>CM077155.1:142077782-142421749 GCA_039583875.1 Platanthera guangdongensis
CGCCCCCTAGGGGCGCCTGGGCGGACTCCGGGAGGAGTCCGCCCGGCAGGAGCAGGGGCCGCCCCTAGCGGGCGGCCTGGGCGGACTCCGGGAGGAGTCCGCCGGCAGGAGCCGGGGCCGCCCCCTAGCAGGGCGGGCCTGGGCGGACTCCGGGAGGAGTCCGCCCGGCAGGAGCCCCGGGGCCGCCCCCTAGCGGGCGGCCTGGGCGGACTCCGGGAGGAGTCCGCCCGGCAGGAGCCGGGGGCGGGCCGCCCCCTAGCGGGCGGCCTGGGCGGACTGGGGGAGTCCGCCCGGTGACGGCCGCCCCCTAGGGCGCCCGGGCGGTGGGCGGCCTCGGCGGGAGGCGGCAGGAGGCCGCGCCCCTAGGGCAAGCAGGGAGGTCGCCCTAGGCGGGCGTTCCTCGACGGACGGCGTAGGTAGAGACCCACCGCCCCTTGAGAGAAATAGGAGACCGCTACTGGTACTGCTGTTGGCGGACTCCTGCAAGGAAAAGACTGCACGATTAGCGGACCTAACCGCATGTCCGCGAGGGTGAGCCATGGGAATAGCTCGCCGTCCCGCAGGGCACGCGGTTGCTAGGAGACCTAGGCGGATAGGGAGACTGTCCGCATACGCTGGGACCCATCGCGATCGAAAGGATAATCTAAGGGTCACGATGAGCCAGCTGGCCATCTTGGGAAGGATCGCCGATTTCTAGGTTAACATAATCCCCGCACTTTTTTAAGTCCGAAAAGAACTTCGAAAAAGTTGGAGACCCACGAAAATCGTGATCCACCCCAACGGAAGAAGGGGAGCAAGGAGAGACAGAACCTGAAGACTCTCCTTAGAAGCTTGATGCTTCTGTCAATTTTCCTGCAAAAGGAAAGTTAGGGTAGGCATGTAGGGGTGGCACATCGAGTGTGTACCTGAATTTGCTTTTGCAAACCGAAGAAGGCGTGTCTTCTGTAAGTGTTCTGCAAACAAAAGTGAGGAAAACGGAAAGGCGTTAACAACTTGCAAGTACCTGAAGGGACCTGCAAGTCTTTGCTGGTTTCTGCAAAAGAAGAGTTAGGAGCATGCACAATATATGAGAGTAACTTGCAAGTACCTGTGAAGAAACTTGCAAGGTTTGAGGATCTCTGCAAGAAGAGAGTTAAGAGCAGGTATTGTATATAAAAACAAGCTGCAAGTACCTGGATGAGGCTTGCAGGTGTTTGCTAATCTCTGCAAGAAGAGAAGTTAGGAACCAATAAGATATGAAAATAACTTGCAAGTACCTGTGAAGAGAAGGCTTGCAAGTGTTAAACTGAAGACTGTCAACTGTTGATAAGTTAACTGGTGACAAGATAAGGCCGATATGACCAATTAGCAAGAAGAGTGCCTGATGAATATTATTATGAAGCCCAGATCAATAAACTGAGTTGTAACTGCTGATAGATATGACTGGACTGCAATAGTATGGCTGATAGCGCTTGAGCAAACAATATATAGAAGATAAGAGCAATAGAACTTATATGAGTAGAGTGCGAGTCATCATCCTGATAGAGCTTTGAATAAGCAATTCATATAGGATGAGCACGAGCAAAGTGATTGCTGGAAATCCTTTGGTAGGTCGGATTAACCTGTTCACCTGCGAAAGGAGGGAAGAGAGAAAAGGAGGGCTGCACCCGGAATGATTAAAGTGGGTTGAATGCTGCACAGGGTTCCCCGTGGGCCTTACGCATCACTTGCCCGAGAAATCATACCGAGTATAGTCCTACTCAAAGGCGGCTGGCCGCGCATCCTCAAGGAGGGGGAAAAGGAAAAAAGAGGTTCATGTTCGGAATGACTACAGAGGGTTGAATGCTGCCACAGGTGTTCCCCGTGGGCCTTATGCATCACTTGCCCGAAAAAAATCATTCCGAGTATGGTCTACTCAAAGCGGGCTGGCCGCGCATCCTCAAGGAGGGGGGAAAGGAAAAAAGAGGTCCATGTTCGGAATGACTACAGAGGGTTGAATGCTGCCACAGGTGTTCCCCGTGGGCCTTATGCATCACTTGCCCGAAAAAATCATTCCGAGTATGGTCCTGCTCGAAGCGGGAAAGGAAAAAAGAGGTCCATGTTCGGAATGACTAAAGAAGGTTGAATGCTGCCACAGGTGTTCCCCGTGGGCCTTATGCATCACTGGCCTGAGAAAGTCATTCCGAGTATGGTCCTGCTCAAAAGCGGGCTGGCCGCGCATCCTCAAGGAGGGCACAAAGCAAGAGAAGGCCTGAGAAGGACCGCTGGAAGCAAGGAAGATCCTGAGAAGGATCGCTAGAAGCAAGGGAGATCCTGAGAAGGATCGCTAGAGACTCTGCTCTCTTGCCCTGGGTACAAGCATCACTGATCAAGGAGACAGGTTGCGCCAAGAGGCCTATATTGTCTGTGTATTGATCAGTGGAGTTGTGAGAACCCGAGAGGCATGGATCGAGGATACCGGAGAGAGTTATCGGCCACCACAGTTGAAGGATGATCCAAGAGACAAGGCTACGCTTGATCGCCATTGCTTGTCCAGCGAAGATCATCCTAACCGTAGTGTTTCTATAAGACGCACAGCAGAGCTAACACATGGGGCTCCCCTAGCACGCACTCTGTGTCAGATGCTGGCTAGGATCCTAAGCCTGAAGCCCATAATCGTAGATGAACTGCTCCCACTACACATATGGGTATACTCCCGCCATATGTGGTCGAAGCGGGTAGTGCGAGAACAAACTACGGAGGGAACGTTTCAGACTCGGCGAAATCTCATTGGCGTATTGATCCAGAGAGAGAGAGAGAGAGGCAACAAAAAGGGAACTGTGTCAGTACAGGATCTCTGAATAAAGCTTTGCAGAAAAGCAGGAAAACACTGAGAAGTGTTGTAATGAAAATGTTTGAAAGAGGGAGTAAGGGTTGAGATAACCCCTGTAGGTTGTAAGGAGCTCTGGAGGACTGTGAAGTCCATCGCTTTGGAGGACTGTGAAGTCCTTGCTAGTTTAGAATAGCCTTCCCAGTATACCCTCGTCGTCGGCGTCGAAGCATTCGACTTCTTGGTGACAATGAGGAGAGGAGGCTCTTCGACGTGATTCACTCCCCTTGAGGAGCAAGGAAACATCTGCAATTTCTTTTGCCCTTTGACGTTGATGGGTCAGGGCGATCTTCTTTAGGGAGCAAGTCATGCATCTTGCCCTGCCGGAGCATCCTTTGCACAAGCTGACGGAATGCTCGGCAATTTTCTGTTCGATGGCCTGGTTTTTTGTGAATTCACAATAAGGCTCTGAGTCTCTAGACCTCTGATCTGCTGGCCGGTAGGGCTTATTCTTATAGCTTGCCCTGTCTTTCATGATCTGCACTACCTCTTGCACGACGTCGTCGAGATCCGACTCATGCAATCATCGTCTTGCTGCTGTTGAACAGTTGCTGTTTGAGAAGGAGCTAGCGGTAGCAAAGGATCTTGAGCATCGCGGCTCGGGAAGGAGTTATCGTGGCGATGAAGCCTTCTCTCCTTCCTTGAGTGAGCTGGAAACGATTGTAAGGAGACCTTGGAGGTTGCTTGCGAAACGGATCTTTCTCTGATACGAGCTTGGAGACGAAGCCTGGATTGCTCTTCTCGCCTCGGATGTAAGAGTTGGCTAGAGCGATCAGCTCTTGGCATGTCCTTGGAGCACGGACATTGGCTTCAAATTTGAGAGGCCCTTCACGAAGACCGTGGATAAGAGCCACTCGGTACATTTCTTGATCAACGATTTCGATGTCCAGAATCTCTCTCTGGAATCGATCAACAAATTGAGACCAGGTTCATCACTGCGTTGTCTGATCTCAAAGAGGGCTTCAGGACCACCTTTCTCTTGGAGGAGGTAGAGAATCTGAGAAGGAACTCTCTACGAAGATCATAAGGAAGGAAGAGATGGAGTGGGGACGGAGGCCATAGAACCAATCCCTCACTTGCCCATCAAAGGTTGTAACAAGAGCTTGCACTTGGTTGCATCTGACAGAGTCTTGAGAAGCAACGGCTGATTCGAAGGCTTGAAGATGCTTGACCGGATCAGTCTCTCCTGTATAGATTGGCAGTCGAGGCTCTCTGAAGTTTGCTGGAGTAGGTTCAAGGCGAACACTCTCAATAAAGGGCGACGGCTCTTCCTGCTCTCCCACAGCATAGGGATCAAAGGGAGCATAGGCTGCAGCTGCCAAAAGAAGCAGGGGGGTAGAAAGGAAAGGTTGCTGCAGGGGGAGCAGAGGCAGGAGCTGGGGGGCAAGGATGACTTCTTGAAAGTTGAGAAATCTAGCAGGACTTCCCCGGGCTGCTTGCCGGAAGAAGTTTTGGCGAGCGGCAAACTCTTCATCTTGAGTTCGCAAAGGAGCAGCAGGATCTTGCGGGAAGGTCGAGGTGTAAGGCGGATAGAACGGAGGACAAGCTTGAGAATAAGCTTGCTTATGCTCTGATGTGCGTTGGGTGATTGGAGCAGTGGAGCAGTGGAGCGCTGGAGCAGTTGTTGGATGGGAGTCTCTAACCGCTGCGTGATCGCAGCAAGGACTTGGTTGATGGCTTGGAACTGTTGAGCATTCTCACGGCGCGACTGCTCAAAAGCTTCCAGAGAGGATCTTCACTGGACTTGGAGCAAAGTTCTCGGCTGATGATCTGACATGGCTAACTGTCGCTGTCACCGTCTGACCGGATCTGAAGCCGCGTGTTAACTGTTGATCGCGAAAACGTCGCGGGGCACCAGCCAGCTAACACGGAGGGGGTGTTCGATCTCACAAGCTAGGAGAGGAGGAGAGGAGGGAAGGAAGGAAGCCTCTGAGTGCTCGAGAGTGGAGCAAACGGCTTGTCAAAGAGGGTGCGGGGATAGAGGAGAGGAGCTTGATCAACAGAGCGGGTTGATCAGGAGAGGAGAAGGAGGTTGATCAGGAGCTGTCGAGCAGACGGCTAAGAGGACGGTTGTGCTTGCAGGTTGGAAGCCGAGGAGAGCTGAGCTGAGCTGAGAAGAAGTCTGATGAGCAGAGGAGCAAGACTTGCTGAGCAGAGGAGCAAGGCTTGCTGAGCAGAGGAGAAGAAGAAGGGGGGCCGCTAGCAGCGGCAACAACACACTTCGCCCGCCGCGGCCTAAATGCCACTCCTGCGACGGGCTTTACTTTTATTAATAGCCAGAGATTACAAGCTTACAAGTACACCTTTACAACAAAATCACTTAAAGGGTACAAGGAGAAGCTGGCGGTAAGAGAGAAGAAAGTGCCAGAAAGCAGAGGAGAAGCTGCAGAGACTAAGTAAAAATAGTTGCTAGCTGCTGGAGGACTGAGAAACTGAGTCTGCAGAGGGCTGCTGGCAAGCTGCTGAAGAGCTGCTGGAGAGCTGCGCGGACAGGAAATTGAGTCGCAGAGCTTGCTGGAGGAGGCGATGACGGACTGCGCGGATGGAAAACGGAGTCCGCAGGGCTTGCTGGCAGGACTTGCAGGATCTTCCCAGATGATCCACTGATGCAGAATGAGAGGCACCATGGGTTATTTATAGACCAGGGGTCTTCTAGAAGCGGGGCCCAGTGACATCAGCATGACGACCTGCGCGGACTCCGCGGACAGAGATTTTGCGTCCGCCACTGTCGAGCGATGAAGCAGTCGGAAGGACCTACCTGCAGAGAACTGGAGGTCGCCCCCTAGCGGGCGACCTGGGCGGACTCCGGAGGAGTCCGCCCGGCAGGCCGGAGGCCGCCCCCTAGCGGGCGGCCTGGGCGGACTCCGGGTGGGTCCGCCGGCTGGAGCCGGGGCCGCCCCCTAGGGGCGGCCTGGGCGCGCCGGAGGAGTCCGCCCGGCAGGAAGCCGGGGCCGCCCCCTAGCGGGCGGCCTGGGCGGACGCCGGGAGGAGTCCGCCCGGCAGGAGCGGGGCCGCCCCTAGCGGGGCGGCCTGGGCGGACTCCGGGAGGAGTCCGCCCGGGTCAGGAGCCGGGGCCGCCCCCTAGCGGGCGGCCTGGGCGGACTCCGGGAGGAGTCCGCCCGGCAGGAGCCGGGGCCGCCCCTAGCGGGCGGCCTGGGCGGACTCCGGGAGGAGTCCGCCCGGCAGGAGGACCCGGGGCCTGCCGGTGCCCGGCTAGCGGGCGGCTGGGCGGACTCCGTAGGACAGTCCGCCCGGCAGAGCCGGGGCCGCCCCCTAGCGGGCGGCCTGGGCGGACTCCGGGAGGAGTCCGCCCGGCAGGAGCCGGGGCCGCCCCCTAGCGGGCGGCCTGGGCGGACTCCGGGAGGAGTCCGCCCGGCAGGAGCCGGGGGCGCCCCCTAGCGGGCGGCCTGGGCGGACTCCGGGTGGAGTCCGCCCGGCTGACGGGCAGAGGCCGCCCGGGGTGGGCGGCCTCGGCGGGCGGCGGCAGGAGGCCGCCGCCCTCGGGCAGCAGGGAGGTCGCCCTAGGCGGGCGTCCTCGACGGACTGCGGTAGGAGACCACCGCCCCTTGAGAGAAATAGGAGACCGCTACTGGTACTGCTGTTGGCGGACTCCTGCAAGGAAAAGACTGCACGATTAGCGGACCTAACCGCATGTCCCGCGAGGGTGAGCCATGGGAATAGCTCGCCGTCCCGCAGGGCACGCGGTTGCTAGGAGACCTAGGCGGATAGGGAAGACTGTCCGCCTACGCTGGGACCCATCGCGATCGAAAGGGATAATCTTTGGGTCACGATGAGCCAGCTGGCCATCTTGGGAAGGATCGCCGATTTCTAGGTTAACATAACAATTGTTGTATTTTGTAGATGGCCCAGACCCTTATAATCATTAAGCCACTTTGAATAGCTCTTTCTCTCTCATGACAAGCCAAAAGAATTGCATACACTTTTTATTTAAGAATAGGTTTCCATAATCACTTTTGTTTGATAATGACAACAAATTCGGCCAAGGCCTTTTTACATAAGTCTGTTAACAATAATAAAATAATAGAGGCCGTGACAGATGGACCATGGTTACCGAGCATTGTTGGAGGATAATTTCTGAATAGAAAGCTGAACCAAAATCCATCATTGCAATCGGTGGAAAGGTTGTAGACAAAAAAACAAAGGAAGTCAAGGGTCTAGCATTGACTTTGTTGTGGGTGTCCCATTTATTTCCATAGACACTATTGTTGATGATGGCTTCATCCTCTCCTTCCCCAAGTTTCCCAAGGAGTTGTAAATCTCCTTACTCTGATTTGGACTCTGTTTCTAAGCTTGGGATGTTAGCTAAAGTTGCTAGGACTATTAACAATGTTCATGTTGTGTTATTATGGTAAATGTTGTTGTGTTATAATACTAACAAAAACTTAGGACCCAATTATCATTGAGTATTGCCTAAGGGTAAATGTTTTTTTGGCATACATCATCCTAGACTAGTAAGAGTCCCTGATAGACCCCTTGGGAAACTCTTCATTTAGTCCCTGATAGACCCATTTGACAGGTTGTTATGGGCTTGCTTTGTAGGCGATCGATGGAGGCAGGGATACAAGGGTAAGCCCTAAAATGGTGGAGGAGAAATGAAGTTAAAAGAATCTTGGGGAAGGAGAGAATGAAACCCTAGAGGAAAGAAGAGAGCTTAGAGAGAGAGAGAGAGGAAGAGGAATTAGAGAGAGAAGGAAAAGTTTTTATTCATTGATTCCTTTCAAATACATTACAAGGGTTTGTTATATAGGAACTCCTGGTGAAAACCCCGTAATTACATCAAGACACATAAATTATTAAAATGCAAAAATACTAATATAATAAGATTTGACTCGCTACAATAATAAAACACCTAATGCACTCGACTCGATACAATTTGACTGAATATAAAAATACCCTAATAATAGATAACCAACGTGGCGAGGACCATAACACGGGACTCCCTTCCCAGTGAGCACTCACCTTAGTATACATTGCTTGTGCCTTCGCACTAGTGAGCTTCACATTCTAGATGACTTTTCTTATATACCTCCTGGAGAGTCACCTGATGGGCCTTATCATTTGAGAGGCACCCAAAACACCCCGGCGTTGCATTCTTTTGCCACCATCCGCGCCAGTCCTTTGGGTGATGATATAATTCATGATGAATTTTTCTATCTACCACTGAATGAGTCTCCCAATGGCTCACAACCCTTGAGATGTATTTAGCATCCCATAGTTCTTCAGCTCAGTACCGATGTCTTAAAAAGTCATTTAGGTATTTGTCGCCCACTTGATGAATACTTCTACGTTCCACCTAAAGAGCCTCCTGAATGGCCACCTCATTTTAGAGATATCCAGGTCATTGTCAGACGGCACCCTAGAGAGTGCGTCGTGCCTGTCGTATTTTGTTTGCATCATTTGCATGAGTCTGTTGAGTCGTTTGTTCATCGTTTGCATGCATTTTCATGTGTCGGTCCGGCGGAGGATCAATAATGATAATGAATCACATAAATCACATGCAAATGTTCACTGATAAGAGAAGGTATTTCATGAGGGCGAGCAGGTGATGGTGAGATTCCGTGCTGAGAGGCTACCTAAGGGATCTGCTAATAGTTTGGGAGTTAGAAGATTGGATCTTTACACAATCTTGAGATGGATTGGAGCAAATACCTATGATCTTGATATCCCTATGAGCATTAGTATTCATCTGTATTTAATTTTGAGGACATGATGCCATACGACAAGCCTCACAAGTATGTGGACCAATGTCATGGAGTTCTTCTTGAGCCTACACTTTCACATCCTTTTGAGCCTACACCTCCATATACTCTGCCCCGCAGCCAGTCCACTTCTGAGCCCTACCTGCCTTTGGGTCAGTCATTTATGGCTTCACCGTTTTCTCTTGTGATCACATCGGTACTAGCAACATATCATTTGACTTTTGAGAGCATTACTGATATCATGGCCTACATGTGCCACACCCGACCGACAGACACTCGAGTACTGTTGGAGCGGATGCCTAGCAGACAGAGACATGAGCACCATTGGAGAAGATTCTTCATCATCAACGATACTTGGACGCCTCTGATGGATCCCATTGATTCTTACCTGACTCACAATGAGTGGATTCCGATCTCTATTCATCAGGAGATGAGTTCTTTCAAACCGGGGAGAATGATGCAGAACGGCAGCGCGAACCCGCTGCAGAGCACGAATTTTGGGTCCGTTCATTGCCGATTGGACACATGCTATATTTAACCTCTTTGAATCAGCGATCCGATTCCACGGATGCGCCTGGCTCGTCATTTACTTGCGTTTTCATATGTTGTCATTTTATTTCATGTAATCGGGATGACCACATCTCCAACCAATCATAACCATTGATGTCGGGGTGCCCTAATATTATTTTATTATAAATAGTAGGTATGAGGGCTGTTTTGAGGCATTGTTTATTTTGGAGAAGATTATTCTCGGAATCCGGCGTTCCTTTCGCGTTGACCGCTCCGTGAGGCTATATGTGACGACTCCTTGGTATTTTCCTTCATCCATTTTGTATCCCCCATCCATAACTTTCGTTTTCCTCCTCTCCATCTACTAAGCCTCCACTGAACCTTGCAACCAATCTTAGCCTTTGCTTCATCTCCATCATAACCACCATTGCATCGCACCCGTCTCATTTCACAAATAGGACCATCAGCTGTTTCCCCAAGGAAGTCACGCCGTGATTACCTTCCAGGAAATTCCTTCCCAACCCTCAGGACCCTTATATACATCCGTGATCCTCTTCCAACAAGGCAGCCTCAATCCCACTAAAACCCCCCTCCTTCTCTGGAAGACTTAGCGCTTAGCCTTCTCTAACAAATGCCAAACACCTCCCAGGCAACCTACTCCCCACCTAGGGTTCATGAGTGTAATAAAATTATCCTCACACACTTCACCTAGGATTGCACGTTAGTTGTACACCCACGTAGCCTACCCTACATCAATCACAATAATTGAGCAATGGTATGAGGAATAACAATCCAAGTAGGCATCAAATGTGATGATAGTTTAAAGCATACTAAACTCAAAACACCTTTTCATGATATTGTAATTGGAGTTATGAGTATTATCATATTAGTAGTCCTTTTAGGAGTATTTTAGTTTAGTCCCACATCGTGTATGCGAGTTAGTGTCCATGTATTTCCTAAATTAAGCTCCTATGTGGATGAATGAAAGACACTTTCTATTTACATTTCTTCTTTTTCAACATGGTATCATAGGGAGTCATTCCTCCCTAATCTCTTCCGCCGCTTCTCCCGTGAGAGGGCTCGTTGCGGCTTCGTCCGCTGGCCTCAATGATTTCCGCTCGCTACTCCCGTCCTCGAATCCACTAGTTGCGGCTCCTGCTCCCGTGACATTCTACATAGAGATTGCTTCTTCTGTCGCTGATCCTAGGATCGACGACGGTCTCCCGCGACATCCACGACATCAACGACGACACATCTTCCGATCATAGATCCCATCGAGCTCGTTCGCTCTCACGCTTCTTCATTTCCACCCATCCACGACCCGCCGACGAACACTACGACACAGGGATCCAGTCAAAGCCGACCCAGTTGCAACCCGTTTCTCTGTCTAAGCCTATTTCTTCATTTCTCCCGTTCACATCCCATTTCTCAATCTAAGCCGATCCAGTAGCCCTTGACGATCAACCATTTCCCGTCGCAGATTTGGTCTGCTAGTCCCGACATCTCCGTTGCTTCAGAGCCCAATGTCAACTGATTGCGTATGCTGGATGCCCTGCGTTTCATTCTTTGTTGTCGCCTCCTCTCCAATTATCTGTCGCTTCCCCTCATCCAGATTGGTGTGTTCCGGCCGATGTCCTTCATATTTTCGATGCTACCAGCCATTGCCCCTGGTGCTTCAACCATTTACAGCCGCCTCTACCCCTTCTGGGGTGTTTATCTCTCACTGATGCTGAAACATTGGGGTGATTTTGGTCGTTTTTATCTGTTGTATGTGTCTTTAATTGTCTTTGCAGAGTTGTTGTTGTTAGTGTGTTTTATGCCTTCGTGCACGTGTTTTTCACATGAAGGGGAGTGTTTGGGACAAAGGCGACTCGACTGATCTTTCCCGACCTTTCGCCTTCGTTCCACACGGCCTCTAGGATTATGTCGTATGTTTTTATGCGTCTCCCCATTTTTCTTTCGATACATGTGTTGGGACAATTGAATGTTGGTGTTCTATTCTCAGTGGGTTGTCGCGTGGGACCGTATCGTGCGGTACTGTGTCGTGTGGGACTGCCCTTTGTGCGGATTATCCCCGACAGATTATCTCCGGTTGCCCGTTTGGTGATTGACTCCACATCGTTTGTTCCCTTTTGCATGTTGTGTGTAGATGATGTTGGTTGACCTTCCTATCCAACGGGTTGTATCGTGTGGGAGTATCCCCGGTCACCCATCTGTTGATTTCTTTCTAGCGAGTCCACGTCTTGTGTGGAACCTGTGTCGTGTGGCTATGTCCCCAACTTGATTCCCCGGTTTGGATTTTCCCTCGGTGGCTCATCTGTTGTTTTGTCCCGCGTCGCCTACCTCCATTGCCGTTATTTTGATGTCCAAGCTGAAGGTTCCCCCTTCAGCTTGAGGGGAAGTGTTGGATTGTTGGAGTTATGAGTATTATCATATTAGTAGAGTCCTTTTAGAGTATTTTAGTTTAGTCCCAAGTCATTTATGTGAGTTAGTGTGTCCATGTATTTCTCATATTAAGCGCCTATGTGGATGAATGAAAGACACCTATTTCCATTTCTTCTTTTTCAACAATAATATACCAAAAACATTGAAGATACACATATAATTTCAAATATTTTACAGCTGTGGGCCGTGCATTTTGATGAATGATGTCAATTATTTATTGTGTGCCAAATGCCACTGCAGGTTAAAGAAGGGCATTTGGAGAAAAACCATGCCCAAAGGCTTAATAATTAAGAAATTCACTGAAGGGCCCGGAGGAACATATATTCAGGACAACTCCTATGTTGGAGAAGATGCGTGGGAAAATGATACCGGAACTTCTCAAGATGCTGTGACAGACATTATTGACAAAGATGTTATTTTGGGCATTGAACAAAAAGCAGAGATAAAGAAAAGCTTGGGCTTCTCAGGTTTTGTGCCTTTCTCTTTTAAGTGATTAATTATTCTCAATGATGATGACCCTTATACTGCACTATCTAATCTGTATAAGCTTCTGTGTCATGATATCATTTCTATAGAAGGCCAAGAACACGGTACAACCTGGCGAGAGCGGCTTAAAATGTGGAAAGAAATCTTAAGAAAGGATAAACTGGCTGAACAGATTGATTCTAGAACTGCTAGGTATGTAGTAGATTTTGATATGCAAGAGGTGGAGAAGAGTTTGCATAAAGAAGTTGTTGAGAGAGCATCAAATTCTGAAGGTACTAGAGCATTATGGATTTCTAAGAGATGGTGGCGTTACCGCCCAAAGCTTCCTTATACTTATTTTTTGGATAAGCTTGATTCTTCTGAGGTATGCTTCTTCAAAAATCTGTTTAACAACCTATTATAGCATAACTTCCATAAGATTACATTTAAATTTTATCTCTATGTTTCCAGAAGAGATTCATTGAAATTTGTTAGAATTTATTTGTACAGTTGCAGTACTTTTCAAATTTGCATCTTACATAAAATTCAGTGAGACTGTTGTACATTCAACGACGTAACACATAAATGCACGTTTCCTATTTTGTGATGTGAAGGAAAGGGATTGCATGCTGCTGCTGGAAGGATAAATAGGTGACTAGGCTTGTGGGAGATCTGTCTTGTCGGAGGGAGTAGTAGGGATCAGCAATTGCAATGTACACAGAAATATATATCATGAGTAGGAATTGTTGGTTATCCACAAGGTTGTAAATATCAGATGTGATGTTGGAGACATGCCGGAGATATTTTAAATATGGAAATTCCATGTCTCCTATGTAAAAACATATATAAAGTATACTTATATGTTCTAAAAGTAAAAAATTAACATAACAAGTAGACAAAAATGAGTAATATATATTACATAATAAGTTCAAAGAGTATTCAAAGTAAAATATACAATAGATAATATCTTAGATAAGTTTAACATTATACCATTTTTTATTTAGAATTCAAGCAGGTTGGTTGAAGTGGAGAGGCACGTCAGAGATCTTATGTGATCGTAAAGTACCGTTAAAACTTAAAGACAAGTTTTACCGTATTGCAATTAGACCAGGAGTGCTTTACGGTTCTGAGTGTTGGGAAGTGAATTGTGTACATGAGCAAAAAAATAGGAGTTGCGGAGATGAGAATGCTTAGGTGTATCTGTGGGCACACGAGACTGGATAAAATTAGGAATGAATGTATTAGGAATAAGACATGAGTGACACCAATTGTACAAAAGATGCAAAAAATTCGACTATGATGGTTCAGACATGTACAAAGGAGACCATTAAAGTCACCTGTTAGGCATTGCGAGATTTTAGTCACTAGGCAAGTGGCGAGTGTTAAACGGGGGAGTGGAAGACCAATAAAGACTTGGAATGAAACTCTAAGGAAAGATATGATGTACTTAGGAATTAGTGAGATTATGACTAAGGATAGGGCACAATGACGACAAAGGATTCATATAGCCGACCCCAGTATAGTGGGATAAAGGCTGTTGTTGTTGTATACAAATTTTTTATTTAGACAACACTAAATGTTATTGTTAAGATTTATGTTGTGTATTTCTTGTATTGTCATATGTCCTCTCTATTGCATTCTCACCTCCCCTATATAAAGGAGTGGTGATTATTTGGTAAGCGTGAAAGTCATTTCTTTTTGCTCAACATGATATCAGAGCAATACCCAAACCTGTAACCCGCCTGATGTAGGTGTAGGCTTTAGGGGAAGGTATAAAATGAACTAAATGAGATGTGACGTGGCTAACAACCACCACTAACATAAATGCATATGTGATATGTTGTCTGTTCGAATAATATAGCAGAAGTAATACAGCAACACTCAAGCCTTTATCCCACTATAGTAGGGTCAGCTATATGGATCCTTTGTCGCCATTGTGCCCTATCTTTTGTCATAATCTCACTAATGCCTAAGTACATAATGTCTTTCCTTATAGTTTCATTCCCAGTCTTAATTGGTCTACCCCTCCCTCGTTTAACATGCCTAGTGACTAGACTCTCACAACACCTAACATATGCCTCTAATGGTCTCCTTTGTACGTGTCCAAACCATCTTAGTCGAGCTTCTCGCATCTTCTCTGTAATTGGTGCTACTCCTGTCTTATTCCCGATACATTCATTCCTAATTTTATCCAGTCTCGTGTGTCCACACATCCACCTAAGCATTCTCATCTCCACAACTCCCATTTTTTGCTCATGTACACAATTCACTGCCCAACACTCAGAACCATAGAGCATAGCGGGTCTAATTGCAGTACGATAAAATTTGCCCTTAAGTTTTAGTTGTACTTTACGATCACATAAGATCCCTGACGCGCCTCTCCACTTCAACCAACCCGCTTGGATTCTATGTGTCACATCTTTATCAATACCTTCGTCTTTTTGAACTATCGATGCAAGATATTTCAACACTCACTACGGGAAATATCCTGATCACCCAACTTAATAATGAAGTCATCCGTCCTTCTTGTACTGCTAAATTTAAGCTCCATGTACTTTGTCTTTGCCCTGTTCAACCTAAAACCATTCTTTTCTAAAGTATCTCGCCAAGATTCAAGTTTTGCATTTACACCCTCACGCGTCTTATCAACAAAAACGATATCATCCGCTAACAATAACCGCGATGGTATTGCTTGTTGGATATGTCTGGCGAGCTCATCTAAGATAAGGGTAAAGAGATAAGGGCTTAAAGCTGAACCTTGATGCAAGCCAACAATGATAGGGAATTCCTGTGTTCATCCTCCAGATGTCCTCATCCTTGTCACTGAATTTGTATACATATCTTTGATTATGTCAATATATGATACATTTATAGCATAAGTAATAAATTAAAATAAAGTATGAGAAGTTCAGTTGGTCACAAATATTTATTAAGGGTATCAAGGTTTATCCAACAAACGATAGAGTCGCAATTACTCTTAAGCACACACAATTAGTTCTGCAAATCACGAAATTTCCAATACTACTAGGAAATATAAAAAGACATATAACAAAATATGTTCCTAAGCATTCAACAGTAAAGAACAGTAACTCCAACAATAACTTACGCATGCAAGTGGCGGTGGGGTGAGAGACGATGAAATTCTAGTGGCGGTTGACTCCTGTGGGGCTGGGTGGACTGTAACAAGGCTACAAGGACTATGGGGTGGCTTCTGAAGAAGTTTTGGTGGAGTAAGATGGGTAGTTCACTGCGTTGAAGGGCTGGATAGGGAGTGGGGGGGGGTCGGATTCTGAAAAGGAGGTGATTGGGAGAGCTGACATGGGGTGTTTTGGACTTGGAGGGGTTGGTTGTGGGAGATGATGGAGTCGGACATTGGATAGTTGGTGGCTCAATGCCTTGCGACTAAGAGAAAATGCGGTGGGAGGGCTTGCGACCGATGAAGATGTGGCTGAAGGGCTTGCAGCTGAGGGAGTTACGACAGAAGGTGTTCGACTGGGAGAGATCATGACTAGGGGGGGGGGGAGGCAGGGAAACTGGACGGGGGGGGGGGGGAAGACTTGCGGCTTGGGAGGCGATAGGGGGGAGAGATGTAAATGAACGGGGTTGTCGAGATCGCATAGGTCGATGAAGGGGGATAGATGCACGTTGGAGGAGATCGGCGGGGAAGAGGATCAGGGAAGGTGTTTCCATGGAGTCCACCGAGGGGTTCCACTCGGAATCTACAGAGGGAGAGAGACCAACAGTTTTGTGTAACCAAAGCAAAACCACGATACCCCCTCATCGCTGCCTGCATGCATATAAATACTAATACAGAACTAGGACATCTGAATCAGATGACTCATATCATCCGAACCGATCGAGTGTCAAATACAACTCGAAATAAACAATATAATATATGAAAATGACTCGAAGCAATCGTCCGAACGCAACCGTGGAGTCGGATTGCCCAACCGGGTAGCGTTTTACTGCCTCCTACGAGAATACACGCGCGTTGGATGGTGATCTTCATTAAATCCCCTCGGCTTGAATGTACTCATCTCTAGTGCGTTAAGACGATCATACTCTTGACGTAGCTGCGGGGCGAGTCACTCAAGCTCCTCAGGATAAATCCAAGTATTGTATGAAATCGGGCAACCACCCCAACAGACGAGTTATCGTAGCGTATTTCGCTCGACGCTCGTCAACCGCTGAGATGTTGTAAATGACGATCTGAAGAATGTCTCCGACGGATGTGGGTAACATTGAAGAAGATGTATCTCTTTTTGGACACTGAACTGGTGGAACTGTCGGTGGAGGGTGGTCCCCATAGTGTAACTCCATAGGATGAGGCTGGGGTGAGGTAGAGGGAGAAGACATATGTTGCGGCTTAGATGCAAAAGTGGGGAAGGGATCCACACACACACACACACTCCTCGTAGTAAGGAGTCAAGTCCTTTACATTGAATACTCGACTTATTATCATATTTTTAGGGATGTCGATCTTATAAGCATTTGTACCGATCCGTCGTGTGATCATGTAAGGAGCCAATCGGCGAGCGCTTAATTTTTTGCTATTCCCATTGGGAACCTCTCAGATCTTATGCGAATCATAACCTGCTCCTTGGCTTCAAAATGTGTTCCTGTCTGTGCTGATCTACTTGAGCTTTATAATAATCAATAGTTGATGCAATTTTCTTCCGGACTGACTCATGAAGTAAATGCATATGCTGAATGAAAGACTCTGCAGACTCACTGTGCCGGCTTCTAAGGGAACACCAACTAAATCAATGGGCTTCCTGGGTTTATACCCTAATACGTCATGGAATGGATTCAGTCCAATGACCCTATTAATTGAACTGTTATATGCGAACTCGACTATTGGTAAGACTGAATCCTAGGTGGAAGGGCTATCCCCAACTAGACATCTCAAAAGATCTCCTTGACTACGGTTGACAATCTTGGTTTGCCCATCTATCTGTGTGTGATAGGCGGTGGAGAACCTCAATGTCGTACCCGTTTTCTTTCACAACATTTTCCAAAAATAACTTATAAAGCAAGCATCACGGTCGGAGACTATCGAAGTAGGCAACCCATGATACTTAAATATGTCCTTAAAGAATAGAGCGGCCACACGAGAAGCATCATCGGTCCTACAACACGGGATAAAGTGGGTCGTCTTCGAGAAGTGGTTCACTACAATAAAGATAGAGTCGAGCTTCCTCATGGTGCGAGGGGGCCCAAGCTATGTTGTTAAAGACGCGCTTAGCGCTCCAGGCTCACCGGGCTCAGAGGTTTGCTCCTTCGTGCGCCTTTGGACATTAAAAGCGCACATGAGTGTGATTTTTGCTGTAAACTTTTTTTTACAAAATAATGAAAAAAATAATGCAAGAACTTAATAATTTTTAAATGGTTTAGTATTTTTGAAACATAATTGATTGTTGATACTTATATATGATGCAAACGATCATATTGATTTTCATTTTAAGAAATATAAATGATAACAATGAATGATTAATGAGTAGAATATATTTAGAATTTGTTCAAGAAGTTGAATTGATGTTTGATACTGATTATTTAAAATGAATGTGGCTTGCGCCTTGCCTTCTTCGGTCGCGTGCCTGCGCCTTGAGCCTAGGCTCCAAGACCCCTTTGCGGCTTGGTGCGCCTTGCGCCTTTAATAACTAAGGGCCTGAGCACGAGCCCATGATAATGTCAAACCAAGGTCTCTATGGGATAAGAAGTGGAGTGTATAATCCCGTGGTCTGGCGCGCTCCCTTTGCGGTCTGATAAACTTAACAATGCTTAACAACCCGGGTGACGTCTTTCTTCAGGCTATGTCAGAAGAAACAATCCTCTGATGCAATTATCTTGTGCCGGCCAAAGTGTCCTACTGCTCCGCCTGTGCACAAATCCCAGATAATAAAATCTTGGAGCGATGCCTGAGGAATGCAAAGGCGAGAGCTCAAGAATAAATATCCATCCTAGATCACATAATCCTCACGTAGATCGGAGGGGTCTCTTGATAGTGCGACATAAATGTACCCAAAATTTGGAAACTCAGGGTAGTCGTAAACTATATGCTCAAAGCCTTCAACTCGTGTGCTCATAGTATGAAGAATACTGACTCGGCGACTCAATTCGTTAGTCGGCTTGTTCTCAACATCCGCTCGGTGTTTGAGAACGTAATGACAATCCTGCATATACTCCACCCATTTCGCATGACAATGACCTTATTTCTTTTGCGAATCGAGATATCACAAGGTCTGGTGATCAGAGTACAAAACAAACTCCTTGTGCAGAAGATAATGACACCAATAACGAAGTGCCGATATCATAGAACTCCTGAGCATAGTTTGAGGACCTTTGTCGGGTGTTATTCAGTTTCTCATTGAAGTAAGCAATCAGATGACCCTCCTGGCTAAGTAATCCATCGATACCAACTCCTGATGCATCATAGGCCACCTCGAAGGCCTTGGAGAAATCTGGAAGGCGTAGGATAGGAGCGGATGACATCCCATCTTTAATTTCTTCAAATGCCCATGTATCTTCCTTTGTCAACGCAAAATCTCTCTTATGGAGGTAGCTCGTGAATGGGGCCATAATAGAATTGAAGCCCTAGACAAACCTTCTATTGAAGGTGGCTAGTCCGTGGAAACTACCAGCCATTCGTCGGAATATGCAACTCACGAATGGACTTGATCCTATCAGGGTCAATGGAGATACCTGAGTCAGAGACTATATACCCTAGGAAGTGGACAAAGGTAGATAAGAACGAGCACTTCTTCAAATTAATGTAAAGATGCTCCTTCCGAAGGATCAAATACTAAGCGAATGTGCTGCAATTGTTCAATGCGGCACTGACTGTATAGCAATATGTCGTCAAAATACACTACCACTATGTAGCATAAAATGTGGCCCAAGCTTAGCTCTGATTCCAATTTGCAAGGGTAGGCTTTAGGTGAAAGTCGTTCTAAAATGAAACTAAACGCGATGTGATACGGCTAATGACAACTACTAACATGGATGCATATGCAATATATTGTCAGTCCGAATAAAATAGCAGAAGGAAAAAAATTAAAATAAAGTATGAGCAGGAGTTCAGTTGGTCACAATTATTGATTAAGGGTAACAAGTTTTTTCCAACAAATGATAGAGACACAATTACTCGTAAGTACGCACAGATTAAGTTTTGCAAATCACAACTTCTAATACTATAGCAAATATAAAAAGACATCCAAAAAATATGTTCTCAAGTATTCAACAGTAAAGAACAATAATTCCAACAAGAACTTACGCATGCAAGTGACGGCGGGGTGAGGGACGATGGAATTCCAGCGGCGGTTGACTCCTGTGGGGATGTGGGTAGACTGTAACAAGGCTACAAGGACTGTGGGGTGGTTGCCAGAGAAGTTTTGGTGGAGGAAGATGGATAGTTCACTATGGTGGAGGGTTGGATAAGGAGTTTGGGGGGGGGGGGGGTCAGATTCTGAAAAGGAGGTGGCTGGGAGGGCTTGCAGGGGTTATTTTGTACTTGGAGTGGTCGGTTGTGGGAGATGAGGTAGTCGGCCGTTGGATGGTTGGTGGCTGGAGGGATTGCGGTTGAGGGAAAATGCGGAGGGAGGGCTTGCAGATGATGGAGATGCGGTTTGAAGGCTTGCGGCTGGAGGTGCTTGACTGGGAGGGATCACGACTCGGGGGGGGGGGGACTGGACGGGGGAAAAACTTATGACTAGAGATCGTAGAGGTTGCAAGAGACGTAGATGGACGGGGCTATCAAGATCGTAGAGGTTGACGAAGGGGGATGGATGCACAATGTAGAGCGGTGGGGAAGAGGATTAGGGAAGGCGTTACCTTGGAATCCACCAAGGGGTTTCGCTCGGAATCCTCCGAGGAAGAGAGACCAACAGTTTTGTATAGCCGAAGCAAAACCACGATGACCCCTCACTGCTGCCTGCATGCATATAAATACTAAGACTGAACTAGGGCACCCGAATCGATGAATCATATTTTTCGAACCGATCAGGTGTCAAATTCAACTCGAAATAAAAAATATAATATATGAAAATGACTCGGAACGATCATCTGGACGCAACCGTGGACTCGGACCGCCCGACCGGGTAGCGGACCCTTGCCTTTTGCGAGAATACATGTGTGTGGGCCGGCGATCTCCATCACCGCCCCTTGTTTGAGCACACATCGTGACTTTCGCCTTACTTCATTCGCCCGCCGCTCTTTTCAATTTCATTACCGATAGTCTACCTTGCCCTTCTCTCACAGAATCCGTAACTCTTCTTACATCCTAAGATTTCCCTCGCACCTCTTGTGTGCCTTTTTCCCGATCGATGTAGCTGGACACTAGATTCATCGAATGGGTGCTTAACCACCATTTCAATGCCATATTTGAGGAGAGGGTTCTTCTTCGTCTCCTCCATCATATATCTTGATTTCTTATTGGATTCATTGGTTGGATTGTGACCTTTGTCAGTAGGATTTCTCTATTTGTATGGATGACCTATGGTTTCCTTCTTGATCCCGAAAAATCCCTAGATTTTTTTTCGTGAGGGGTTCTCATCGGATTTTCATTCTCGAGTTACCATGTCAGCAAGTGTCGATTGTATTGCCTCAACATCTATTACTTCTGTAGGCTCTCTCAGGACAATTCATGATCATAATACTTCAAAAATTACTACCATTCGCTTGATTGAGTCCAACTACCTCGCGTGTTCTCGCTCCATCACCTCAACGCTAAAGAGTTGTCGTCTATTTGGTTATGTTAATGACACTAATTGGGAACTGGCGTAGGACTCGCCCAATTGGATGCAATTAGAATATGCAAGTCATGTCATGGCTCATGAATTCCATGCTGGAATCTATTCCTCGCAACTATTTATTTTTGGACATTGCTACTAAATATTAGAAGAGAGCCTGGCTTACTTACTCTCGCAGAGGCAACATTGTTCAAATATTCCAGTTATGACCAAAGATATCTTTGCTTTGCCAAGGTGATTGACCCCCCTCAGTTTATTACTGGAGTTAACTCAATTGTACCAGGAATACAACCATTTTGACCCCTTCACTATGGTTATTCATTTAATCATGAGGATGAGGTATTGATTCGAGATCGTGAAGAATGCAATGAGATTTTGAGTTCTTTCATGGACTCTATCATGACTTTGATTAGACTAGTGTCCATATACTTGGGCATACTCGGTTACCATCCCTAAATGAGGTATAAATTATTGTGCAACAAGAGTTTGATCATTGTCAAACCTTGCTTCCAGACTCAGCTTCTAAAGGATTTGCTCATGCTATCACTACCATTGTTTTTGGTGGACAGATGACACGAGATTCTAAGATTAAGTTGTCCGATAATGACCGCTTGGTTTGCGATTATTGTGGGAAGAGCCATCACACCAAGGACACTTGTTTTAGACGTCATGACTTTCCACCACAGAGAGGAGGTACTGCACCACGTGGTGGTCGTGAATATGAAAGATCTCATGAATGACATGCACCTCCTTGTTCGCCTCATTTCACTGATATGGATTCTTTAGGTGGAATGCAAATCATCACTTGATCACCTTCTTTGACTTTCTTATCATGATCATCTGCATGGATAATGACATGCAAATCATGCAAATGAAGAGCAAATAGCACCGTTGACTCATTAGAACGTGATTCTATAGGGATTTGGACTAATCAATATGTTTTATAGGCTCATAACTTATATTAACTGAATTATTACATGCCACTTATTGTATTAACGGAACTATATGAAAGGCAGTCAGCCTAGTACATGAAAGGTTGATATGATGACTTAAGACATCAACAAGTTTGTTCTCAACTCCAACTTATTGTTTTATGATATAATGGAAATCTTGCAAATACTCAATCTAATTGGAATGATGATGCCTTAACTTCTTTTGTGAGTTGAAATAATATAAAGAACTATGAACTATAATAACACAAACTCTCGACTTAAAGACGTTGTCTCCAATTATGTAATGCCTAGGCAAGACAACAAAACTATGGGAAAAATAACAACAAAACTGTTCCCAAATGTGGCAAGACAGATTGCACAACATCCTATATGCAACCTTTAAAGCTGACTTGCCAACCCAAATTGCCCGATTGGTATTGGGATGGTGCTCGATCTTCAATTTCATATGCTCGAGGCCATGAGTAGCTACCATGTTAACACAACTACCATGGTCAATGACAGGCTTGCAGACACTACCCGCACTGAGAAAAATATGTGTAAAATATAGTGATCCTCCTCCAATCATCATCTAGTTTGGGTGTTAGATAATATGCATCTCACGACGCCCATTTCGAGGGTTCTATCAACATTACTTTCCTAACCCTCCTATCTAGTTGCAATAATTTCATCCTTACTTTATTCCCCGTGATTGTGGTCAAGTTCAGTGTCACCATCGATAAGTGGAATTCTCATAAGGCACTAAGCTGCTACATGTCATCCACCTCGACATTTGTAGCATCGAGTCCTATTAGGTGAAGTTGATCCTGTGATTGGTGAAAGAAATTGTACCTAATCACCTAGAGGGGGGGGGGTGAATAGGTGACTAAATCTTTTTAAACTTTTAGGAAGATTAAAACACAGATTTATAATTACTTTTTCACAGCAATCAATCAACAATCACAAAATAAACATGCACACAGTGAACACACAGATTTATAGTGATTCCCCAAGGTTTGGGTACATCCACTTTCCCCCTTCGCCTATCTAGTAGTGTACTAGATTCGGCCAAACTCCTCCACTATTCCTCAGATCCTCAGATCTTACACTCAGAACCCCAAATGGTTCCTACAGCTCAGGCCCAAGACCCTACAACTCAGTCTTCTCCAAAGACCTACACTCAGCCTCCACCAAGACCTACACTCAGCCTCCACCAAGGCCTACACTCAGAGATATGAATCTCCTACACTCAGGCACACAGACCCTACCACTCAGCCTTTATAATTGCAGGCTTACAACTCAGATCCCTCAGAATCCTACAAGAAATTTAGAATACAAAGTATATACCTACAACTCAGAAAAAGAGAGATGAGTTGACAGGTTCTTGATAAGTTCTTGAATGAACTCTGCTGAGATCAACCTCACTTGGCTTTTTTCAAAGCTTCTTGAATGTAGAACACAATAGAGTTGATATTCTCTGCAGCTGATCTTCAATCACTGCAACTTAAGAATCAGAACTAGGTCTGAAACTTTCTTCACAGCCTGGTTCCAACGGCTGTCTTCTTGGAAGGAGCTCTCTCTCTCCAACTTCTTAGATCTTCACTTGAAATGATTCTTCAATGAATAGCTAGATTTTCTTTTTTTTTAATCTCTGTTGTTAATCATCTTCTTCTGTAGACAGAATAAGCCTTTATATAGGCCTTCTTCATGGTGACCGGCTGATCCGGTTTCTAACGGCTTTCTGACACCTCTGACAGTTGCAGTAGACCGGCTGGAATGACAGCTGTCATGTCATCCAGTCACTTCTTGAAATATCTGTAACTGTCTGAAAGTGTCGAGACAGTCTGTCTTTAAGTGTCGACACTTATAGATCAAATGTCGACACAAGTAGACTAAGTGTCGACACTAGCCTTCAAGGTGTCGACACAACTCCTTGTGTTGTAGAATTTATGTCTCGACACTTTCTTCATCATGTGTCGACACTGATATTGTGTGTCGACACAACTTCTTGTTCTTCAGTACTTAGTTGAATTCTTGTAAGTGTCGACACAACTCCTTTGTGTCGACACATCTTCTTGTGTTGAACTTGTTCAGTGTCGACACATCTTCTTGGTGTCGACACTTGCCTTCTGTGTTGATACTTGCTGAGTGTCGACACAGCTCCTTGTGTCGACACATTCTTCTTCTGTTGAGACTTTGGCTGAGTGTCGACACATCTTCTTTGTGTCGACACTTGTACTTAGAATTTATTGAACTTTGCTGAGTGTCGACACAACCTTCTAGTGTCGATACTTACTTCATGTATTGAGTGTTCTGCTGTGTGTCGACACATTCTTCATTATGTCGACACATATACTTAGACTCTGTTGAAATTTGCCGAGTGTCGACACAGCCTCCAAGTGTCGACACTTTCTGATGTCGACGAAGTTCCTCTGGGTGTCGACACTTCTTCTAAGTGTCGACACTGCTTTACTGGACATTTCTTCATTGGGTGTCGACACAGCCTTCATGTGTCGACACTTTCTGTCTGGTGTCGACTCTGCATCCCTGGTGTCGACACAATTACTCCAAGTGTCGACACTGCTTCTCTGGGTGTCGACACAAGTCTTCTTAAGTGTCGACACTTTTCTTCTGGGTGTCGACACATGGACTTAGAAACTTTTCAGCTTTCCCTGCAAATACTTAACCTGCACAACTAAACTCAAAACACATCAAATACATTTTGATGTATATCATTGAGTAGGGTGAGGATTATTCAAATCAGGTACATTTAAACCAATGTACCCAACAATCTCCCCCTATTTGGATAAGTCATAACCCTTAGTCATTGATATACACCATTCATAATAAAATCACAGTATGATGTAAAACAGAATTATATAACAGGGTAAATTCATAAACATGTAATAACAAAACATGTATACACAGATATCTCAGAACAATTATGTAATAGATTTATCACACATCACATTGTTCTAATAACATTGTCATATTCATTATACAAAAGTTTACAGAGTGTTTAAAATCAAAAGATTACAACTGTAAAATAAAGATAAATTCTATTCTATTTCTGCTCAGTCTCCTTGATAACTATGCCCTTTCCAGATTGTATCTTTGCTTGTACTGAGGCTTCAACATATTCAGCATTAGCAGACTTCTTGTCTTTAAGATCCTTATTCTTTAACTCTTCAGCTTTAATCTTCTGACTCTCAAAGTAATGATAAGGCTTGTGAAAGTACTTGCTAGGCTCCTGGGCAGTAGGAGGTAGCTTTCCCATCTTAGCCTTTCTCCTGTATTGCACAATGGCTTCTTGTCTGTTCTCATGCTTCCTACACTCAAGTTCAGAATACCACTTGTTTCTATCTTGGATATTATACTTGACAGCCTTCCATGCAGTTAAGATAATATTCCTTGAAGTGGGGCTCCATTGTTCAAAGTCAGGCCTCAGTTCAGCTTGCTTTCTGAATCTCTTCTTAGACAATTGAGTCTCTTGTTCTTTGAGCAAAGCTTCTTGTTCTTTCAGTATGACCTCTGACACAGGCTGAACCACTTTCTCAATGGTGACCTTCTGATTACCCTCAGGAGGGCTATACATGGATTGTATGTCTGCATGAATCATATCAAAGTCTGGTGGAGGATATATGACTTGAGCCACTTCAGCTTGCTCCCCTCCAAGATAAGCAGGATGAATCCCAGACTCTGCTACATTGTCATAATCACACAATGGAGGATATCCAAGGGTGGCTCTGATGGAATTGGAAATCCATTTTGCATGATCAGAGCCTGCTTTGACTAACACCCTCTCCCCCTTTATGACTTCTCTTTCAATGTGATCTCTGAGATCATCTTTCTGAAATCTGATTTGTGCATTTAGGTAATTTACTCCATCCTTGTAGAAATGTTTCAACCTTTGGAGCTTGTCAGTTATAGCCTTTTGAGAGTCTTGTATAGCAGTCTTAACAGCAGTTATGCCCTCTTGTAATGCTTTATCAAATTCTGCCTTAGCAGTAACATTAGATGTAGTCTGACCAGTAGCTATATTCTTCATTTCTGTAATTATTGCATTATGTGAAGCTGTAACATTATCATTCATCCTGATCTGGTTCTCCAGTACATAACCTTGCTTCACTGCAATATCATCTACTTGAGCTTTGATTTTCTCTTGATGTGTAGCCAAGTAGACCACTGCATTCCCTCCCTTGTGGAAGCAGTCAGTCATCTCTTTCTTATTCAGATTCATTTCAAATCTGATAGACTTAATATCTTGGGCTAGATCAAACTGTAGAGACTTATGCCCCTCATCCATATACGTTTCTATTGCTTTCTTTTGCTCATCAAGCTTTATCTGCATTGCAACCATCAGAGAACTGTAATCTACAGATGTTGCTGGCTGTGGTGTAGGCTGTGGTGCAATGGTTTGCAGAGCTTTCTTATAATTTTGGCTTCTCCTCTTGAAGACTTGAAACTTTCTCTTTTTAGCTCTGGCAGCCTCCTCATCTTCAGAAGCAGATGTGCTTGCAATATCAACCCTGTCCTTAGGGCTTGGAGGTAACTCCTGCACTTCAGGTTCCTTCCTTGCAGTTTCCTCAACAATAACTACTTGCTCCCCCTCAACATGAACATTCTCCCCCTCAGCAGCAACACTTTCTTTCTCAAAGTCTGTTTGTAGAAGATCTGGGAATAGCTCTTCTAGGGTAAATTCCTGTTGAGGATGGGGTGGAGATTCTCTTGTCTCATCAACAACTTGATCAGATACTACTTGATCTGCAACAGATGTGTCCTCCATGACAACATCTGGGGGTTGACTATGAATCTGAGGTTGCTGATTAATATCAGGTAATTTGTCAATTATAACTTCACTCTCAATAAAGAAATCTAATTGATTTCAGTGATTACCTCAAGAATGGTTTGAGTGGCTCTTTCACTTTCTAAGGGAGTTGACTCTTCAACCAGTAGAGGCTCCCCCTGGATGGAATCCTGGTGAAGTGTGCTTGCTTGAGGTAGCTCCCCCTGCCTGTCTGCAACTTCTTGTCTAGCTGGAGACTGGCTAGCATGTCCAGTATCTTCTTCATCAGGAGTAAACACAACTTGCTCCTCAGAGCTGCTAGAGGATTCTTGAGCCACTGGGGCTGTCTTCTTCTTCTTCTTTTGTGGTGTTATCTTCTCAGGAGTAGACATTTCCTTAGTCAAGACTCTATCCCATCTAGAGAAGATTCTCATGTCCATCTTCCTCATGTGATTGATTTTAGAACCTGCAGCTTGGCTCATTACTTCTGGTATACTACCAGCCAAGTAAAGACTTAGAATCCTACCCAAATTGGGTTTCTTCAGGCTCTCCTTTATCTTATCAAACAATACTGCAGACCAATCAGTATTTAGTTGGAAGATTAACCTTGTCATTAGACTGAACATATATGCTGAAATCCTGTCATGTCCTCCAGACTTGCACAGGATCACTTTTCCAACTATTTCAGACAAGAATTTTCCTTGGCTGTTCATTCCCTTTCTGTTGAATACTGATCCAATTTTCATCTTGGAATCCAGTCCACACATGTCAGTGCTTCTCTAGTCTTGGAAGCAGAAACTTCATCTTCTTCCTTAGTTTTTGGTAGGTTTAGTACCTTTCTCAAACTCTTAGATGAGATCTTCACCTTTACCCCATGAACCCTAGACTTAATCTTTAGTCCTGATTCATCTAGGGATGCTCCATTCAGAAATTCCAGAACTTCTTTCTTCCATATCTTGGTCGGCTCTGAAACAAGAAAATCTAACACTGAGTTTGCAACTAGGGTTACCACATCCTTGATCTCTGGTTCTGCGTCATCAAACGCATGCCGCACCAGTTCATATCCTTCATTCACGTTCTCTTCGAGCTTGAGCGTCATTAGGGTTTGAAGAATTTGAATTGAGAGAAGAGAGGTGTCGACACACAAGTTTGGTCTTGAAACTTTGGTGAGCGTGTCGACAGACAATGATGAAATCCTATTTATACCTTTCTAGAATCGAAGATGAAAGGACGCGTCAACAAACTTAAATTGTGTCGACACTGTTGAAAAGTGTCGACACTGACTTATAATGTCTCGACACCTATGTGTCGACACAAGTATAGTCGACAGAATATGTGTCGACACTTGTTTATGTGTCGACACCACTTAGCTCGACACTTAGTCGAGACTTTACTTCACTAATTCTGCATAAAGTCTAAGTGTCGACACCACCTTGGATGTGTCGGCACCTACCCTGTATGTGTCGACACTAATTTTCTGAAGTGTCGACACCAATTTCCTAGATGTGTCGACACCTTTTCTCTGAAGTGTCGACACCAATTCTCTGTCTCGATACAGACAACTCTGTGTGTCGACACTATTTTACTTAGCCATTTCTGTAAACTTATTCTAAATTTATCATACCTAATTCAATTTTAAACCTATTGAATTTGGTTTCTTCTAAATGCTTAGTATACATGTCAGCTAGTTGATTATCTGTATTAACATACTGCAGCGAAATATCTTCTTTTTCTACATGTTCCCTTAGAAAGTGATATTTTATTTCAATGTGTTCAGTTCTACTATGAGAAACATGATTGTTTGCAATAGATATAGCACTAGTAGAATCACAAAATAGTGGTGTTCTACTTACTTGAATACCATAGTCTTCTAGCTGATGTTGTATCCATAGAAGTTGAGCACAGCAACTTCCTGCAGCCACATACTCTGATTCTGCTGTGTAGATAGCCACATTTGTTTGCTTCTTGCTACTCCATGATATCAGTCTTCCACCTAGGAATTGACAGGTATCAGTTATACTTTTCCTATCTTCCTTGCAGCCTGCAAAATCTACATCTGAATAACCTGTCAGTTCAAAGTCTCCATTCCTAGGGTACCAAAAGCCTAGATAAGGAGTGCCCTTAAGATATCTCAGTATTCTTTTGACTGCTGTCAAATGAGACTCTTTAGGGCAAGCTTGGTACCTAGCACAGACACATGTAGCATACATGATATCTGGTCTACTTGCAGTCAAATAAAATAGGGAGCCAACTATCCCTCTATACAAAGTCTCATCTACAGGTTTTCCTGCATCATCTTTGCTAAGAGACATACTTAACCCCATAGGAGTTTTCATGGTACTGGATGAATCCATACCAAACTTCCTTATTAATTCTAGGGTGAACTTAGACTGGCATATGGATAAACCATTCTCAGTCTGTCTAACTTGGAGACCCAAGAAGAACTTAAGTTCCCCCATACTGCTCATCTCAAATTGTCCTTGCATAAGTTTTGCAAACTTTTTGCAAAGACTACTTTCAGTAGACCCAAATATGATGTCATCTACATATATTTGGACTAGAATGATCTTGCCTCTGGATTCCCTAAGTAATAGAGTCTTGTCTATTTTCCTCTTTGTGAATTTATTCTCAATGAGGAAACTAGACAGGGTTTCATACCAAGCCCTAGGGGCTTGTTTTAACCCATACAAAGCCTTCCTAACTCTATAGACATAATTATGTTGAGTTGAATCAACAAAACCTGATGGCTGTTCCACATAGACCTCTTCTTTCAGATTTTCATTCAGAAATGCTGACTTAACATCCATTTGATATACTTTAAATCCTTGATAGGTTGCATAGGCCAGGAACATCCTTATGACTTCCAGTCGGGGTACTGGAGCAAAGGTTTGATCAAAGTCAATACCTTCTTCCTGCCTATATCCCTTAGCAACCAGTCTTGCTTTGTTCTTTATAATCACTCCATGTTCATCCATCTTGTTCCTAAAGATCCACTTGGTCCCAATTATGTTGTGGTCTTTTGGTTTAGGAACAAGCTCTCAGACTTTGCATCTCTTGAACTGATTCAGCTCTTCTTGCATTGCCTCAATCCAATGAGGGTCTAGAATGACTTCTTCAAATTTCTTTGGCTCAACTTGGTATAAAAAACTGGAGTAGAGTACTGAGCTTGGATTTCTGCTTCTTGTTTGTACCCCTTGTCTTAGATCACCAATAATTTGATCTGCTGGATGATCTCTTAGATGCCTAGTAGCTGGAGGCAGCCTGACTTCAGGTTGAACTCCTTCAGCTTCTTCAACTTGTTGCACACCTTGATCTTCTTCTGCATCAGGTGCATCTAGTACTCCCCCTGGACAACAGCCACTATCATTTACATGCTGACTTGCAGTAGATCCTTCTTTCATAGTGAGCTTGTCCATCTTCTTAGTCACACCTGTGGAGCTGCAAATACTTCTAGACAACTCATTGTTAATAAGTCTAGCTTCATCAAATACTACATGTACTGACTATTCTACAACTTGAGTAGACAAGTTGTAGACCCTATAAGCCTTACTATTGTTGCTGTACCCAACAAAGATCCCCTCTTAGGATTTAGCAGCAAATTTGGTTAAGTAAGACTTACCATTGTTAAGTATAAAACATTTACAACCAAAGATCCTGAAATATGATAGATTTGGTTTTCTGCCTTTCACAATCTCATATGGGGTCTTATTGTGGGTTTTAGTAATGGTAGCCCTATTAATTACATGTAATGCAGTATTAACTGCCTCAGCCCAGAAATATTCTGGTAGAGATGTGTCACTTAATAGGGTCCTACCAGCCTCAATCAAGGTTCTATTCTTTCTTTCAGCAATGCCATTTTGCTGAGGTGTTCTTGGTGAAGAAAATTCCTGAAATATCCCAAACTCTTCACATAGCTTTGTCATGCTATCAGACTGGAATTCAGTATCATGGTCACTTCTTATTTTGACCACTGCACTGTCTAACTCATTCTGAATTTGTTTGACAAAACTATAGAAGATACTAGGTGTTTCAGATTTCTGTCTAAGGAAGAACACCCAGGAAAACCTTGAGTAGTCATCTACAACCACAAATGTGTAGACCTTCCTACCTAGCCTGTGAACTGGCATAGGACCAAAGAGATCCATATGCAAAAGGTATAAGCACCTCACAACATCTTTGTTTTCAATGCTATTAAAGGTGGATCTAGTCTGCTTGCCCTTTTGACAAGCTGAGCATATTCCATCTTTAATACACTTAACTTGAGTACCATTTCTCACTAACTCTTTGCTATAGAGTTGACCAATTGTCTTGTAGTTAAGAAGAGCTAGTCTCTTGTGCCATTTGACACAATGAGAGACTTTCTCATCAGCTACAAGACACACTGGAGAAACATTGTTCTCACACATAATGTCTAGGCAATAGACATTTCTCTTTCTATAACCTGTCAAAATGATCTTTTGATCATTTGACCTCCTGATATGACAACCATCTTTGACAAATGAGATGTCATATCCTAAATCACTCAATTGACTTATACTAATAAGATTATGTTTCAAATCTTTAACATAAGCCACTTGAGTAATTGTTATATGGGTGCTAGAAATGTTACCAAAACCTTTGATAATTCCTTTTTCAGAACCACCAAAGGTGACTTTAGGATCATCCTTGATAGGTGTGTAGTCCTTTAGCAATCCCCTAGTTCCAGTCATGTGTCTGGAACATCCACTGTCCAAGTACCATATTGGGGCATGACCACTTGGACTCACCTGCAAAACAGATTAGTTAACCTTAGAACCCAAAGAATTCTTGGGTTCTTGGTGCTGGTTAGTTTGCCTCTTAACAAAGCTACCTGCAGATCTTCCAACAGGCAGTTTGCTACTCATCTTGGCACTAGAATTGTGCCAACAGTCCATGACAAAGTGACCTACCTTGCCACAGCACCAGCACTCAAATCTATTGTACCTTTGCTTAGGTACAATCATAGCTGTTCTATCTACAGCAGGATTGTTGAGTACTGTGGCTTTGCCCTTAGATTTGGATCTTACAGTCCTAGCAGGTTGTGTAAACCCTAATCCAGTTTTACTCTTCTGATGTACAAAATCATCTATCAAAGGTAAAACAGACTTTGGTTTAGAAAACCTTGCAACAATGTCTCTCTCCTTCTGAAGACTAATCTTCAGATTTCTGATTTGATCATTCTTGAATGTTATAGTTCCCATCTGAATAACAGTTATGTTCTTCAGTCTGGCTATTTCATTTAACTTTTGATCAATCAGTTTCTCAAAATCAGTTGCAGCAACTTTAAGATTAGCAATCTCCTTAGCCTGACTTTTGGCCAAGAATTTGCTTTTCTTAAAAGCTTGCAACAGAACTCTATATTCATCAATCAACTGATGAATATCCCCTTCAGATTCAGATTCACTGGCATCACTTGATGCTGATGTAACTGAATCTGAACTAGCACTAGAAATTGAACTTAAAGAACAATTTTGTACCTGACTAGGTCCAGGCTGATCCTGGATTTTGTCACCTTCTGTTAAGGCCATCAGTCCTTTGCACTGAATGTCCTCTTGCTCATATATAGAGTTCATTATCTGGATGAACTCCTCTTCCTCTTCTTCAGCAAACAGTCATATGTATGCTTCAGCTTCTGACTCAGTTTCTGAAGAAGATATGTCTGACAGAATTTTGTCCTTCTTGACAACAAAGGACCTTTCATTCTTGCCCTTGAATTGAGTCTTTTTCTTATCTGTTGACTCTCTCCTCTTCTCTGGACAGTCAGCAACAACATGTCCTTGTTTGTTACAACAATAACAAACTATCCTTGAAGATAAAGTTCTATTTGACTTGAGCTTTCTCCTGTCTTTCTTTGATGACTTCTTGTTCTGATAATAGTCATCTTTTCCCTGTGAAGTGGATGTCTTTGACCTCCACTGTTTCTTCTTTAGAAACTCCTGAAAGTGTCTTGTGAAAGCTGCAAAATCCTCATCATTCTCACTGCTTTCAGAATTTCTGCTTTTTGAATCATCTGACCCAGTCTCAGCCACTTTTGGAGGTGGAGATGGAGACTTACTTTTGTATTTCTTGGTGGCTTCTGTCTTGAATGCCACTGCTCTTTCTTTATGCTCACTTCTTGTAGTCTTCTCCTCCTCCTTCCTTACCATCAACTGCATCTCATAGGATAACAGTTTTCCAAACAATGTTGGAGGAGGAATATCTGTTAACTTGGCCATTTCCCTTATGACACAGATCTTGGTGTCCCAATCCTTTGTTAGGGACCTCAAGAATCATTTAGCTTATAATTACTGAAATCTCTTCCATAGAACATTAACTCATTAACTATCCTATAGAATTTCTTATAACATTCTGTTATGCTATCAGACCTGCCTTGTCTGAAGCTCTCATATTCTTGGTTTAACAAGGACTTCCTGTCTTGTCTAACTTATTCTGAACCCTCCATGTACACTATCAAAGTATCCCACATCTCCTTAGATGTCTTACAGTGTATCAAGTTCTGAAATGTAGCATCATCTATGACACTTACAATGATATTCTGAGCCCTCTTGTCCATGGTGGCCAGAATAATCTCATCTTTTGTCATTTCAGAAAAGTCTTTTGATGTTCTCTGATTTGCATCCAGGACTGAAACCTTCATAGGCACATATGACCCTTCTTTAACTGTGATATAAATTTTAGGGTCTGATGCTTGCATAAATAGTCTCACCCTTTCTTTTCAGATGCCAAAAATCTCTTTTCTGCAAATGGGCAACTTCATTGATCCAAGTTCCTTGTGATTCTCTGTTGAACTCATTTTCTTGATTTTCTTGATTCTGCACTTTACTTATACTGAATCTGCTAACAGAATCTACTCAGACAGTTAAGTCCTTTTTGAGTAACTTCTCTCTGATACCACTTGAAAACAATTGTACCTAATCACCTAGAGGGGGGGGGTGAATAGGTGACTAAATCTTTTTAAACTTTTAGACAGATTAAAACACAGATTTATAATTACTTCTTCACAGCAATCAATCAGCAATCACAGAATAAACATGCACACAGTGAACACACAGATTTATAGTGGTTCCCCAAGGTTTGGGTACATCCACTTTCCCCCTTCGCCTATCTAGTAGTGTACTAGATTCGGCCAAACTCCTCCACTATTCCTCAGATCCTCAGATCTTACACTCAGAACCCCAAATGGTTCCTACAGCTCAGGCCCAAGGCCCTACAACTCAGTCTTCTCCAAAGACCTATACTCAGCCTCCACCAAGGCCTACACTCAGCCTCCACCAAGGCCTACACTCAGAGATATGGATCTCCTACACTCAGGCACACAGACCCTACCACTCAGCCTTTATAATTGCAGGCTTACAACTCAGATCCCTAAGGATCCTACAAGAAATTTAGAATACAAAGTATATACCTACAACTCAGAAAAAGAGAGATGAGTTGACAGGTTCTTGATGAGTTCTTGAATGAACTCTGCTGAGATCAACCTCACTTGGCTTTTTTCAAAGCTTCTTGAATGTAGAACACAATAGAGTTGATACTCTCTGCAGCTGATCTTCAATCACTGCAACTTAAGAATCAGAACTAGGTCTGAAACTTTCTTCACAGCCTGGTTCCAACGGCTGTCTTCTTGGAAGGAGCTCTCTCTCTCCAACTTCTTAGATTTTCACTTGAAATGATTCTTCAATGAATAGCTAGATCTTTTTTTTTAATCTCTGTTGTTAATCATCTTCTTCTGTAGACAGAATAAGCTTTTATATAGGCCTTCTTCATGGTGACCGGCTGATCCGGTTTCTAACGGCTTTCTGACATCTCTGACAGTTGCAGTAGACCGGCTGGAATGACAGCTGTCATGTCATCCAGTCACTTCTTGAAATATCTGTAACTGTCTGAAAGTGTCGAGACAGTCTGTCTTTAAGTGTCGACACTTATAGACCAAGTGTCGACACAAGTAGACTAAGTGTCGACACTAGCCTTCAAGGTGTCGACACAACTCCTTGTGTTGTAGAATTTATGTCACGACACTGCTTCTTCATCATGTGTCGACACTGATATTGTGTGTCGACACAACTTCTTGTTCTTCAGTACTTAGTTGAATTCTTGTAAGTGTCGACATAACTCCTTTGTGTCGACACATCTTCTTGTGTTGAACTTGTTCAGTGTCGACACATCTTCTTGGTGTCGACACTTGCCTTCTGTGTTGATACTTGCTGAGTGTCGACACAGCTCCTTGTGTCGACACATTCTTCTTCTGTTGAGACTTTACCTGAGTGTCGACACATCTCCTTTGTGTCGACACTTGTACTTAGAATTTATTGAACTTTGCTGAATGTCGACACTTTCTTCATGTATTGAGTGTTCTGCTGTGTGTCGACACATTCTTCATTATGTCGACACATATACTTAGACTCTGTTGAAATTTGTTGAGTGTCGACACAGCCTCCAAGTGTCGACACTTTCTGATGTCGACGAAGTTCCTCTGGGTGTCGACACTTCTTCTAAGTGTCGACACTGCTTTACTGGACATTTCTTCATTGGGTGTCGACACAGCCTTCATGTGTCGACACTTTCTGTCTGGTGTCAACTCTGCATCCCTGGTGTCGACACAATTACTCCAAGTGTCGACACTGCTTCTCTGGGCGTCGACACAAGTTTTCTTAAGTGTCGACACTTTCCTTCTGGGTGTCGACACATGGACTTAGAAACTTTTCAGCTTTCCCTGCAAATACTTAACCTGCACAACTAAACTCAAAACACATCAAATACATTTTGATGTATATCATTGAGTAGGGTGAGGATTATTCAAATCAGGTACATTTAAACCAATGTACCCAACAATCTCCCCCTATTTGGATAAGTCATAACCCTTAGTCATTGATATACACCATTCATAATAAAATCACAGTATGATGTAAAGCAGAATTATATAACAGGGTAAATTCATAAACATGTAATAACAAAACATGTATACACAGATATCTCAGAACAATTATGTAATAGATTTATCACACATCACATTGTTCTAATAACATTGTCATATTCATTATACAAAAGTTTACAGAGTGTTTAAAATCAAAAGATTACAACTGAAAAATAAAGATAAATTCTATTCTATTTCTGCTCAGCCTCCTTGATAACTATGCCCTTTCCAGATTGTATCTTTGCTTGTACTGAGGCTTCAACATATTCAGCATCAGCAGACTTCTTGCCTTTAAGATCCTTATTCTTTAACTCTTCAGCTTTAATCTTCTGCCTCTCAAAGTAATGATAAGGCTTGTGAAAGTACTTGCTAGGCTCCTGGGCAGTAGGAGGTAGCTTTCCCATCTTAGCCTTTCTCCTGTATTGCACAATGGCTTCTTGTCTGTTCTCATGCTTCCTACACTCAAGTTCAGAATACCACTTGTTTCTATCTTGGATATTATACTTGACAGCCTTCCATGCAGTTAAGATAATATTTCTTGAAGTGAGGCTCCATTTTTCAAAGTCAGGCCTCAGTTCAGCTTGCTCTCTGAATCTCTTCTTAGACAATTAAGTCTCTTGTTCTTTGAGCAAAGCTTCTTGTTCTTTCAGTATGGCCTCTGACACAGGCTGAACCACTTTCTCAATGGTGACCTTCTGATTACCCTCAGGAGTGCTATACATGGATTGTATGTCTGCATGAATCATATCAAAGTCTGGTGGAGGATATATGACTTGAGCCACTTCAGCTTGCTCCCCTCCAAGATAAGCAGGATGAATCCCAGACTCTGCTACATTGTCATCATCACACAATGGAGGATATCCAAGGGTGGCTCTGATGGAATTGGAAATCCATTTTGCATGATCAGAGTCTGCTTTGACTAACACCCTCTCCCCCTTTATGACTTCTCTTTCAATGTGATCTCTGAGATCATCTTTCTGAAATCTGATTTGTGCATTTAGGTAATTTACTCCATCCTTGTAGAAAGGTTTCAACCTTTGGAGCTTGTCAGTTATAGCCTTTTGAGAGTCTTGTATAGCAGTCTTAACAGCAGTTATGCCCTCTTGTAATGCTTTATCAAATTCTGCCTTAGCAGTAACATTAGATGTAGTCTGACCAGTAGCTATATTCTTCATTTCTGTAATTATTGCATTATGTGAAGCTGTAACATTATCATTCATCCTGATCTGGTTCTCCAGTACATAACCTTGCTTCACTGCAATATCATCTACTTGAGCTTTGATTTTCTCTTGATGTGTAGCCAAGTAGACCACTGCATTCCCTCCCTTGTGGAAGCAGTCAGTCATCTCTTTCTTATTCAGATTCATTTCAAATCTGATAGACTTAATATCTTGGGCTAGATCAAACTGTAGAGACTTATGCCCCTCATCCATATACGTTTCTATTGCTTTCTTTTGCTCATCAAGCTTTATCTGCATTGCAACCATCAGAGAACTGTAATCTACAGATGTTGCTGGCTGTGGTGTAGGCTGTGGTGCAATGGTTTGCAGAGCTTTCTTATAATTTTGGCTTCTCCTCTTGAAGACTTGAAACTTTCTCTTTTTAGCTCTGGCAGCCTCCTCATCTTCAGAAGCAGATGTGCTTGCAATATCAACCCTGTCCTTAGGGCTTGGAGGTAACTCCTGCACTTCAGGTTCCTTCCTTGCAGTTTCCTCAACAATAACTACTTGCTCCCCCTCAACATGAACATTCTCCCCCTCAGCAGCAACACTTTCTTTCTCAAAGTCTGTTTGTAGAAGATCTGAGAATAGCTCTTCTAGGGTAAATTCCTGTTGAGGATGGGGTGGAGATTCTCTTGTCTCATCAACAACTTGATCAGATACTACTTGATCTGCAACAGATGTGTCCTCCATGACAACATCTGGGGGTTGACTATGAATCTGAGGTTGCTGATTAATATTAGGTAATTTGTCAATTATAACTTCACTCTCAATAAAGAAATCTAATTGATTTCAGTGATTACCTCAAGAATGGTTTGAGTGGCTCTTTCACTTTCTAAGGGAGTTGACTCTTCAACCAGTAGAGGCTCCCCCTGGATGGAATCCTGGTGAAGTGTGCTTGCTTGAGGTAGCTCCCCCTGCCTGTCTGCAACTTCTTGTCTAGCTGGAGACTGGCTAGCATGTCCAGTATCTTCTTCATCAGGAGTAAACACAACTTGCTCCTCAGAGCTGCTAGAGGATTCTTGAGCCACTGGGGCTGTCTTCTTCTTCTTCTTTTGTGGTGTTATCTTCTCAGGAGTAGACATTTCCTTAGTCAAGACTCTATCCCATCTAGAGAAGATTCTCATGTCCATCTTCCTCATGTGATTGATTTTAGAACCTGCAGCTTGGCTCATTACTTCTGGTATACTACCAGCCAAGTAAAGACTTAGAATCCTACCCAAATTGGGTTTCTTCAGGCTCTCCTTTATCTTATCAAACAATACTGCAGACCAATCAGTATTTAGTTGGAAGATTAACCTTGTCATTAGACTGAACATATATGCTGAAATCCTGTCATGTCCTCCAGACTTGCACAGGATCACTTTTCCAACTATTTCAGACAAGAATTTTCCTTGGCTGTTCATTCCCTTTCTGTTGAATACTGATCCAATTTTCATCTTGGAATCCAGTCCACACATGTCAGTGCTTCTCTAGTCTTGGAAGCAGAAACTTCATCTTCTTCCTTAGTTTTTGGTAGGTTTAGTACCTTTCTCAAACTCTTAGATGAGATCTTCACCTTTACCCCATGAACCCTAGACTTAATCTTTAGTCCTGATTCATCTAGGGATGCTCCATTCAGAAATTCCAGAACTTCTTTCTTCCATATCTTGGTCGGCTCTGAAACAAGAAAATCTAACACTGAGTTTGCAACTAGGGTTACCACATCCTTGATCTCTGGTTCTGCATCATCAAACGCATGCCGCACCAGTTCATATCCTTCATTCACGTTCTCTTCGAGCTTGAGCGTCATTAGGGTTTGAAGAATTTGAATTGAGAGAAGAGAGGTGTCGACACACAAGTTTGGTCCTGAAACTTTGGTGAGCGTGTCGACAGACAATGATGAAATCCTATTTATACCTTTCTAGAATCGAAGATGAAAGGACGCATCAACAAACTTAAATTGTGTCGACACTGTTGAAAAATGTCGACACTGACTTATAATGTCTCGACACCTATGTGTCGACACAAGTATAGTCGACAGAATATGTGTCGACACTTGTTTATGTGTCGACACCACTTAGCTCGACACTTAGTCGAGACTTTACTTCACTAATTCTGCATAAAGTCTAAGTGTCGACACCACCTTGGATGTGTCGGCACCTACCCTGTATGTGTCGACACTAATTTTCTGAAGTGTCGACACCAATTTCCTAGATGTGTCGACACCTTTTCTCTGAAGTGTCGACACCAATTCTCTGTCTCGATACAGACAACTCTGTGTGTCGACACTATTTTACTTAGCCATTTCTGTAAACTTATTCTAAATTTATCATACCTAATTCAATTTTAAACCTATTGAATTTGGTTTCTTCTAAATGCTTAGTATACATGTCAGCTAGTTGATTATCTGTATTAACATACTGCAGTGAAATATTTTCTTTTTCTACATGTTCCCTTAGAAAGTGATATTTTATTTCAATGTGTTCAGTTCTACTATGAGAAACATGATTGTTTGCAATAGATATAGCACTAGTAGAATCACAAAATAGTGGTGTTCTACTTACTTGAATACCATAGTCTTCTAGCTGATGTTGTATCCATAGAAGTTGAGCACAGCAACTTCCTGCAACCACATACTCTGATTCTGCTGTGTAGATAGCCACACTTGTTTGCTTCTTGCTACTCCATGATATCAGTCTTCCACCTAGGAATTGACAGGTATCAGTTATACTTTTCCTATCTTCCTTGCAGCCTGCAAAATCTGCATCTGAATAACCTGTCAGTTCAAAGTCTCCATTCCTAGGGTACCAAAAGCCTAGATAAGGAGTGCCCTTAAGATATCTCAGTATTCTTTTGACTGCTGTCAAATGAGACTCTTTAGGGCAAGCTTGGTACCTAGCACAGACACATGTAGCATACATGATATCTGGTCTACTTGCAGTCAAATACAATAGGGAGCCAACTATCCCTCTATACAAAGTCTCATCTACAGGTTTTCCTGCATCATCTTTGCTAAGAGACATACTTAACCCCATAGGAGTTTTCATGGTACTGGATGAATCCATACCAAACTTCCTTATTAATTCTAGGGTGAACTTAGACTGACATATGGATAAACCATTCTCAGTCTGTCTAACTTGGAGACCCAAGAAGAACTTAAGTTCCCCCATACTGCTCATCTCAAATTGTCCTTGCATAAGTTTTGCAAACTTTTTGCAAAGACTACTTTCAGTAGACCCAAATATGATGTCATCTACATATATTTGGACTAGAATGATCTTGCCTCTGGATTCCCTAAGTAATATAGTCTTGTCTATTTTCCTCTTTGTGAATTTATTCTCAATGAGGAAACTAGACAGAGTTTCATACCAAGCCCTAGGGGCTTGTTTTAACCCATACAAAGCCTTCCTAACTCTATAGACATAATTAGGTTGAGTTGAATCAACAAAACCTGATGGCTGTTCCACATAGACCTCTTCTTTCAGATTTTCATTCAGAAATGCTGACTTAACATCCATTTGGTATACTTTAAATCCTTGATAGGTTGCATAGGCCAGGAACATCCTTATGACTTCCAGTCTGGGTACTGGAGCAAAGATTTGATCAAAGTCAATACCTTCTTCCTGCCTATATCCCTTAGCAACCAGTCTTGCTTTGTTCTTTATAATCACTCCATGTTCATCCATCTTGTTCCTAAAGATCCACTTGGTCCCAATTATGTTGTTGTCTTTTGGTTTAGGAACAAGCTCTCAGACTTTGCATCTCTTGAACTGATTCAGCTCTTCTTGCATTGCCTCAATCCAATGAGGGTCTAGAATGACTTCTTCAAATTTCTTTGGCTCAACTTGGTATAGAAAACTGGAGTAGAGTACTGAGCTTGGATTTCTGCTTCTTGTTTGTACCCCTTGTCTTAGATCACCAATAATTTGATCTGCTGGATGATCTCTTAGATGCCTAGTAGCTGGAGGCAGCCTGACTTCAGGTTGAACTCCTTCAGCTTCTTCAACTTGTTGCACACCTTGATCTTCTTCTGCATCAGGTGCATCTAGTACTCCCCCTGGATAACAGTCACTATCATTTACATGCTGACTTGCAGCAGATCCTTCTTTCATAATGAGCTTGTCCATATTCTTAGTCACACCTGTGGAGCTGCAAATACTTCTAGACAACTCTTTGTTAATAAGTCTAGCTTCATCAAATACTACATATACTGACTATTCTACAACTTGAGTAGACAAGTTGTAGACCCTATAAGCCTTACTATTGTTGCTGTACCCAACAAAGATCCCCTCTTGGGATTTAGCAGCAAATTTGGTTAAGTAAGACTTACCATTGTTAAGTATAAAACATTTACAACCAAAGATCCTGAAATATGATAGATTTGGTTTTCTGCCTTTCACAATCTCATATGGGGTCTTATTGTGGGTTTTAGTAATGGTAGCCCTATTAATTACATGTAATGCAGTATTAACTGCCTCAGCCCAGAAATATTCTGGTAGAGATGTGTCACTTAATAGGGTCCTACCAGGCTCAATCAAGATTCTATTCTTTCATTCAGCAATGCCATTTTGCTGAGGTGTTCTTGGTGAAGAAAATTCCTGAAATATCCCAAACTCTTCACATAGCTTTGTCATGCTATCAGACTGGAATTCAGTATCATGGTCACTTCTTATTTTGACCACTGCACTGTCTAACTCATTCTGAATTTGTTTGACAAAACTATAGAAAATACTAGGTGTTTCAGATTTCTGTCTAAGGAAGAACACCCAGGAAAACCTTGAGTAGTCATCTACAACCACAAATGTGTAGACCTTCCTACCTAGCCTGTGAACTGGCATAGGACCAAAGAGATCCATATGCAAAAGGTATAAGCACCTCACAACATCTTTGTTTTCAATGCTATTAAAGGTGGATCTAGTCTGCTTGCCCTTTTGACAAGCTGAGCATATTCCATCTTTAATACACTTAACTTGAGTACCATTCCTCACTAACTCTTTGCTATAGAGTTGGCCAATTGTCTTGTAGTTAAGAAGAGCTAGTCTCTTATGCCATTTGACACAATGAGAGACTTTCTCATCAGCTACAAGACACACTGGAGAAACATTGTTCTCACACATAATGTCTAGGCAATAGACATTTCTCTTTCTATAACCTGTCAAAATGATCTTTTGATCATTTGACCTTCTGATATGACAACCATCTTTGACAAATGAGATGTCATATCCTAAATCACTCAATTGATTTATACTAATAAGGTTATGTTTCAAACCTTTAACATAAGCCACTTGAGTAATTGTTATATGAGTGCTAGAAATGTTACCAAAACCTTTGATAATTCCTTTTTCAGAACCACCAAAGGTGACTTTAGGATCATCCTTGATATGTGTGTAGTCCTTTAGCAATCCCCTAGTTCCAGTCATGTGTCTGGAACATCCACTGTCCAAGTACCATATTGGGGCATGACCACTTGGACTCACCTGCAAAACAGATTAGTTAACCTTAGAACCCAAAGAATTCTTGGGTCCTTGGTGCTGGTTAGTTTGCCTCTTAACAAAGCTACCTGCAGATCTTCCAACAGGCAGTTTGCTACTCATCTTGGCACTAGAATTGTGCCAACAGTCCATGACAAAGTGACCTACCTTGCCACAGCACCAGCACTCAAATCTATTGTACCTTTGCTTAGGTACAATCCTAGCTGTTCTATCTACAGCAGGCTTGTTGAGTACTGTGGCTTTGCCCTTAGATTTGGACCTTACAGTCCTAGCAGGTTGTGTAAACCCTAATCCAGTTTTACTCTTCTGATGTACAAAATCATCTATCAAAGGTAAAACAGACTTTGGTTTAGAAAACATTGCAACAATGTCTCTCTCCTTCTGAAGACTAATCTGCAGATTTCTGATTTGATCATTCTTGAATGTTATAGTTTCCATCTGAATAACAGTTATGTTCTTCAGTCTGACTATTTCATTTAACTTTTGATCAATCAGCTTCTCAAAATCAGTTGCAGCAACTTTAAGATTAGCAATCTCCTTAGCCTGACTTTTGGCCAAGAATTTGCTTTTCTTAAAAGATTGCAACAGAACTCTATATTCATCAATCAACTGATGAATATCCCCTTCAGATTCAGATTCACTGGCATCACTTGATGCTGATGTAACTGAATCTGAACTAGCACTAGAAATTGAACTTAAAGAACAATTTTGTACCTGACTAGGTCCAGGCTGATCCTGGATTTTGTCACCTTCTGTTAAGGCCATCAGTCCTTTGCACTGAATGTCCTCTTGCTCATATATAGAGTTCATTATCTGGATGAACTCCTCTTCCTCTTCTTCAGCAAACAGTCATATGTATGCTTCAGCTTCTGACTCAGTTTCTGAAGAAGATATGTCTGACAGAATTTTGTCCTTCTTGGCAACAAAGGACCTTTCATTCTTGCCCTTGAATTGAGTCTTTTTCTTATCTGTTGACTCTCTCCTCTTCTCTGGACAGTCAGCAACAACATGTCCTTGTTTGTTACAACAATAACAAACTATCCTTGAAGATGAAGTTCTATTTGACTTGAGCTTTCTCCTGTCTTTCTTTGATGACTTCTTGTTCTGATAATAGTCATCTTTTCTCTGTGAAGTGGATGACTTTGACCTCCACTGTTTCTTCTTTAGAAACTCCTGAAAGTGTCTTGTGAAAGCTGCAAAATCCTCATCATTCTCACTGCTTTCAGAATTTCTGCTTTTTGAATCATCTGACCCAGTCTCAGCCACTTTTGGAGGTGGAGATGGAGGCTTACTTTTGTATTTCTTGGTGGCTTCTGTCTTGAATGCCACTGCTCTTTCTTTATGCTCACTTCTTGTAGTCTTCTCCTCCTCCTTCCTTACCATCAACTGCATCTCATAGGATAACAGTTTTCCAAACAATGTTGGAGGAGGAATATCTGCTAACTTGGCCATTTCCCTTATGACACAGATCTTGGTGTCCCAATCCTTTGTTAGGGACCTCAAGAACTTATCATTTAGCTTATAATTACTGAAAGCTCTTCCATAAAACATTAACTCATTAACTATCCTATAGAATTTCTTATAACATTCTGTTATGCTATCAGACCTGCCTTGTCTGAAGCTCTCATATTCTTGGTTTAACAAGGAATTCCTGTCTTGTCTAACTTCTTCTGAACCCTCCATGTACACTATCAAAGTATCCCACATCTCCTTAGATGTCTTACAGTGTATCAAGTTCTGAAATGTAGCATCATCTATGACACTCACAATGATATTCTGAGCCCTCTTGTCCATGGTGGCCAGAATAATCTCATCTTTTGTCATTTCAGAAAAGTCTTTTGGTGTTCTCTGATTTGCATCCAGGACTGAAACCTTCATAGGCACATATGACCCTTCTTTAACTGTGATATAAATTTTAGGGTCTGAGGCTTTCATAAATAGTCTCACCCTTTCTTTTCAGATGCCAAAAATCTCTTTTCTGCAAATGGGCAACTTCATGGATCCAAGTTCCTTGTGATTCTCTGTTGAACCCATTTTCTTGATTTTCTTGATTCTGCACTTTACTTATACTGAATCTGCTAACAGGATCTACTCAGACAGTTAAGTCCTTTTTGAGTAACCTCTCTCTGATACCACTTGAAAACAATTGTACCTAATCACCTAGAGGGGGGGGGGTGAATAGGTGACTAAATCTTTTTAAACTTTTAGGCAGATTAAAACACAGATTTATAATTACTTCTTCACAGCAATCAATCAGCAATCACAGAATAAACATGCACACAGTGAACACACAGATTTATAGTGGTTCCCCAAGGTTTGGGTACATCCACTTCCCCCTTCGCCTATCTAGTAGTGTACTAGATTCGGCCAAACTCCTCCACTATTCCTCAGATCCTCAGATCTTACACTCAGAACCCCAAATGGTTCCTACAGCTCAGGCCCAATGCCCTACAACTCAGTCTTCTCCAAAGACCTACACTCAGCCTCCACCAAGGCCTACACTCAGAGATATGGATCTCCTACACTCAGGCACACAGACCCTACCACTCAGCCTTTATAATTGCAGGCTTACAACTCAGATCCCTAAGGATCCTACAAGAAATTTAGAATACAAAGTATATACCTACAACTTGGAAAAAGAGAGATGAGTTGACAGGTTCTTGATGAGTTCTTGAATGAACTCTGCTGAGATCAACCTCACTTGGTTTTTTTCAAAGCTTCTTGAATGTAGAACACAATAGAGTTGATACTCTCTGCAGCTGATCTTCAATCACTGCAACTTAAGAATCAGAACTAGGTCTGAAACTTTCTTCACAGCCTGGTTCCAACGGCTGTCTTCTTGGAAGGAGCTCTCTCTCTCCAACTTCTTAGATCTTCACTTGAAATGATTCTTCAATGAATAGCTAGATCTTTTTTTTTTAATCTCTGTTGTTAATCATCTTCTTCTGTAGACAGAATAAGCTTTTATATAGGCCTTCTTCATGGTGACCGGCTGATCCGGTTTCTAACGGCTTTCTGACATCTCTGACAGTTGCAGTAGACCGGCTGGAATGACAGCTGTCATGTCATCCAGTCACTTCTTGAAATATCTGTAACTGTCTGAAAGTGTCGAGACAGTCTGTCTTTAAGTGTCGACACTTATAGACCAAGTGTCGACACAAGTAGACTAAGTGTCGACACTAGCCTTCAAGGTGTCGACACAACTCCTTGTGTTGTAGAATTTATGTCACGACACTGCTTCTTCATCATGTGTCGACACTGATATTGTGTGTCGACACAACTTCTTGTTCTTCAGTACTTAGTTGAATTCTTGTAAGTGTCGACACAACTCCTTTGTGTCGACACATCTTCTTGTGTTGAACTTGTTCAGTGTCGACACATCTTCTTGGTGTCGACACTTGCCTTCTGTGTTGATACTTGCTGAGTGTCGACACAGCTCCTTGTGTCGACACATTCTTCTTCTGTTGAGACTTTACCTGAGTGTCGACACATCTCCTTTGTGTCGACATTTGTACTTAGAATTTATTGAACTTTGCTGAGTGTCGACACAGCCTTCTAGTGTCGACACTTTCTTCATGTATTGAGTCTTCTGCTGTGTGTCGACACATTCTTCATTATGTCGACACTTATACTTAGACTCTGTTGAAATTTGCTGAGTGTCGACACAGCCTCCAAGTGTCGACACTTTCTGATGTCGACGAAGTTCCTCTGGGTGTCGACACTTCTTCTAAGTGTCGACACTGCTTTACTGGACATTTCTTCATTGGGTGTCGACACAGCCTTCATGTGTCGACACTTTCTGTCTGGTGTCGACTCTGCATCCCTGGTGTCGACACAATTACTCCAAGTGTCGACACTGCTTCTCTGGGTGTCGACATAAGTCTTCTTAAGTGTCGACACTTTCCTTCTGGGTGTCGACACATGGACTTAGAAACTTTTCAGCTTTCCCTGCAAATACTTAACCTGCACAACTAAACTCAAAACACATCAAATACATTTTGATGTATATCATTGAGTAGGGTGATGCTTATTCAAATCAGGTACATTTAAACCAATGTACCCAACAATTGGGACCTTTCCTTTTGTGTCTTGGAGACACAACTAAGCACGTCAGTTGCCCCAGATTGAGGATGTCGTCCAATAATAAATCTTTCAATCTGAGCACCAATTCGCTTCAGTCCAATAAATCTCAATAATGCTCATACTCAAAGATGAGTTAAAATATCTGCTTAACAAATACAAAGAATAATCAACCCCCGACATATCTTTTAATGGAGTCCAACTAGAAATATAATGTAATCACACCCGCTTCTTCCTGGATGTCACTCATGTCATGTCAAATTGAGTCAGACAGACAGTGACCTCCTCCACAAGACAAAAAATATACTTCTCTTTTTGTTCCTCTTCACATTTGTCTATCGACAAATTAGTCGAAGTCCCTCACACTTGATTATTCGCTTGACCATATAGTTTTATTTTTGCAAATTTAATTCAAGGCTCACCAGTCATTTTGTATCAGTCAATATAGTAGTACTTATCTAGGAGCTAATTATTAAATTCGCTCAAGTCGGTCCAGCTATATGTCAAAGGATGATGCCTATGGTAGTCATCATCATTGCCATACTTACCATAATCGAATCACATTTGTTGGTCAACACGATCCCTCCGTGAAGTGAGGGTCGTTGGGGACGATGATGATCGACTTGTTTGTAATGGGGTATGCCTTCAAGAGCCCTTGGTGGTCTATTTAAGATGAGATAATTATCTTCTAGATGACCCATTGTCTGAGGATTCCACAAATGATGGCCATAATGATCATAAAACCACTAACTGCTCAACAAGAGGTCAAATAAGTTCTCGCCAAGGTGGTGTGATCTGTCCTGAATCCCTAGGCACCTCTTGACTCTCATGGCTAAAATTTCTAATCGAGTATTCAGACCTTCTAAGCATGTATTTGTGAGTGATTCATTTTACTTAGGACTTCTGAAGATTTGTACTCGTGATCTTAGTGTTTGAACTATTCGCTTGAGCATCAGTGGTACTGAGACTTGCCATGGATCTCCTCTAAGCCTTACCACTATGAAACATAAATGCAGCCCTAAAACTTGGGGCTTTGATACTAAATGTGATGCAGGATAAGACATAAGGCAATATTGATCTAAACACTATATAATGATGCCGAAGAGCATGCAACATATGTTTCTATATAAACAACTAACCCAAACACTAATGCAATGCGCTTATATGAATCAACAGACAATGATTTCCGACACACAATTACATTAATGAAAATCTTTATGACCATGCACAAGTAGCCATACCTGTTTGCAAATAATTCAAATAAATTTCAATGATAATAATTGCATGTTACTGAAAGTGCTAGAAAGTAGATTCATATTGAATAAAAACCCTGCAAATCTTCTGATAAAAATAGACACAACTATAAACTAGAAATCACTAGAAATACAGGAAATCTTAAAATGTGAAGAAATCTGAAAATAAATGCAAAATTCACCACTGAATCAGTCCATATGTGAAGGTGATTTAATTGACGGACTTATGTGACAATAGGAATAAAGTGTAGGTACAAATACACAGTTTGCGTAGGAGGAGACATAAAGTTTTTGGTTATTTTGGGATTTCTTCTATGAAATGGGGATTTTTGATGACCGGAGGGGAGTACTTGCAATGGTGAAAAGTGGTCAGAGGCTAATGAAGGTCCGTGGAAGGTGGTTGAAGGTTGATGGGGTTGGTGGAGGCTAATGGGGTTGGATGAGGCTGGGTGGTGGAAGCTGATTATGATGGTTTCAATGAGCATTGTGTCTCGACTGAACAGACAAAATATGCTTACTTGGTGAAATAGGCAGAGTCTAGGGTGCGGGACTTGGGAGGATGTGGAGGTGGCTGGTGGGAGAAGAAATATGGAGGGGCCCCACAACAGTTCCTTGGTGTCTGCTCCAAGGGCGGAAGGTGACAACTTCATCACCAAGGGCAGAACGGGGTGACGACTTCATCACCAAGGGCAGAACGGGGTGACGACTTCGACACTGACACGACCTATTCAAGGGAAATGAATGGCAGTAACTCCCAAACATTCGATCCCCCACTACTTCATGTACCCATCTATTTAAAGCAAACCTAAATCAGGTCAACAATATTGTCCAATCATAGAAAAAAGGTAAAAATATAATTCCAAAAAATATAACAAAAACTAAAAAAATCATAAAAATTGCTCTGAATGCTGGATTCTGATTGTTCTGAAGACAAAAATAGACCCCGAGTGGCCATGATGTGCGATTTTTGATTGATGTTCCTGATCCCCATCATATTAGTATGTAAAGTTCTCTCAAGGAACCAATAACGTAATGGTCACAGGAAATATATTTCAGTCATCACTTAAACAATTGTATTAATTTAATTTGATTTTCTTGCCTCAGTTTTATTTTTGTTTCACTGTTGCAATTCGAAGATTGCCATATTAGAGCTAATAAAGACCTGCTCGTTCCAGTAGCGTTAACACAGCTCTCTTGATTCAAAAATTTGGTCACTTGCTGCCAAACTAACATAATATCAGACCCCCTTTGGTATTTGCAAGAGGTTTATATTGTTTATACTTCTGTGGAGCAGGTTGCTGCTGTTGTATTTGAAGAGGATCTGAAGAGAGTATATGTGACCATGAAAGAAGGATTCCCTTTGGAATACATTGTAAGTATAAACTTGGTCCTTTGTGTTATTTGTTTAAAATTTTTTCTTCATTATGCATGGTTAACTTTGTATTAATTCAGGATTGTTTGATTGTAGGTTGATATTCCCCTTGACCCTCACATGTTCGAGGTAATCTCAAGTTCGGGTGCTGATGTGGATCTCCTTCAGAGAAAGCAAATTCATTATATTCTCAAAGTTGTGGTCGCATTAGCACCAGGATTAATTATTTTGTACTTTATAAGAGAGTCTGTGATGCTATTACATATCACGGCTAAGCGTTTTCTATACAAAAAGTATAACCAACTTTTTGACATGGCATATGCAGAGAACTTTATTCTGGTAGGTTTCATGAAGCAACCATATTTACTAATTTATACTAATTTTTGTTATTTTAATTACAATCATATTGGCAATCTTGATTGATATTATATTATTCAAGCCAGTTGGAAGTTCAGAGGAGGTGAAATCAATGTATAACGAGGTGATATTAGGAGGTGATGTGTGGGATCTTCTGGATGAAATTATGATATATATGAATAATCCGATGCAATATTATGAGAAGGAAGTGCCATTTGTTCGGGTAATCTATTTCATCTTGCGTGTTTTGGTTTTTTATAAATTTCTTTGGCATCTCTCATGCTTAACCACTGCTATCTATTTTGTCTTTTGATTTTATGTATAAGCTATTCCTTTCATTTTTCTGTTGTACTAGGGGTTGCTTCTTTCTGGACCACCTGGGACTGGAAAAACACTTTTTGCTCGTACACTTGCAAAGGAAAGTGGATTACCATTTGTTTTTGCATCTGGTGCTGAATTTACTGATAGTGAAAAAAGTGGTGCAGCAAGGATTAATCAACTATTTACGGTAGCCAAGAGAAATGTATGTTTATTCTATCTTTTATTACCACTTGCATTGCCAGGTTTGTCATTATAAGTGTTCAGTTAATTTTGTGGCATGCAATGCTTGATAAAATTCAAGCACTGTCTTCAACAGTTCACATAATTGAAAGGCTAGAGGGACAACTGCCAAAGAAGAATGCAGTTAAACTTGCACCAACTTTGGGTGATTTCCTTAAAGATTAATAAAAGATCTTCCACATTTCATTGTTCAACTCTATATCATACTATCAAACTCATGCCCTCTTTGGAAATTTTCTTTGATCAATTATAGATACTTTGATTGGGGGTTAGAATAAGTTCATTATATATATTTTACTAATTTTTCAAAATAATAATGATAATATTTTTCCAGGCCCCTTCTTTTGTTTTTGTGGATGAAATTGATGCTATTGCGGGTCGGCATGCCCGAAAAGATCCCAGAAGACGTGCAACATTTGAAGCCCTAATTACACAGCTAGATGGAGGGTATGTTGAGTCATCCTTTCTTCTTGTTTGTTTTCTTATTATTCTTAATTAGTTATTTTACACTGTTTTATGCGTGAGCGTTGTTGTAGTATATAATGGTAGGCAAAAAGTGTTAAAAGGCTCCTTTGAAATCTCCAATAATTTGGATATATGGCATGTGTTGTTGAGATAGTGCAAATCATGTATTAATTATAAAAAAAATATTTAGCTTGTTGGAATTCATCTATTCTCTTTAGTTTCATCTCTCCATATCTCTTTGGTGCTACATTGGGAAGCCATTTATAGTGCTTGGCTAATTTTGAAGTTATGAAAATTTACTTTAAACTTCCAAGTGCTTAAAGACTGCGTTCATTTTTTTTAACTTTAGAGCTGGGTTTCCTATTAGTTAGGGACCCATCATGAATATCGGGTCGGCCATTATGAACTTTGGTGGTTCAACCATATGCAAGCTGTAAAATAGTAGGGTCTTTTTAGTGTGTTTAATACCTTATATACTCTTGATAACAACTTTTAAGTATGTAAATAGTCTTCCCTTCATAGGATGCATCATATTATCTACGCTTCTCTTTAATACAATTTTGTAGAGCCCGCTGAATTTGCATATGTATGCAGCCAATGCATTTCTGGGACGTGAAACGTGGCTTTGCATTTAGTTAGTTTATTTATTTAGTAATATTGTAAGCTCTCATTGTGATGGTTTTACCCATTTAAACTTATAGAGGGATTTCCAGTAGAAGCTTGCAATTCAATATAAAGGAAGCTGCAGCATTTGAGGAGAAAATTGAGTAATTACAAATGTCACATTTTCTTGTTATGCTAGTTAAGTAAACTTGTGTTTATGTAGAATCGTTAAAGTTTTGGGCATCATGTGGAAATGCCATATGGATTTTTGAGTTGCCCTATGTTGATAGAGTTAAACAGATTATTTACATTTAGTTATTATTAAACAACAACAACACTCAAGCCTTTATCCCACTATAGTGGGGTTGGCTATATGGATCCTTTGTCTTTAGTCATAATCTCACTAATGCCTAAGTACATCTTGTCTTTCCTTATAGTTTCATTCCAAGTCTTTATTGGTTTACCCCGCCCTCATTTAACATGCCTAGTGACTAGACTCTCACAACGCCTAACAGGTGCCTCTAATGGTCTCTTTTGTACGTGTGCAAACCATCTTAGCCGAGCTTCTCGCATCTTCTCTGCAATTGGTGCTACTCATGCCTTATCCCCGATACATTCATTTCTAATTATATCTAGTCTCGTGTGTCCATACATCCACCTAAGCATACTCGTTTCTGCAACTCTCATTTTTTGCTCATGTACACAATTCACTGCCCAACACTCAGAACCATAGAGCATCGCTGGTCTAATTGCAGTACCGTAAAATTTGCCTTTAAGTTTTAATGCTACTTTACGGTCACGTAATATCCCTGATGCGCCTCTTCACTTCAACCAGCCTGCTTGGATTCTATGTGTCACATCTTTATCAATATCTCCATTTTTTGAACTATCGATTCAAGACCTTTAGCTATTATTATTAAAATACAAATGAGTGATTATTAATTTCACTGTATTTCTACCATGTTGCATATGTTTCAAAGAAAATAATTAGTACCCGAGATCAAAGTGGATGGTTATTCAAGATATTTCATTGCATGATACCAGAATTTTCATTTCTGACAGTCACGCTTGTTAGTGTTTTGTCATACTTTACTGTTGCTCAACAGAGTTTAGAATTTCTATTTTACTTTCACGTCGTATATAAATTCTTTTGAATGATTCACTATATAACTATGAACTTATTCTCATGGCCTTTTCCTACAGGAAGGAAAAAACTGGTGTTGATCGCTTTTCACTCCGAGAAGCTGTTATTTTCATATGTGCAACTAATCGCCCTGATGAATTGGATCCCGAGTTTGTTCAGTCTGGTCGTATTGATAGACGCTTGTACATTGGTTTGCCTGATGCTAAGCAGCGAGTAAGAATATTTGGTGTGCATAGTGCTGGGAAAAGATTGATGGACGACGTAGACTTTGAAAAGGCACGTATGAAATATGCAGAATTTATGTGATATGATTTTTATCTTTAGTCTGTTGGTTCCTAAAAATATGCCGCTCTAAGTAAAATTCTTACTGAAAGGATACATGGTGTTAAATTTAGGATCAAGTATTTTTTTTTCCAAGGATGACTTGTATAGTCATCCTTATTTTTACACAGTTGAGGTGGTGGCAACTTTCTATAAAATTGTTGGAGGAGAAAATGTCGCAAACTGTTGTGATTCAAATTTAAAACAATTTTGCTATTTGGAAAATTCCACTGCTCAGGTGTTTCATCAGTATGAGTATTGCAAAACGTCCAAATTGTTATGAAAGGTATCTATTTGAATACAGTAATGCGTAAAGATCATTAATATAATACTATCAATTAATATAATATCACTAGCATTGTTGCATGTGTCGGATGTCTGATTCATGTCAGTTTGTATTTGAAATATCGAATGTCAGATTGAGGGGATATGCCAGAGATATTTTAAAATATCGGATTGCAGAGTGCATCTTAATATTGTTATTCATCACTCATAAATCTCGTATGTAAAAGCATCATAGACATTGTTGTATATACTATAAATTTTTTTCGTTCTATTTCTAGTATTGTACTCGGGAAATTAGATCTTTTATCTCAAGTGTTATAGCCTATAGGAGTAATAAAGGTCACCATTTTGTTGTCCACATGGTATCAGAGCCACAATAGGAATCCCGTGCCTTAGCTACTGCCTTTATTGCAGTCACTGGCAATTTTTCCCTTCCATCTCTTGGTGTTCACTATCGAAGAGAAGTCATGCAACCTCCTGCAATAATAGCTTCCTACTATAGCTTAATGATGAAGAGAAATTCAGTGTTTGACAATGAAGAGGAGTCATTTTTCGTTTTGTGATTTAGATTTCTTGTTCGATGATGAAGGTGAACCTATTCGACCTCCTCTAGATATTCCAGTGACCTCTTCTGAATATTCTCGTCGACTTTGCGTTGTTTCTCCAGATGCTCCTTTGTCGATCCAAATGGTTCTGATCCAGGCACTGTTGCCGACCTCTTCTGTTGATCAAGATACCGCTCTTGTTACTCGATTACCGTCAAAGATTTGTTGTTACCTGCTGTTTCTGATCGTCTGCCATCTGCTGTTACCCTCCATTTTGTGGCTATTCCAAGATGTTGGCTCTCATTCCAGAGTGTTGTTTCTTCATTCCATGGTGCTGTTTCTCTAGGGTTCTGTTTCATCCAGTTGCCGCTGTTCTACATATTAAAATGACAGACCACTCTAAATCTATTATCATATCCACTAACAATTTTGTAACTCATGTTTAGACCAAATGATTTCCCAATTCTTCATCTCATCTACTATCTCAATGGAAAAATCATCTTCAACGGGCTCAAGTTATTCACTCCACTTTGAAAAAGGAGAAAAAAAATTTGAATCACATTGAAGGACTTCCCCCTTCAAAAACTGATATGAAATTTGAAGAATGGGATGATGCGGACTCTCTGATTGTGACATGACTATGAAATTTATGTCCCCTGAAGTGAGCAAGAATTGCATGTTCTTGGCCACTGCCTGAGAGATCTGGGATAATCTTATCCAAACATACTCTATGAAGCAATATATTGCTACATTTTATGAATTGAAGACAAAAATTTGTTTCACAAAACAAGGGAATTTTTCTGTCACAAAATACTTTAATATATTGAATGGGCTCTAGATTGAACTGGACCAATTCCAAAAACAAAAGATTGAATACAATAAAGATGCTTCCACCTTATCCATCTTTGTCTAGATAGATAGAATTTTCTAGTTCCTGTCCTGCCTGATCTTCGAACATGATTCCATCTGTGTCCAAATCCTTATTAAGAAATGACTTCCCTCACCCTCTGAAGTTGTCTATACTACTAGAGGTGAAGTGATCGTAGAGCTGTTATGATGGAGGACAAGCCTACTGAGTAATGTAGGGTAGGCTGTGTAGTGGATTCCTAGAATGCAAGCTAGTGACGTGTAGGGACGGACTCGATCAAACCTAATGCCTATATGTCATGATAATTTCAAATCAGGCGTAGGAATTAATAAAAGCAATGGAACAGGATCATAAATCAGCACAGTCATTCATAAGAAAGAGAAATAGTTTTCTTAAGCGGCTTTCTTTTGAGCGATGGCCTTTCTCCGCACGGAGGGCCAGAACAAGCACGCGGCGAATTAAGTCGTCCTGCAGGTTAAGATATTCGCGGGCAAATAACCACAAGCTATAATTCTTTAGAAAACAACGAGTTCCACAAAGTGCACAATGCTTACAACCAACATCAACTAACACCACAAATAATAAAGTAATATGAAATCTGGAAATGAACGAGGGCTGCAGTAATTTTTACGCGGATCTGAATTTTGGAGGAGAAATGGAGTTAACCGGATGGTGCAAGACGGGTTCGGGTAAGGGAAGGTGGTTCCACGGAAGGAAGGGGGGGTGGTAGCCGGAGGTATGGCTGTAGGGGTGCTGGTTTGGAGGCGTAGCGCTGGATCTGGACGACCCAGTCCAGATCTGTCCAGATCCAGCCCGGATCTGAAAGTAGCGGGTGTTTGGAGGGGCCGAAGGGGCGGCTGGGCTGGTGGAAGGCGGGTTGGAGAAGGGGAGAAGGAGGCGGCGGCGTGGGGTGCAGGACGGGGGTGTGGCGACGACTGCAGGGCGGACGGAAGAGGTGGCGGTGGGCGGCCGTAGAGGAGGCAGCGCCTGGACGGGTAAGGGAGGCGGCGGGAATCTGGGATAGAGTTCGTACAGAGGAAAACCGGGGGATAGGAGGGCGGTGGCTTGGATCTAGGAGAGGGAAAATAAGAGGAGATAGGAAGCTTACCCAAGGAGTCGGCACCAAGGGCTCCACGGCGTCGGCACCATGGAATGACCACCGGAAATGAGGAAGAGATCTTCTCCAATTTCAGCAATGAGTAGAAACTGCAGCCCTAGGTTTATATTTATAATGAAATAAAACTAGGGCACCCAAGATGGACGGCTATGATTGGCCGTCGATCTTGGCGCCAAAACAATACTAAATATTATGCAAAATACAACATGCTATATATGAAAATCCATCAGAACGACGAGCCGGACGCAACCACAGTGGCCGATCGGCGAGCCGGTCACACCCGCCTTCGAGAATACACGAACGTGGGGTCCGCCTTGCGCCATGTCGCGCTGGATGGCCCCCCATCAACTCCCCAGGACTGAAAAGCCATCATCTCCGATGAATGGAGACGCTCGTACTGAAGTCGAAGTCCCGGGGCGAGTTGATCCAACTCTGCAGCAACAATTCAGGTGTCATCGATGAAAGGTCGACCGAGCCAACGAACCAATTAGTGACACACGAGCCCATCTGTAGAGGGGACGAACTCATGCGCAATGATCTCTGTAATCTGCTCGGTCCTCGGTACTTGGGGAAAGCGATCCGGTGGTGGTGGTGCTTCCGGTGAAGCCGATGGTGATGAGCTCCAGTGGGAATCAAGTGGAGGTTGGGTGGCGGGAGAAAGGGATGGTGGTGTAGGCTCGGAAGGGCCGCCAAGGTAAGGGTCGGGGTACTCGTGAGGGGCATAGTAGGGTGTCAGGTTCTCGACATTGAACACAGGGTGGATACCCATGCTCGCGGGAATGTCCAGCTCGTAGGCATTCAACCCGATCCGTCTCAAAACTGAGTAGGGCCCAATTCGCCTGACTCTTAGTTTCTTGGCAGGCCCCTGAGGAAGCCGCTCCACACGGACTCGTACCATCACCTGTTCGCCAACCAGAAAATGTTTTTCCCGTCTATGCTTGTCTGCCTGTTCTTTATAATGCTCATTGCTTAAATTAATTTTACGCCTGATGGACTCATGCAACTCATGCAAGTGACGTGTGAAGGATTCAGCAGACGCACTAGGGAGTGACTCACTCGGGACGGGCATGAGATCAATAGGCTTCCTAGGGTCATAACCAGATACAACCTGAAACGGACTCAGACCAGTTGACCTATTGATGGAACTGTTGTATGCAAACTCAGCTATAGGGAGCACCGAGTCCCAACTAGACGCATGCTCACCAACTAAACACCTCAGCAGACTACCCAAACTTCTATTCACCACCTCAGTCTGACCGTCCGTCTGAGGGTGATATGCGGATGAGAATTTAAGAGTAGTCCCGGTTTTACGCCATAACGTCTTCCAAAAGTAGCTAACGAACCTCACATCTCGATCGGACACGATGGTCTTTGGGAGACCGTGTAATCTAAAGACCTCACTCATAAATAAGGCCGCGATGCGGGGAGCATCGACGGTCTTACTACACGCGACAAAATGCGCCATCTTAAAGAACCGGTCGACCACAACAAAGATAAAATCATGCCTCCGCTGGGTGCGCGGAAGCCCAAGCACAAAGTCCATACTAATGTCCTCCCAAGGACGATGGGGAACGGGTAAAGGGGTGTATAAGCCCGTGTTTTGTTTCGTTCCCTTGGCCGTTTGGCATACACGACAATGTCGGACGATGCGAGGCACATCTTTCTTCAGACTCAGCCAATAGAAACGATCCTCTACCATAGCAATCGATTTATCCCGCCCGAAGTGGCCGGCGGCACCCCCGGCGTGTAGTTCCCATACTAAATAATCACGAAAGGAGGTGTTGGGTATTCACAAACGGGAGCCCCGAAATAAGTACCTATCAATGATCTGAAACCCCTCGATAGGATCAGGAGGGTCCCTCGATAGCGCAGCGTATACCTCAGCAAAATCTGGACAAGTGGGGTAGTCCATGATCATCCTTTCGACACCATCCACCTAGGCCTGCAATGTGTGTAGGAGAGAAACTCGACGACTGAGTGCGTCGGCGGGCTTGTTCTCAACACCAGCGCGATGTTTGAGAATGTAGTGGAAATCCTGTAGGTACTCTACCCACTTTGCGTGGAGGTGACTCAGCTTCCTCTGAGAGTCGAGGTAGCGGAGGGCCTGGTGGTCAGAATACAGTACAAACTCCCTGGGGAGGAGATAGTGTCTCCAATAGCGTAATGACTGGACGATAGCATAAAATTCTCGATCGTAGTTCGAGTATTTTTGCTTGGCTTCGTTCAGTTTCTCACTAAAGTAAGAAACTGAGTGTCCCTCTTGACTCAACACTCCTCCAATACCCACACCCGACGCGTCACAAGCGACCTCGAAAGCTCTGCTAAAATCGGGGAGTCGGAGAACGGGAGCGGACGTCAATTTGTCCTTAATTTCTTCAAATGCACGAGTGGCCGCAGTGGTCCACTGAAAGTCTCCCTTACGCAAACAACTAGTAAACGGGGCCATGATCGATCTAAACCCCCTAACGAATCTCCGATAAAAGGTCGCAAGTCCATGAAAGCTACGAGCGTCATGAATGGTCGATGATGTGGGCCACTCGCGGATGGACTGGACCTTCTCAGGGTTAACAGACACGCCTGAGGAGGAGATAATGAATCCCAGAAAGTGGACTGACTCGGATAAGGAGCACTTCTTCAGATTGATAAACAACTCTCATTTCGGAGAATGTCAAATAGAAGTCTCAAGTGGTCGAGGTGATCCAGCTCGGTATGGCTATAAATCAGAATGTCGTCAAAGTAAACGACTAGGAATTTGCCCATATAGGGCCGCATGATCTGGGTCATGACTCGCATGAACGTGCTCGTGGCGTTCGAGAGCCCAAATGGCATGACCAGCCACTCGTACAGGCCGTCTTTCATCTTAAACGCCGTTTTCCACTCGTCGCCCTCTCGAATTCTGATCTGGTGGTACCCGCTTCGGAGATCGATCTTCGAGAAGATCTGTGCTCCGGACATCGTGTCTAGTAGGTCATCCAGACGAGGGATCGGGAATCGATACTTCACCGTAATCTTGTTGATAGCTCTACTATCAATACACATACGCCAACTGCCGTCCTTCTTGGGGGTAAGAAGGGCGGGGACGGCACAAGGACTCAGGCTCTTGCGGATAAACTGCTTCCGGAGAAGCTCGTCAACCTGCCTCTTGAGCTCAGCGTGCTCAACAGGATTCATGCGATAGTGTGGCAGATTTGGGAGCGATACCCCCGAGACTAAATCTATAGCGTGCTGGATGTCCCGCAGATGGGGTAACTCGTCAGGGAGCTCCTCTGGCATAATATCCGCAAACTCACCTAGTAAGGGTCGAACGGCAGGGTGGATCTCAGGTGTAGGGCAATCAGATACCATAGTGGCTGCCACTACATACATGATACCAGTTTCAGTGCTGTCTCTCAGAAACTCACCGCGCCTCAGGATATGCACGAGTCTCGAGGCAATCGTGCTGGTGGAAGGCTCGACCCGACCCTTAGGTCTCTCTATGGGCTGGGTAGGAGATAAAGTGATCTTTCACCCTTTGTCATAAAAGACACACGTGTTCGACCGACCGAAGCACGTGACGTCGCGATTGAAGAGCCAAGGGCGGCCCAATAGAACGTGAGCGACATCCATGGGGATGACGTCGCACCAGACTCGGTCCTCAAAGGAAGCGATGCAGATCGGCACGAGACAACGCTGGGTAACCTGTATCACTGTCTTGTCTACCCAGATGACACGATAGGGGTGTGGGTGAGGCTCTGCCTTCACCTGCATACGGTCTAGACCCTTCTCGGCCACGATATTCACACAACTCCCACTATCGATGGCCAACTTGCAGGGTCCGCCTGCACTCGGGAAGTACATGTAGAAAATGGTGGTGCGGCGCCAATCCTCATCGGCACGTGGGGTGTGTAGGAGGCGTCGGACCACTCCCACTTCTAATGAACGCTCATCGTCGCTCTCCCAACCCTCATCAACGGTGGCAGTAATCTCCTCAGTAGCCTCCTCATCTCCCTCTAGTCCTTGCTCCGCATCCTCGATCAATAGATTCCGCGTAGGGCAGCGTGCCGCCACGTGTCCTCTGCCAGAGCACCTAAAACACTGGATACCCCCATGCCCCTGGCCCTCAGTAGCGACAGCCTTACCCTTCATGTCAGTAGTGACCCGTGGGGGTGGGGTGGCTGTAGCAGTCTGGGGAAGAGCGGGCTTCCTGTATGTCGAGGAGTCAGTCCGGGAGGGGAACTGCTTCGTACCAGACGTACGAAGATACTGTTCGTACTCTAGGGCGAGCTGGAATATCTGGTTGACGGTCTCGAGGCGATGGGGAATCAACTCTCTCCGGAGCTCCGAGCGAAGGCCAGCCTTAAATCGAGAGGCAGTGGCAATGGGTTCCTCCGAAATATCGCTCCTAACGACCAGCTCGTCGAATCGAGCCATGTACTCGGCTACCGTAAGCGTCCCCTGACGTAAGCTCTGTAGCTGATCAAGCAGCTGATCACGGTAAGAGGCAGGGAGATACTTATCCTTGAGTCTCTCCTTCATGTCCTCCCAACGGGTGATGGGGTAGTAGCCGTCTCTCTCAACAGCTCTCTCTACGGTAATCTAGAACACCTTGGCCTGCCCGATTAACTTCATTTTCGCAAACCGGACGCAACGCTCGTCAGTCATATCGTACCAATCGAAGTAATGGTCCATGTCTAGAAGCCAGTCACTAAAGGCTTTTGGATCCAAACGGCCATCGAATGTCGGGGCGTCCAGGCGAATCCGACGAGTGATGTCAAAGGTGTAGTCACCTCTCCGCGGGTCATGGTAATCATCGGGATAGTCGTCACGGTCGTAATCATTCCGAGCGGGCGGGGGCCCGCGCTCACGTCGACCCGACGGATAATACTCATCCCGATGCTGGTCATGGCGGCCGTGTGGAGGTACACGGTTCCTAAAGTCAGGCTGACGTGGCATGCGGTATTCATCCCGCTGAGGCGGGGTCGGCCACGTGCTGGCTCTGGGTTTCGCCTAGCTGGCGGAGTGGGGACTCTCACAGGGGTCCCACGATGGTAGCGGTCAGCTGGTGGAGGATCAACTCTGACCCGTTGACCGCGATGGGGAGAGTCATCCAGGTCATCCGCGATCTCATCGTCATGTAGTGAGGGAGTATCCCTAGCGTTCTCTAACTGATCTAGACGACGATTCACCGCGGCGATATCGTGACGCACGTTATCGAACTGGGTACCTAATGCATCAAAACGTTCTAGGATAAGACGCTAAAAGTCAGTGGTAGCGGTGCTCGAATTCGCGCCCGCTGCCCGGTCATTGGTGACTGGCGGATCTACCATGCTTCTAAATGCCCTACCACTACGGAGCATGCAAAATGGCCCAATCTCGCTTTGATACCAACTGATGTAGGGTAGGCTGTGTAGTGGATTCCTAGAATGCAAGCTAGTGACGTGTAGGGACGGACTCGATCAAACCTAATGCCTATATGTCATGATAATTTCAAATCAGGCGTAGGAATTAATAAAAGCAATGGAACAAGATCATAAATCAGCACAGTCATTCATAAGAAAGATAAATAATTTTCTTAAGCGGCTTTCTTTTGAGCGATGACCTTTCTCCGCACGGAGGGCCAGAACAAGCACGCGGCGAATTAAGTCGTCCTGCAGGTTAAGATATTCACGGGCAAATAACCACAAGCTATAATTCTTTAGAAAACAACGAGTTCCACAAAATGCACAATGCTTACAACGAACATCAACTAACACCACAAATAATATAGTAATATGAAATCTGGAAATGAACGAGGGCTGCAATAATTTTTAGGCGGATCTGAATTTTGGAGGAGAAATGGAGTTATCCGGATGGTGCAAGACTGGTTCGGGTAAGGGAAGGTGGTTCCACGGAAGGAAGGGGGGTGGTAGCCGGAGGTATGGCTGTAGGGGTGCTGGTTTGGAGGCGTAGCGCTGGATCTGGACGACCCAGTCCAGATCTGTCCAGATCCAGCCCGGATCTGAAAGTAGCGGGTGTTTGGAGGGGCCGGAGGGGCGGCTGGGCTGGTGGAAGGCGGGTTGGAGAAGGGGAGAAGGAGGCTGCGGCGTGGGGTGCAGGACGGGGGTGTGGCGACGACTGCAGGGCGGACGAAAGAGGTGGCGGTGGGCGGCCGTAGAGGAGGCAGCGCCTGGACGGGTAAGGGAGGCGGCGGGAATCTGGGATAGAGTTCGTACAGAGGAAAACCGGGGGATAGGAGGGCGGTGGCTTGGATCTAGGAGAGGGAAAATAAGAGGTGATAAAAAGCTTACCCAAGGAGTCGGCACCAAGGGCTCCACGGCGTCGGCACCGCGGAATGACCACCGGAAATGAGGAAGAGATCTTCTCCAATTTCAGCAATGAGTAGAAACTGCAGCCCTAGGTTCATATTTATAATGAAATAAAACTAGGGCACCCAAGATGGACGGCTATGATTGTCCGTCGATCTTGGCGCCAAAACAATACTAAATATTATGCAAAATACAACATGCTATATATGAAAATCCATCAGAACGACGAGCCGGACGCAACCACGGTGGCCGATCGGCGAGCCGGTCACACCCGCCTGCGAGAATACACGAACGTGGGGTCCGCCTTGCGCCGTGTCGCGCTGGATGGCCCCCAATCACTGAGGTATCTGCCTTTTGACTAGTAAATCTGTTAAACTTGGAAACTCCTTCAACAATAATGCTCCCAGGCCTAATCATGGGAATTGTTTGTATATCTACTACAAAACGCCTGAACACACAAAAGAAAATTGCTTGAAGCTACTTGGAAAAGAACATATTTTTAGTGGTAATGGTGGCTTCAAAAGCTTCCAACATAATCATGCCAATCTTGCCGCATTCGGCACTACTGGTGAGATACAACATGAAGTCCAAGGCCATAGTACTGATGACATCCAAATCTTAACAAAGAAGAGTTGGAGCACCTGCGAACCCTCATAAGTTCTTCACTTCTATCAGTAAGCCCATTGGTACATGCTTTCTTGCTATGACTGGTAAGAACATAAGTTCAAAATCTCTTAATGTTATAAGTATTGTTCTTGATCACTCATGGGTCGTCGACTCAGGTGCTACTGATCAGTCGACTCAGGTGCTACTGACCATATGTTTTTCTCTAACACTTCTTTTTTGTCCTCACCATCTCCCCACCGAAACATCATTACTATTGTTGATGGATCTCAAACATGAGTAACCCGTAATGGAACTATTGAGTTTTCTTCATCCCTTCACCTACATAATATTCTTCATTTTTCTAAATTGCCCACAAATCTTGTTTTATCGACAAATTGACTGATGATTTAAATTTTATTGTAACTTTCTTTTCTTATTGTGTATTTTAGGATTTGATCACAGGGAGACGATTGAAGTTGCCGAGGGGAAGGAAATATTGTATAACTTCAAATGCCTATTGAAACTGACTGGAAGTCCTTCCATTACTGTCATCAGTTTGAAGATGCCTCTAAGATCATACTCCAACACATGATATTGGGACATCCATTTTTCTCTCTTCTCAAAATTATGTTTTTTATTTTATTTCTTAAAAAACATTTTGAACTATTGACTTGTGAACTTGCTAACCATTGTCACACTTCGTTTTATCCACACCTTGCTGGTGAAACTTTGATCTTATCCATTTTGATGTTTGAGGACCTATGTCTGTTACTAATATTTCTGGTGCCACGTGATTTGTATCATTTATTGATAATTGGAAAAGAGTATCTTTTGGCTTTATTGATGAGGGACAAAACTGGAGTCACCCAATTTCATTGTATGATTCAAACTCAATTCCACAGATTTATGAAACGTAATTGTTAAGACACTGGTAAAGAATATGCTAACTAACATTTCTTGAAGTTTACTAAAGAATATGGTATTATTCATGAACTTGTGCTGATACCCCCAACAAAATGACGTATCCTTACGAAAAATTGACACCTCCTTAAAGTTACTCACAATTTTCCATTTCAAATGTTGGTTCCTAAGCTATATTGGGGTGAAGTTCTTTCTACTACTACCTACCTAATCAATCATCTACCCTCATGGATTCTTGACGGGGTTAGTCATGTAATACTCCTAACACGTCCCCATATTCGTGTGTTAGTCATTCTTTCCCTTTGCCCCTATCATGAAAGTCCACATATTCGTGTGTTTGTGTGTTTTGCTTATGTTCATATACACCACCATCATCGTACCAAACTTGACCCTTGAGCTAATACGTGTATTTTTTAGGCTACACTTTTGACAAGAAGAGTTACAAATGTTACCATCTCTCGAGTCTTCGTATGCTCACCTCTATGGATGTCACTTCCCATGAACACGTCCCCTTTTTTACTCTGTCTCCACTTTAAGGGGACAATATTTTGGAAGTTAGGCCTTTCTTCCTACTAAATCCTTTACTTTTTTGTCTTATGTGTTCTCACCCAACATAGTGACGAGTTACTTCTATTAAAACTGATCATTATGTCATTGTTTACAAGAGACGAATACAACACAAACATATTTCCAAGCAACTCCAACTGTCTCAACCTCTGGCAGATACTGGACCAACTTGTAACTTATCCGATATTATCTACTTAATTCTGATCCTACAGGATGATCTTGACCTTCCCATTGCCTCGAGGAATGAAAAACGCACATCCTCCAATTATCCAATTTGTCCATTTATCTATGCAAATAACCTTTCTATGCAACACAAACATTTTATCTCATCTCTTAATTCCATGTCAATCCCAAGATCAATACATGAATCATTAAAGGTTAAGAATTGGGCTCTAGCCATGAATGAGGAGATGAGAGATCTGATGAAGAATGAGACTTGGAAAATTCTTTCAAGGCTAAAGAAAAAAAAATCCGTGGTGTGCAGGTAGATTTAAAAAGGGAAATCTGCTGCACAAAGCATCCCTTGTGCAACGAGGGTCCGGAGAAGGATCCCACCACAAGGGTGAACTGTAGGCAAACCTTACCCTGCGTTTTTGCAAGAGTCTGCTTCCAGGGCTCGAGCCTGTGACCTCTTAGTCACACCACAACACTTCAACCAGTATGCCAAGGCTACCCTTCTTTAGATCTATTGGATCTCTTCCTTAAAATGTAGGTCTGATGACACCCTGGATGGGTGCAAGATAAAGTTGATTGCAAAAGGGTACACAAACATGTAATAGATTGCCTGGAAATTTTTCATCCAGTATCAAAAATGAATATTGTAAGAATTCTCCTTTTCACGGCTGCTTAGTTCAATTAGGAATTACAGCAATTTGATATCAAAAATGCATATCTTCATGATCTCGAGGAAGAGGTATATATGTACATCCCACCTAGTTTTTACTCCAATGATAATGAGAATCAAGTGTGTAAGCTAAAAAAACTTTGCATGTGCTTAAACAGTCTTTCCGAGCCTGGTTTAGGAGATTTTCCAATGCTATGCCGGCGTTAGAGTATAAACAAAGCCAAGCTGATCACACATTGTTCTTCAAACACTAACGAGAAGGGTAAACTCAGCTTGTTACTTGTGTATATGATGATATTATCATTTCAGGGAATTACATAGCCAAGAGCAAATTATTAAAGAAAATGTTAGCAAATGAATTTGAGTTAAAATACTTACGGAGATTGAAGTACTTCCAAGGAATTGAAGTTGCTTACCTAAATGAGGAATCTTTATCTCTCAGCGAAAGTATATTCTATATGTTCTCAAAGAGATTGAGAAATTAAAATGCATGACTAGTGTTCCCATTTGGCAGAATCACATTGTGGAAAATCCGAAAATGTTGAAGAAGGCCCAAAGGTTGATAAAACTCAATATTTGAGAATGGTTGAGAAACTAATCTATCTAGCACATATAAGGCCCGATCTTGCATATGCAGTCAGTGCCATCGTCCTATTTCTGCATGATCTAATGACCAAACATTTGCAATTTGTTTAACAGTTCCATCAGTATTCCAAGAACACCCCAACGAAAGGATTGCTATTTAGAAGGGGTGAAATATTATCCTTGGAGTCATACACAGATGCCAATTGTGGAAGATCTTCTTTTGGACAAAAGGTTATACTTTTGGCTAACCTTCCTGAGTAGCAACCTCGACATTTGGAGGAGTAAAAAATAGAATTTGGTGGCCAAATATAGTGGTGAATTTGAGTTTAGGGCTATGACACAAGGTATATGCGAACTACTATGCATGAAGATTCTCTTGGATGATTTGAAAATCAAATTTGAAGTTCTAATGACACTATTTTGCGACAATATACCTGCAATTTACATTGCTCATTATCCGGTCTAACATGATCGAATAAAACACATCAAAATCGACTGTCACTTCATAAGGAGAAGCTGGGCAGTGGGCCGATATGTACTTCACATATTTGTTATGAATTACAAATTGCCGATGTTCTGACAAAGGGGTTACCACACGACAAATTCCATAATTTTACTAGCAAGCTGGGAATGATGGATATCCATTCTCTAGCTTGAGGGAGGGTATTGTGAATACTATAGTTTTTCTTTCTCTTGCCTGTATTATATAGGGGCAGGTAGATCTTTTATCTCAAGTGTAATAATACCCATATGAGTAATGAAAAGGCAAGCCATATTGTTTTCCACAAACATCATATGTTGCAATACATTGTGGATCACATAAATCGATCAAATGAGGAGGCTTCTTAGTGATATAAAAATACTTATTTTTGATCCTATACCCTTATGTTGTAACAATACCAATGTTATTCAAGTTCTATGAAACCAGTTTTTTATGAAAGTACATAACACATTGATTGTTACTATGTTGGCAAGTAGTACCATTGTAGGATTATTTTGGTACCACCTATTTCATCTCAATTGTAGATTACTGACATCTTCACCAAGGCTCACACCGTTTAGCGACATGCTTATATGCAACATTTCTGTGATGTGTTTTTTTTATCTCTAGTCTTTTGGTTCCTCAAAATATGATGCTCTAAGATAGATTCTCCCATTAAAGGATACCTGGTGTTAAATTTAGGACCAAGTAAAAAAATTCTCCCAAGGAAGAGTTGTATTAATCATCCTTATGTTGACACATATTGTGCATTAAGTTAGTTTAGTTGTTGGCAACTATCCATAACATTGTTGAAGTGAAAATTGTTGTGATTAAAATTTATAACGATTTTACTATTTGTAAATCTCCACTACTTAGGATTTACATCAATATGAGTATTACTAAACATCCAAATTGTTATGAAATGTATCTATTTGAATATCAGTAAATCTGAAATATTATTAATATAATAATATCACTAGCATGGTTGCAGGTGTCAGATGTTAAATTCATGTCGGTTTGTATTTGAAATGTTAGATTCCAGATTTCGGGGATATGTCGGAGATATGTTAAAATACTAAATTGCCGAGAGCACCTTAATATTTTCTTTCATCACTCATCAACCTTGTATATAAAAACATCATATGTTGCAGTACCTTGCATATCACGTAAATCAATCAAATGAGGCTGCTTCTTAGTGATATGAAAGTGTCTATTTTTGATCCTATATCCTAATGTTGTGACAATAGCAACTTCATTCAGATTCCATCTAATCCAGTTTTGTATGAAAGTACAAAACACAAAGATTGACTATTACTATGTTCATCAACAATACCTTTGTAGGATTATTTTGCTACCACAGATTTAGCTCAATTGCAGATAGCTAACTTCTTAACTTCACACCACTTAGAGACAAGCATTTCTCTTTGGACAAATCTCGATGGTTGATTCTCATGCGTTTCAAGAAGCACTTTATTTTATACTTGTCTTTATCTCTTTTCTTTTATTGTTTCTTTCAAACTCATCATTCGTCACAGAATGAGTTTGAATTGCATTTTCATGGCTTAGTCCCTAAGATGAATATACTTGCACTCTCAAACCAAACTCCACCTTTCTAAAATACTTTTTATCATTTTTTTGTATTAGCAATTTATCTTTACTGATTTCTGATTTATTTATTTTTATTCTTCCTTGAAATTAATTCTCACGTGTGATCATCAGTCAATGATATACTTGTTTTATAAACAATGTCAGTTTTCTTGTTATTTGAATTACTTCTTCTACATAAGGTTGACATTATAGCATTTTAGGACTTAATTGAACATTTAATGGGGATCATGTGTTGATTGAGAGAGCACGGGTGTACCTTAGGGTTTTCGTCTCATTCAACCTACTCTGCAAATAAGCCGGCCAAACTTTTAATACAATCAACCACTCTCTTCGTTGTGGTCACCACCCAGTGAACATATGTTAGCTTGACACTTAACACCCCCTCAAGCTAACACCATAAGCATCCAACATCCCGAGTTTGAGGGAGCAAGAATGAAGGGATTTACCAGAAACAACTTTAGTGAGCATGTCAGCAAGTTGATCTTCAGATGTCACAAACACCATAGCAACAGTTTGATCCTGAATTTTGTCACGCACAAAGTGTCAATCGATTTCAATTTGTTTCGTTCTTTTATGAAGGTCATGATTGTTGAATATATGAATGACAGCTTGATTATCACAATAAAGGTGCATAGCCTCAAGAACAGGGAAGCCCATTTCCCTCGAGATAGATTTAACCCAGATGAGTTCACAGATTGTGACAGCAATGACACGATACTCTGCTTCAGTGGAGGAATGCGCGACAACATTTCGTTTCTTAATTCTGCAGGAAATAAGGTTGCCACCAACAAAGATAATATATCTACTCGTAGATCTTCTGTCCAGGGAAGAACCCGCCCAGTTAGCATCACAGTACCCGTGGACCTTCAAGTGATCATGATCTTGATAGATAATGCCCTTTTCGAGTCATTTTTTAAGTATTTGAGAATCCGCATGACAGCTTGATAATGATGTACTTTATTATTGTGCATGAATTGGCTCACTAGACCAACGACGAAGGAGATATAAGGTCTGGTAATTGTCAGATAAATCAACTTCCCCATGATTCGTTGAAATTCAGACTTCCTAGCAAGATCAGGAGAAGTCTCTTTATGAATATCATACTTAGGGTCCATAGGACTATCCACAGGTTTGATTCCCAAATATCCAATATCACTGAGAAGGTCCAAAACATATTTACGCTGAGAGATCATAATCTTTTCTGAAGATCGATCAATCTTAATTCCAAGGAAGTATCGAAGAAGACCCAATTCCTTCATTTTAAAGGCAGAAACCAATTCCTCTTTAACCAGAGTAATGTGTTGGTCATCCGTTCCAGTAATCATGATATCATCCACATAGACTATGAGAATAGTGGTACATTTCTCCATTTTGTAACAAAACTCAGTGATCTGAAGTACAACGAGTGAAATTTAGAATAATAAGTTTGTCGCTTAGCTTGGCAAACCAGACACGACGTGACTGTTTGAGACCATACAAGGATTTCTTAAGGCGACACCCATGCCCTTTAGGAACATCTATACCGGGAGGAGTCATATAGATTTCTTCTCCAATTCACCGTGGAGGAAGACATTTTTAACATCGAGTTGGTGCAAAGTCCAAGCCTTATGAACAACAATAAACAATAAGATTCTGACTGAGTTCAGTTTAGCGACTGGAGCAAATTTCTCGTGGAAATCAACTCCATCAACCAGAGTGAAGCATTTAACAACCAATCTTGCTTTATATCTATCAAGAGTTCCATCTTGACGAAATTTAGTAGTTTATATCTATTTGCATCCGATAGGGTGACACCCATGTGTGATCAAAACAATTTCCCAAGTCTTTTGATGTTGAAGAGCATTCATCTCCTCCTCCATATCCTTTATCCAATGAGGATTCAAGCTAGCTTCTGAAAAACTGTTAGGAATAGAAATAGAGGAAACAAATGCAACATATGCTTGTAACATGTGAGATGTAGAGTGAGATGTAGAGTGATACCCAACATACTTATCAATAGGATATCTAGTCCGACGACTATGAATGTGGAGTGCAGAAGTGGACTCCTGAGTGGTTTTGTTGCTTGGATCTAACCGAGTGGTGGTGGGTAGTGAAACATGAGTGTGACATTCTTCTCCAATAGTTCTGTTTTGCCTTCTCTGGTAGACTTGAAGATCCTTCTTTCTTTTGTACTCACGAAGATCTTTGGTTGGAATTTCCTTCCTAACAGGAATATTCACACTTCCTGGAGCAATCACATCAACCAGAACAGGTAGGGGTGGCAACATATCACTCTCTCCTTTGCTCTTTTCTCCCAAAATGTGACAATTTTCCCTTCATAGGAGTAATAGAGAGTGTTTTCAAAAAAGCTAATATATTTTGATATAAACCTTCTCTGTAGAGTAGGAGAATAACACTTATACCTTTTTTGATTGACAACATATCTCACAAAGACACATTTTATTGCTTGCGGGCCTAATTTATCATTATGAGGCCCCACAATATGAACAAAAGCAGCACATCCGAATATCTTAGGAGGAAGATTGAATAGAGTCATATTTGGACAAAGAAGTTTTAAAGGGTACTTTCCCTCTAATCTACCAATAGCCATTCGATTGATCAGATAGATGGAGGTGAGGACACCTTCATCCCATAATCCCTTAGGGACGTGCATCTCTTACAACATGCAACAAGTGGTCTACAAGATATGATGATTCTTCCTTTCGGCAACCCCATTCTGCCGAGGAGTCCCTCAACAGGAAGTTTGGAAAATGATGCCATGGTCTCCCAAGAAACTCTGAAGATCACTAGAAGTGAATTCGCCCCCGTTATCACTCCTAAGAATTTTAATTTTAGTTCCAAATTGGGTTTGTACATGGTGATAAAACAACGGAAATATTTTTGAAACCTCATTCTTCTTTTTCCTAAGATACACCCAAGTAAAACGTGAGTGATCATCAATAAATGAAACAAAATACTGAAAACGATTCACAGAGCAAATAAGAGATGTCCAGACATCAGAATGTATCAAATCAAAACATTTCAAACTTCGACTCAGATTAACAACATAGTTGGTTCTACAGTGCTTAGCCCATTCACAAAACTGACTATCAAAAGTAGTTGTTTTAACATTAAGGAAATGTGGAAAGATAGCTTTTAAAGTCTTCAAACTAGCATGCTCAAATCTCTTATGTCACATCATCAACTGATCAGGATTAGTAGACTTCTGAGCACCAAGAGCTATGACATAAACACCACCTGACTCATGTCCACCACCAATTGTCTTCTCACTCTCCAGATCCTGAAAAATACAATGAGAGGAGAAAAAGTGATATAACAGTTAAGTTGTTTAGTGAAGCTGCTTACAGATAACAGATTTGTGGCTCAGGATCCATCAACAAGTTTCAGACTACCAGATGCAGAAGAAATAGAAGAAACTCCCATGGAAGACCCGATCATGTGATCAGAAGCTCCCGAGTCAATAATCCAAGGGGTGGATGGTCCTTTAGAGGACACAGAAGTAGAATGAACATGAGCAACTATACCAGCCAAGTCACCAATAAGAGATTGACCAACGGTATTCGATTTCAGAGCCTTGAGTTCTCTAGTCAAACTCTTATTTTCTGCCTGAAGGTATCCAGTATTCTTAAGATGACCATACATAGCCAATGGAGATCTCACATATTTCCCATCAGAACCACGAGTCCAACCTGAAGAAACCAAGCGAGGATGAAGATCCTAACATTTCTCTTTTCCATGACCTTTCTTCCCATATTGAGGGCACTTCATTTTACTCTTGTCTTCTTGTCTCATATTTCTTGGATGCCTTTTCTTCTGCTCAGCAACAAGGGCAGATTTCTTATGGCCAACATGAATATCTGAACGAAGGGAGTTTATACGACTTGCCTCTCCCCCCGAATATAGTGGGCCACCGTCTCTAGATCAGACACATAATCTCTTCCCAACATCTGAACTCTCTGGAATTCAAGTTAAGGAGGAAGACCAGAGAGCATTTCAAATACCTTCCATTGCGTAAGTTCAGTCATGTAGTCATCTATAGTCTGGATAGCACAATATTGATCAATTTCTGCCCACTTATGAGTCAATTTGCTATAATATTCCTCGAAATAGCTCATCCTTGTCATGTGGATTTGCTCAGTTTGGAGTTGATATATTCTAGCCAAGTTATTTTTTGAGTAATTTCGTTCGATCAGCTCCCACATCACTTTCGTAGTTTGGCAGAATAAAAAGTGACTTGCAATCTTGGGTTCCATAGAATTGACAAGCCAATTGATCATAGTAAGATTCCCACCTTCCCATTCCTCATATAAGCGATCAGTCTTGCTTGGTGCCGGTTTGGATCCGGTGAGAAAGCCAAGTCTTCGACGGTTCCCAATGAAAATCCGCATAGAATGAGCCCATAGGAGGTTATTTCTCCCATTAAGTTTAATGTGATTACACCTTGATTGAAGTCCATGTTAGAACTTCCTCCACCATAGAATTTAGGTTGATCAACGACCCCTTTAGAGGCATTAACACCCTTTCATCTGTCCTTCATAAGAGCACACAAGAAGAAGAGACCCCACACCGGCTAGGGCAGCAGCGGACCCAAATAATAGGGCCGAAAAAAAAACTGACAGAGGCAGGCACCTTCTGCTCTGAGGGCCTCGGGACTGCACAAGCTTGCTTCAAACACAACAAGAGAAATCCCGGGAGAGAAGAACAGGAAAGCCAGGAAAATAGAGAAAAACCCTGAAGAAGAATAGAGAAACACGGACAAGCAGCGACCGGGAAGAACCCACACGAAGCAACATCGACCACCAAGAGCTGGCACGAACCCGCACGACCCAACAGAGCACGGCGACAGAGGGAAAAAAATGGAGAAAGCTGCGTCGACAAGCAACGAACCGCGCGTAGGAGCGGTGACGGGATTCCGCACGGAACTCCCGATCAAGGCAAAGAATGGCTACAAAGCGTAAGTCGAACCTTCAGGCCGATGTGGATAGAAGATTCGACTTCTCTGATACCATATTGATTGAGAGAGCACGAGCGTACCTTAGGGTTTCCGTCTCATTCAACCTACTCTGCAAATAAGCCGGCCAAACCTTTAATACAATCAACCACTCTCTTGGTTATGGTCACCACCCGGTGAGCATATGTTAGCTTGACACTTAACATCATAGATCGAGAGCGGGCTGGCACTTATCGGAGCCCACATGATTCAACATGCACAATAGACAAAGATATGATTGTCATATTGACAAGCTGAGCTGGTAGTCACGTTTAAAGTGACATTGTCATAAGTTTATGTATTTTTTTGTTTCATATAAAATTAGTGCCTTTATGTTTCGTACAAACTTTGTCATTCATAGTGTGTTTTAAGTATATAAATGGGGATTAGGGGCTGATTTTCAGGCATCGTTGATTTTTGAGTAATTTCAGGCTCATGCTTGCTCCACGGTGCTGATTCCATGCGCCCTCTCTTTCATAACTGCCCTATAACCATCCTATCACTCATAGTTGAAAGTAAGGAAGAAAATACTTGAGTGATCTTATTCATCCATATAGGGCATAATATATAGAAAATACATTGACACTTACAACTTGATTCATGATGTGGGCTTAAACCCACACACATATTAATAGACTAATATTAATTATCTCAACTCTCCCCCTCAAGTTGAAGGGGAAACCTCAAGCTTGACAACATCAATCAAAAGGGTAAATGTGGCAGGCAAATGTGAGACAGACGGGTGACCGAGGATACTCCTAAACACAATACACCCACAGGAAAGAAACCACGCACAAATCTACGGGACCGCGAGGATAACACCACACACGCACAGATCTATGGGACCGCGGGGATAACACCACACACACGAATCTACGAAACTGCGGGATAACTCCTCACACAACGATCTACGTGACCACGAGGGTAGAGAGAGAAAGAGAAAAACAACCACCAAAGACCATACCACCTACCAATCATCAAAGAAATACTTGGGGAGACACAAACAACACACGCCATAAGCCTAAAGGCCGTGTGACGAACAACGAGAGAAATCATCCGGGTCACCCTCATCCCAACCACTTCTCCTCACGTGAAACTGACGTGCAAATAGGCATAAGAACACAAAAAACTGAAGAGGACAAAAAAAACTTCAAACGAACAGCAGAACACTACATCATCCCCATCATCGGCGATAGAAGCTAACAACGGGAACAATATCTCCAGTAGGAATAGCAGTGGAGACCATCAACAGTCTGACTGCAGCAACCCGACTGCAGGGGGGAACAGTAAGCAACAGAGGGAGCCAGAGGAAGGTCTGAATCATGCAGCAACAACGGACGTGCACGAGATCGGAACAAGAAGTCTGGAAGCATTGGTGCAACGTCGACGGGAAGTGTTATGCCCTCGAACATGGCACAGTTCTTTGGGCGCACTTAAGCTCGTAGGCGGAAGAAGACGACGAGCGGCAACGTGGCTGAACCATCCGGTTCAGCCCCCTCCATCTAGAAGGCGGCGGTGGGGGCTGAACCGATCCGGTTCAGCCCCAGGCCGACCCCCCTCTTGGGCCTGGGTATATTTATACCCGGGGCCTCCTCTCTTGGGAGCATGCATATCATTATCAAGTATTCTTCTTTCTCCTCCTCTCTAACTCTAATTTCTCCTTAGTCTTCTCTTAGCTTTCTCTCCTCCCTCTTCTTCCTATCATTTGGTATCAGAGAATTTGTCCTCCCATCATGGGGAACACACGCTTGCAAGAAGAAATCAATCATTTGGAAACCCTAGAGGAAAACTACATCGGATTGACGGATTCAGTGGCCTCCATCGAAGAAGAGATGAGGGCGTCCACGCAACGGTTGGAAGAGCGGATCGACGCCCGTATGGAAGAACTCAAAACCCCACTCAAGGGGAATTCACCAGCGCATGAAGAGGTCGCGGAAACGGCGGGATCGGCCGATCCGTTCCGCGAGAGTACGGGCGCGGGTCGCGCTGGCTTGGGATCCGTCAGATTGGGCGGCAGCGGAGTGGCGGAGGCTTTGGGGGGGGGGGGTGCGGGGCTCCTCTAGCGGGGGGATCCGACCCTTACAGGGCACCGAACGGCACCGGGGCACCACCGCCGTGGTGGCGGGTCAGCGGCGAGCAAGGTGGGGCGGAACGGCCGCCAGGAGCGGGGACTGGAGGGGCGAGGGGGATTTTACCCCCGCCCAATGGCGTCGGCCGTCCGGGGGGATTCAGAACTGGGGCTCCTTGGGGCGTCCAGCCTCATCATGGGTATCCGAGGCCACCACACCAGGGCTTCTCGGGTGATTACGTTGGCCCTATGGAGCAGCGGCGACCGACATAAAACGGGCAAGGGCTTGTCTCTCCGCGGGCTTACATGCCTCCGAAGTTCACGCGCATGAATTTTCCAAAGTTCAAAGGAGGGGACGCCTTGGAGTGGGTGCAGAAGACGAAGTTTTTTTAGTTACCAAGAAGTCCTGGAAGCCCAATGAGTGCAGCTGACTTCTTTCCACCCGGAGGAAGACGCCTTTTAGTGGACGCAGTGGTTTTTGCGGGGCAGACACTATGTGCCCTGAGCTGAGTTTGTGGACGGTTTCACCGCACGGTTCGGTCCACCTTAGTATGAGGACTTTGAAGCTCTTTTGCACAAGTTACACCAGACGGGAACAGTGACAGAGTACCAGACTGAGTTCGAGAAATTAGCCAATCAGGTGCACTGGGAAGAGAAAACGTTGCTCAGCTGTTTTCTCCGGGCTAAAAGAGCATCTACGGGATGAGGTCCGAGCATACATGCCCCGCAGTCTGAATCATGCCATCAGTCTAGCCCGTATTCAGGAAGAGCGATTCAACCGACATCGTATCCGCACCACGAGGAGGACGGGTACTGTACCTACGACCACTCGCAGGGAGCCACAGGCGGCCGTCAAGCCGACTGTGACGCGTCTATTATGGGCCGAACTGCAAGCACGAAAAGAGAAGGGCCTATGTTTCAACTGTGATGAAAAGTTTGCGCCCGGGCACAAATGTCAGAAGATACAGGTGCTCATGCTTCATGAGGATGTGTCTGCCGAGATAGCCTCCGAGACCGAGTTGGAGGAGGATTTGGACCTGACCGAGCTTGGGGTGTTCATACACGCCATGGAGGAATGCAATCCCCCCCTCACGATGCGGATTGCGGGAAAGATTAGCAAGGAGAAGGTGATGATTCTGGTGGATAGCGGGAGCACCCACAACTTCATGCATCCCAAGGTGGCAGAAAAGGTGGGACACACGATTGATAAAGGGGCCTCCTTCCACGTCGTGGTGCCTGATGGAAGCAAGCTACAGTGTGAAGGCGTCATGAGAGGGGTTGAGAAGCGGTTACAGGGGTACACAGGACGTACGAATGTCTATCTTCTTCCCATTCGGGGGTCCGACATGGTGCTTGGGATTCAGTGGTTGTAGTAGCTACGACGTGTTACTTTTGATTGAGATCAGATGACGATGGAGTTCGTACATCACGGACGACAGTATTGTCTGGACGGCCTTAAATCCTCTCCGATGAAGGAAATATCCCTTCGAAGCTTGGAACAATTGGACGGTCAGGGAAGCCTGATGGCAGTAGTTATGGGAGTCGTATTGGCACCCCCGAAACTCCCCGTTGCACCCGCTCAGATACAGGCATTGTTGGCCCAGTACTCCGATATATTTCAAGCACCCCGCTCACTTCCCCCACCGCGATTCAGAGAACACCAGATCGAGCTTAAGACGGGTGCCGAGTTTACCAATATCTGATCATACTGCTACCCGTACGTTCAGAAGGCGGAGATTGAGCGCAATGTTCGAGAAATGCTTACCGCAGGGATTATCCGCCCCAGCACCAGCTCCTTCCCCTCCCCTATCATTTTAGTGAAAAAGAAGGACGACCCATGACGCTTTTGCGTGGATTATCGAGGTCTTAACGCATCCACTATCAAAGACAAGTTCCCTATTCCGCTGATCGAGGAATTATTAGACGAGCTACACGGCGCTCGCCTCTTCACCAAGCTCGACCTCAGGTCGGGCTACCACCAGATTCGGATGCGCGAGGAGGACATTCACAAGACGGCCTTCCGTACGCATGATGACCACTATGAGTTCTTGGTGATGCTCTTCGGGCTCACCAACGCCCCGTCTACGTTCCAAGTAGTCATGAGCGAGATCTTTCGGCCTCTTCTCCGCAAAATAGTGTTGATCTTTTTAATGACATTCTCATCTACAACATCAGTTGGGAGGAGCATCTGACCCATGTGGAGCATGTTTTCTCCCTCCTCCGCCAACACCAGCTATATGCTAAGCAGTCCAAATGTTTGTTCGGGCAAGGAGAGGTGGAGTACCTGGGCCATGTGGTCTCTGTTTGCGGGGTCAAGGCGGACCCCAACAAGATCGACAACATGATATCCTGTCCTCGTTCTCAAACAGTCTGAACATTACGGGGGTTCCTGGGCCTCACGGGGTACTACAGATGCTTTGTCAAGGATTATGACAAAATCGCTCGGCCACTGACGCAACTGTTGCAAAGAGACGCCTTCTAGTGGTCGGCTGAGGCGGAAGCGGCATTCCAGGCTCTTAAGGGGGCCATGACAACTACCCCGGTCCTCGCCCTCCCGGATTTCACCAAGGAGTTCGTATTGGAAACCGACGCGTCCGACGTTGGGATTGGCGTGGTGCTGATGCAAGAGGGCAGGCCACTCGCCTTCTACAACAAGGCATTAGCACCCCGCACGTTGGGGCTTTCTACGTTGAGGAGGAGATGCTGACAATTATTCATGCAGTCGCCATGTGGCGGCGTTACTTGTTGGGACGATATTTCAAGATCCGCACCGATCATCAAAGCTTGAAACACTTTCTGGATCAACGAGTCTCTTCCCCGCTCCAACAAAAATGGGTGACGAAACTTTTGGGCTACGATTATGAGATTCTCTACAGACAAGGGAGAGAGAATGTGGTGGCCGACGCTCTATCCCATCTATCAGAAGGCACCTGCGCCCACATTTTCGGGCCTCTGCTCGACTCTCTGGATGATATTTGAAAGTCCACCTAGTGTCAACAAAGTTCACCTATGGGGGGGGGGGAATAGGTGACGAGCAACGCTTTTGCGGAATTTACGAATGTACCTGCACAATAAAAATAAAAAGCACAGCACACAGAATACACAGACAATTTATAGTGGTTCCTCGACTTGGGTACATCCACTTTCCCCCTTCGACCTATCTCCCAACAAGGGACGACTCGGTCTCTTCTCCAACAGGATTGAAATCCAATCCCTGCACTAACGGAAGGAACCCTTCCACACGTAGGAGTCAACACTCCCACAAATCGGGTTGCACCCAACCCTTACAACACGGAACAATCGTTCCTTTACAACAAATGTAAAATAGAATGTACACGAGATACAAACTTCGTTTGGAGACTACGGTGTTCCTCTTCGTTAGACGACGTGTTCGTGAAGTCAACGAAGAGTCTACAACCTTGGTCTCTCTTGGAAAGGATCTCCCCGGAACTGGCGGCGGCAAGAAGAGCGGCGGCTTGCTTCGGGATCGGCGGCTATGATGATGAGCGGCTGCTGAACTTAGAGATCCAATCTTCGTAGCGAAGCTAGCTTGGTCTTCCAACGGTCACACGAGGATCGGTCGTCTCGATCGATTCGGACGGGGAAGTTATTCCCGATCAACAAATCGAGAGACAAGAGATCTCTGGATAGACACGTGAGACTCACAGCTTTGCTAAGCTTCTGTCACCGGAGATCGGGAAGATAAGCGATCAACAACGGCGACCAACTTATCGCGAGCGGCGGTGGCGACGGCGAAGCGGAAGCGACGATTTAGGGTTTTCCCGTGCTCGCGTATTTCTTATTTTCTTCCTCCTACTGTTCAAAAATACCCATGTATTTATACACTGTAGACCCATACAATATGACCGTTGTGGGTCCCACACGTAGACCCCCGAAATCCGGTTCAAACTAGTCCAGCGGCAGAAACCGGTCCAGCAGCATCCAGAGAAAACGACAAGTAAAATTCGTCGAGAATCATTGGTGATTCTCGACGAATCGGCGAGAATCAGTTAACGATTCTCGACGATTCGTCGAGAATCACTAATGATTCTCGACGATTCCCTTGTTGATTCTCAACGATTTTCACTTGGTATTCACGACCTGCTTAGCGACGGGTTCGGCGAGAATCATTAGTGATTCTCGCCGAATCTTACTTGGCACCATTTTAAGGTAGCCGGAAGGAGTCGGCGAGAATCACTAATGATTCTCGACGAATTCGGCGAGAATCACTAGTGATTCTCGCCGAATCGGCGAGAATCACTTGGTGATTCTCGTCGACTTTTACTTGGACGAATTTTCGTCTTTCCACCCAAGTGCTGCTCCTTGACCCATCCTTGCTCCTTGTCTTCTCTTGCATAAACATGACCCTGTACTTGAAAGTAAGTGCACTCCAATAGAGAGAGTACACGTAGGCCAACACACTGATCTGCTCAACGAGGGATTACGTCGTGCAGACCCGTGTATATTGACCTACTGCACCCTGCCATTGGTGTGCACTTAGCGTGGAAGAACTGCAAGCACAACTTAAGAAGTTTCATCAAATACATTGTGAATTCATCTTAGCTTGACAGGTGGCTTCCTCAAATCCAGGTGATTGTGGATACAATACCCAACAATCTCCCCCTATTTGACGAAGCCAAAACCCTACTAGCTAAGATGAATAACACTAATCAAATAATAAAAAACAACATTCAGAAGTTAAACATGCAGCACAAGAGAATATAAACAACCAGATCAGGACTTGAGTCATTCACATATTCAAATACAAATGTATATATATATATATATAATCTCAGAATTGTTCATATCATAACAACAAGCATTAACTGTTCTTAGGAGAGAATGACAAGCTACAAGTTGTTGACTATCTTTCCTTAGCTAAGTCATCCTTGAGTTTTTGCGCCAAAAACTTCTTCCTTTGTCTCTCCATGTACTCTTTAGGCTTCGGGTAATATCTGGGAGGAGGAACTTTATCTGCATCCGTGTTGTTTCTGAAGAAGATGTTTCGTTTCGCTTCATACGTCTTATGCATCTCCCATTCATACTGGCTGTATACCTCCTTTCGATTGATTTCCCCCTGTTCCTGTAGCCAGAAGGTGTCCAAGATGATATTCTTTGAAACTGGACTCCACTTTTCATTTCTTACTTCCTCCTCACTCAGTCGAGTTCTCTTTTCAGCCTGTGTCTCCTTGGAGGTCCCTTCTTGAGCTTTTCGCTTGCCCCTGGCTTTTGCTAGGGCCTCTTGGTCAAACATGCTCATTAGTTTAGCTTTGGAAATAGCTCTAGCATCAGCTTCACTTATGGGAACATCTGCAGCACTTGCACCTATTCCCTCAGCAGCACTTACTCCCGCAGCAGCCATAGAAGTCTCAGGAGCATGAATACCTGCAGGATTGTCAGGTAAAACGACGCCTAACGCTCCTAACGCCTGTTGGAGCATCCACCAGCAGCTCTCATAGACGTACTTGTTTGACTGTTCGAAGTTTGTGATCATGACTTCTCGTAGCTCAGCCATCTTAGCTATGTAGTCCTTCTCCCCCTTTTTGGCTTCAACAACGATCAAGTTCACATAGGAGTGCAAGGAGTCATCAATGTGCTTGGTGGTCCGGGAGAATTCAGTGACCAGGGCCTGCTGATTGGCGTTGAGAGTGACCATATTACCGTCAAACTTTTGAATGTTGTTGGCTACAACATGTGCATTCTGATTGACTACAGCAAGAGTATCAGTATTCTTTTTCAATCCGGCCATTAGAAGTGTGACAGCTTGGCCGGCCTCGGTGTACTTTTCTTCAAATTTCTTCTCCATCACGTCCAGTTTATGGTTGATCTCCACCATATTCTTGAGCATGAGCTTTTCAGATGTCTTAATCCCGTTCAGCAGTTTATTCTGAGCTTCATCAAAGGAGGCTTTAAGTTCATTCACAATGCCCTGAATGATATTGACAGTGTGAGTGGCTAGCTCATCTCGTAACGGAATAGCCGGAGGTACTTGTGGGCCTTGCATTTCAGCAGACGCATCTGTAGAGCTGGATACAATCACAGTCTCTAATGGAGGAATACTGGCGGCCTCTGTAGATTTATCTGACTCCCCCTCCACTGGTGTATGCTTGTCAGATGGAGGTTCAACAAGATCCGGAGCCTCCAATACTTCATGTCCCTCATGCCCATCTTCCTCTCCGTCATCATCCAAGAAATCATCTATATCAGCAGCATTTTCCAACTCGTTGTCAGCAGTCTCCTCTGATACCACTTGAAAGTCCACCTAGTGTCAACAAAGTTCACCTATGGGGGGGGGGGGGGAATAGGTGACGAGCAACGCTTTTGCGGAATTTACGAATGTACCTGCACAATAAAAATAAAAAGCACAACACACAGAATACACAGGCAATTTATAGTGGTTCCCCGACTTGGGTACATCCACTTTCCCCCTTCGACCTATCTCCCAACAAGGGACGACTCGGTCTCTTCTCCAACAGGATTGAAATCCAATCCCTGCACTAACGGAAGGAACCCTTCCACACGTAGGAGTCAACACTCCCACAAATCGGGTTGCACCCAACCCTTACAACACGGAACAATCGTTCCTTTACAACAAATGTAAAATAGAATGTACACGAGATACAAACTTCGTTTGGAGACTACGGTGTTCCTCTTCGTTAGACGACGTGTTCGTGAAGTCAACGAAGAGTCTACAACCTTGGTCTCTCTTGGAAAGGATCTCCCCGGAACTGGCGGCGGCAAGAAGAGCGGCGGCTTGCTTCGGGATCGGTGGCTATGATGATGAGCGGCTGCTGAACTTAGAGATCCAATCTTCGTAGCGAAGCTAGCTTGGTCTTCCAACGGTCACACGAGGATCGGTCGTCTCGATCGATTCGGACGGGGAAGTTATTCCCGATCAACAAATCGAGAGACAAAAGATCTCTGGATAGACACGTGAGACTCACAGCTTTGCTAAGCTTCTGTCACCGGAGATCGGGAAGATAAGCGATCAACAACGGCGACCAACTTATCGCGAGCGGCGGTGGCGACGACGGAGCGGAAGCGACGATTTAGGGTTTTCCCGTGCTCGCGTATTTCTTATTTTCTTCCTCCTACTGTTCAAAAATACCCATGTATTTATACACTGTAGACCCATACAATATGACCGTTGTGGGTCCCACACGTAGACCCCCGAAATCCGGTTCAAACTAGTCCAGCGGCAGAAACCGCTCCAGCAGCATCCAGAGAAAACGACAAGTAAAATTCGTCGAGAATCATTGGTGATTCTCGACGAATCGGCGAGAATGAGTTAACGATTCTCGACGATTCGTCGAGAATCACTAATGATTCTCGACGATTCCCTTGTTGATTCTCAACGATTTTCACTTGGTATTCACGACCTGCTTAGCGACGGGTTCGGCGAGAATCATTAGTGATTCTCGCCGAATCTTACTTGACACCATTTTAAGGTAGCCGGAAGGAGTCGGCGAGAATCACTAATGATTCTCGACGATTCGGCGAGAATCACTAGTGATTCTCGCCGAATCGGCGAGAATCACTTGGTGATTCTCGTCGACTTTTACTTGGACGAATTTTCGTCTTTCCACCCAAGTGCTGCTCCTTGACCCATCCTTGCTCCTTGTCTTCTCTTGCATAAACATGACCCTGTACTTGAAAGTAAGTGCACTCCAATAGAGAGAGTACACGTAGGCCAACACACTGATCTGCTCAACGAGGGATTACGTCGTGCAGACCCGTGTATATTGACCTACTGCACCCTGCCATTGGTGTGCACTTAGCGTGGAAGAACTGCAAGCACAACTTAAGAAGTTTCATCAAATACATTGTGAATTCATCTTAGCTTGACAGATGGCTTCCTCAAATCCAGGTGATTGTGGATACAATACCCAACAATCTCCCCCTATTTGACGAAGCCAAAACCCTACTAGCTAAGATGAATAACACTAATCAAATAATAAAAAACAACATTCAGAAGTTAAACATGCAGCACAAGAGAATATAAACAACCAGATCAGGACTTGAGTCATTCACATATTCAAATACAAATGTATATATATATATATATATATAATCTCAGAATTGTTCATATCATAACAACAAGCATTAACTGCTCTTAGGAGAGAATGACAAGCTACAAGTTGTTGACTATCTTTCCTTAGCTAAGTCATCCTTGAGTTTTTGCGCCAAAAACTTCTTCCTTTGTCTCTCCATGTACTCTTTAGGCTTCGGGTAATATCTGGGAGGAGGAACTTTATCTGCATCCGTGTTGTTTCTGAAGAAGATGTTTCGTTTCGCTTCATACGTCTTATGCATCTCCCATTCATACTGGCTGTATACCTCCTTTCGATTGATTTCCCCCTGTTCCTGTAGCCAAAAGGTGTCCAAGATGATATTCTTTGAAACTGGACTCCACTTTTCATTTCTTACTTCCTCCTCACTCAGTCGAGTTCTCTTTTCAGCCTGTGTCTCCTTGGAGGTCCCTTCTTGAGCTTTTCGCTTGCCCCTGGCTTTTGCTAGGGCCTCTTGGTCAAACATGCTCATTAGTTTAGCTTTGGAAATAGCCCTAGCATCAACTTCACTTATGGGAACATCTGCAGCACTTGCACCTATTCCCTCAGCAGCACTTACTCCCGCAGCAGCCATAGAAGTCTCAGGAGCATGAATACCTGCAGGATTGTCAGGTAAAACGACGCCTAACGCTCCTAACGCCTGTTGGAGCATCCACCAGCAGCTCTCATAGACGTACTTGTTTAACTGTTCGAAGTTTGTGATCATGACTTCTCGTAGCTCAGCCATCTTAGCTATGTAGTCCTTCTCCCCCTTTTTGTCTTCAACAACGATCAAGTTCACATAGGAGTGCAAGGAGTCATCAATGTGCTTGGTGGTCCGGGAGAATTCAGTGACCAGGGCCTGCTGATTGGCGTTGAGAGTGACCATATTACCGTCAAACTTTTGAATGTTGTTGGCTACAACATGTGCATTCTGATTGACTACAGCAAGAGTATCAGTATTCTTTTTCAATCCGGCCATTAGAAGTGTGACAGCTTGGCCGGCCTCGGTGTACTTTTCTTCAAATTTCTTCTCCATCACGTCCAGTTTATGGTTGATCTCCACCATATTCTTGAGCATGAGCTTTTCAGATGTCTTAATCCTGTTCAGCAGTTTATTCTGAGCTTCATCAAAGGAGGCTTTAAGTTCATTCACAATGCCCTGAATGATATTGACAGTGTGAGTGGCTAGCTCATCTCGTAACGGAATAGCCGGAGGCACTTGTGGGCCTTGCATTTCAGCAGACGCATCTGTAGAGCTGGATACAATCACAGTCTCTAATGGAGGAATACTGGCGGCCTCTGTAGATTTATCTGACTCCCCCTCCACTGGTGCATGCTTGTCAGATGGAGGTTCAACAAGATCCGGAGCCTCCAATACTTCATGTCCCTCATGCCCATCTTCCTCTCCGTCATCATCCAAGAAATCATCTATATCAGCAGCATTTTCCAACTCGTTGTCAGCAGTCTCCTCTGATACCACTTGAAAGTCCACCTAGTGTCAACAAAGTTCACCTATGGGGGGGGGAATAGGTGACGAGCAACGCTTTTGCGGAATTTACGAATGTACCTGCACAATAAAAATAAAAAGCACAACACACAGAATACACAGGCAATTTATAGTGGTTCCCCGACTTGGGTACATCCACTTTCCCCCTTCGATCTATCTCCCAACAAGGGACGACTCGGTCTCTTCTCCAACAGGATTGAAATCCAATCCCTGCACTAACGGAAGGAACCCTTCCACACGTAGGAGTCAACACTCCCACAAATCGGGTTGCACCCAACCCTTACAACACGGAACAATCGTTCCTTTACAACAAATGTAAAATAGAATGTACACGAGATACAAACTTCGTTTGGAGACTACGGTGTTCCTCTTCGTTAGACGACGTGTTCGTGAAGTCAACGAAGAGTCTACAACCTTGGTCTCTCTTGGAAAGGATCTCCCCGGAACTGGCGGTGGCAAGAAGAGCGGCGGCTTGCTTCGGGATCGGCGGCTATGATGATGAGCGGCTGCTGAACTTAGAGATCCAATCTTCGTAGCGAAGCTAGCTTGGTCTTCCAACGGTCACACGAGGATCGGTCGTCTCGATCGATTCGGACGGGGAAGTTATTCCCGATCAACAAATCGAGAGACAAGAGATCTCTGGATAGACACGTGAGACTCACAACTTTGCTAAGCTTCTGTCACCGGAGATCGGGAAGATAAGCGATCAACAACGGCGACCAACTTATCGCGAGCGGCGGTGGCGACGGCGGAGCGGAAGCGACGATTTAGGGTTTTCCCGTGCTCGCGTATTTCTTATTTTCTTCCTCCTACTGTTCAAAAATACCCATGTATTTATACACTGTAGACCCATACAATATGACCGTTGTGGGTCCCACACGTAGACCCCCGAAATCCGGTTCAAACTAGTCCAGCGGCAGAAACCGGTCCAGCAGCATCCAGAGAAAACGACAAGTAAAATTCGTCGAGAATCATTGGTGATTCTCGACGAATCGGCGAGAATCAGTTAACGATTCTCGACGATTCGTCGAGAATCACTAATGATTCTCGACGATTCCCTTGTTGATTCTCAACGATTTTCACTTGGTATTCACGACCTGCTTAGCGACGGGTTCGGCGAGAATCATTAGTGATTCTCGCCGAATCTTACTTGGCACCATTTTAAGGTAGCCGGAAGGAGTCGGCGAGAATCACTAATGATTCTCGACGATTCGGCGAGAATCACTCGTGATTCTCGCCGAATCGGCGAGAATCACTTGGTGATTCTCGTCGACTTTTACTTGGACGAATTTTCGTCTTTCCACCCAAGTGCTGCTCCTTGACCCATCCTTGCTCCTTGTCTTCTCTTGCATAAACATGACCCTGTACTTGAAAGTAAGTGCACTCCAATAGAGAGAGTACACGTCGGCCAACACACTGATCTGCTCAACGAGGGATTACGTCGTGCAGACCCGTGTATATTGACCTACTGCACCCTGACATTGATGTGCACTTAGCGTGGAAGAACTGCAAGCACAACTTAAGAAGTTTCATCAAATACATTGTGAATTCATCTTAGCTTGACAGGTGACTTCCTCAAATCCAGGTGATTGTGGATACAATACCCAACAATATTCAGCGGGATCCTACGCTCCGGGCCATAGTGGAGGCTCCCTGTCAGGGCCAGCCGACTACTCCAGGCTACCAGCTGTTAAACGACCGACTCTACTATCAGAACCGAGTGGTCATTCCGCCACAATCCGCTTGGAAGACAATTATGATGCATGATTTTCACTCCTCCCCCACCGGCGGCCATGCGAGCATACTCCGAACCCTCCAGCGTGCACGAGCGAATGTTTTTTGGCCAGACTTACAACGCGACATCCAACGGTTTGTGCAGCAGTGTGAGATATGCCAACGTCAGAAGTACGAGACGACCTCACTCGCCGGCCTCCTCACACCTTTGGAGATTCTGCAGCATATTTGGGAGACCGTGTCCATGGATTTCATCGACGGGCTGCCCAAGTCCCAGGGCAAGACAGTCGTCTTGGTGGTGGTTGACAAGCTTTCCAAATATGACCACTTCTTGGCTCTCAGCCATCCGTACACTGGCGAGTCCGTCGCCGATCTTTTCGTCCGCGAGATTGTCCGTCTTCACGGCGTCCTGAGTGCCATCATTTCCGATCGGGACCCGCTCGTCGTGGGCAACTTTGGCGGGAGCTCTTTCGCTTACAGGGCATTTGCCTCCGCTTCAGCACAACGAATCACCCCCAAACGGATGGCCAGACAGAGGTTCTCAATCGGGGGCTGGAAACATACATCCGTTGTTTTGTGATGGACGAGCCGCGGACCTGGGTCAGCTGGCTCCATTGGGCAGAATACTGTTACAACACATCCCATCACTCCGCCAGCAAAATGATCCCATTTAAGGCCGTCTATGGTCGCCTCCGCCTTCTTTGAGCAGCTACGAACCAGGAAGCACAACTTTACCAGCAGTGGACCGGGCTCTCCGCGATAGGGACCGCACTCTCGTCCTTCTCCGGGACAATCTCCGTACCGCACAGTATCGCATGAAGGCCCAGGCCGATAAGCATCACAAGGACCGGGAGTTTGCTGTAGGCGATGACGTCTTCCTCAAGCTCCGCCCCTACTGGCAGGTGTCAGTGGCCAGCCGGTCGAACCAGAAACTAGCGCCTCGCTACTACAGACCTTTTCGAATTCTACGCCGGGTGGGTCCGGTGGCCTATACTTTGGACCTTCCCCCGTGGTCACGCATTCATCCGACCTTCTATGTGTCCGTATTGAAGCAGAAGATCAGCGACAATGTGGCAGCGAGCACCCTTCTTCCCGAGGCCACGGTCGCGGGCGAACTGCGGCCACTTCCCTAGGATATCCTGATGCTCAAGTGGAAACGACGGGGCACCGAATACCGCCCCGAACTTCTTGTCAAATGGAAGCACCTGTCCGAGGCACACAATTCTTGGCTTGATCTGTTGGAATTCCGGGAGCTCTACCCGGACTACCACCTTGAGGACAAGTTGGTTCTTGATGGGGAGGGGAATGTTACGCCCCCGAACATGACACAGTTCTTTGGACGCACTTACGCTCGTAGGCGGAAGAAAACGACGAGCGACAACGGGGCTGAACCATCCGGTTCAGCCCCCTCCATCTGGAAGGCGGCGGTGGGGGCTGGCCGCCCCCCCTTTTGGGCCCGGGTATATTTATACCCAGGGCCTCCTCTCTTGGGAGCATGCATATCATTATCAAGGTATTCTTCTTTCTCCTCCTCTCTAACCATAATTATCCTTTGTCTTCTCTTAACTTTCTCTCCTCCCTCTTCTTCCTATCAGGAAGACAGGAAGCAGCGTCGATGGGAAGACTGGAAGCAACGTCAACATGAAGTCAAGAAGTAGCGTCGACGGGAAGAACTGGAAGTAGTATCGACGGGAAGTTTGGAAGCAGCGTCGACGAGAGATTTGGACAGGAAGACTGACCCGGAGCCATCGACGAAGGCAGAAAAAAAACTGTCGGAGCAGGCGGGGATTAGGAGCCACTCCCGTTGACGAACATAGAAATCGATGTCATCGACGGGAGCGGGCGCGGAAGTGGGAGTCAGGAGCGGGAGCTGTAGAGAGAGCGGAAGTGGGAGACGGGACCGGGATCTGTAGTGAGAGTGGGCGTGGGAGACAGGGCCGGGATCGAGCGAACCCTAACCTCTGATACCAAATTGAAAGTAAGGAAGAAAATACTTGAGTGATCTTATTCATCCATATATGACATAATATATATGGAATACATTGACACTTACAACTTGACTCACGATGTGAGACTAAACCCATGCACATACAAATAGACTAATATTAATTATCTCAACTCTCATAGCTTCCAATAACTACCACCTCCACCCACTAAATTTTCATATAACTACCTACATATGCCACCGACCACCCACGAAACACGGATAGTTATAAAAGCTTTACGTATCAGCTCGAATGTGTATCAAATAAGGGAAACGCCCGGAAAAGCGCGGAAACACGTTTCCAAAACTTTAGGAAACACATTTTTAAATAAAAATAAATTTAATTCAGAATCTTGTATCCCGCTTGCGGTAAAATTTCCCCCTTATCTATTTCATTTCACGCCCGTCGAATTTTAGGTTTACGCGTTTCACAAGCTGCCGTGTTGCTCCACGCTGCTCCAGATCCTACTCTGGAACCCTCTCCCTGCTCTCGATTTGCTCTCGATCCCACCCTGCTATTAAGCTCTTCCTCCTCTTTCTTCTTCCACTTCTTCTTCATTTTTTCATTGCAATTCAGGATATCCACAATTAGTTTGTTAGTTGTCTTTTTTATATTAATTAATACTTGTATTTAAATACAACAACAAACAACACTCAAGCCTTTATCCCACTATAGTGGGTCAGCTACATGGATCCTTTGTTGCCATTGTGCCTTATCTTTAGTCATACATGTCAAGTACATCAAGTATTTCCATATAGTTTCATTCCAAGTATTTATTGGTCCATCTAATACTTATATTTAAACACAACAACAACCAAGCCTTTATCGCACTATAGTGGGATCGACTATATGTCTATATGGATCCTTTGTCGCCATTGTGCCCTATTTTGTGTCATAATCTCACTAATGCCTAATTCATGTCTTTCCTTATAGTTTCATTCCAAGTCTTTATTGGTCTACTCTTCCCTCGTTTAACATTCCTAGTGACTAGACTCACAACGCTTAACAGGTGCCTCTAATGGTCTCCTTTGTACGTATCCAAACCATCTTAGTCGAGTTTCTTGTATCTTCTCTGCAATTGGTTCTACTCTCGTCTTATCCCTGATACATTCATTCCTAATTCATTCCTAATACTTATATTTAAATAATTAAAAACAATTTAAAAACGTTTCTCGTATCCTTATTTTTTTAAATCACATTTACCGTATCCGTTTCGTATTATATGTATTCTGTTTCCTTCCCCGTGCTACATAGACGATCACAACACACCACATTAGCTGCATGTTTTCTATTGAAATTGCCTAGTTCTCCTCTCTAGATTTGGTAACCGACCATTTTCCAACACAACACACGCATTCCTACTTGAAGTCGACCTACTGAACACACACACACCTACTTTCGCAGCCCCACCTTTGTCGACACATCCATTTCACTCAGAAATCCCTGCAACGAAAAACTCGACCGACATCTCTTTAGGCCAGCCCTATCACATCCAGAACTGCTAATTGTTTCCTGAAACTTCTTCGTTTTATTGTTTTCTTCCAAAACCGTCGCAGTCAGCCACCTTCCATTCCAATCTGACTCCGTTAACTTCTCGCCCTTCTCCCAACATCCCTCTATTACTTCCCCTTCACTCTAGCAATCCCTATATCCTACCCAAGTCCCACCATCCTCCCCAAAACTCCATTTAGTCCCTGAACTTGGTACCAAACCAATGCACTATTGCTCTCCATTCCCTGAAATCACCAACAATTCACCTCCCCGGCCTCCTATTGCTTATCTAAGTTCTTTTGTGAAGTCTATATCACTTAATGTTGTGTATTTGGTGAATGCATTTATAATTTGGATATTATTTCATTGGTGTTTACCTATGAATTGTTCTACTTTCTGAATGTATTCGTTAATATTTAATTGAGGCACTCTTAAACATAACCCAATGACGCAATACATGAGTGAAAGAGAAGTGCGACTGTAAAGTGGAAACCTAAGTGTAGGCGTCAGGTAATTCTAAGGAAATTTAGAATGATGAATGTACAAATAAGTTGATCGGATGAATTTAGCAAACAGCAAGTTCTTGTATAAGACTATGCAGTTAGTGAAGACATTTGCATATTAATTTTAAAAGGGATTAGATTCTATTCGCCTCCAATTGGAGTGTCTAATTAAATGCACAATTAGAATAGGCTCCGCAAATCAAGATCAATCAAAGGAAACAAAATACTATAATCGACGCACATCTATAATCATATAAATATAATCCACAACTATACATCAATGATGAATGACAAAATACAAACTAAACAATAAAACTCACAAGCAAGAGGGCTGTAGGTGAAGGGGTGGAGTGGGGTGGCCGTCGAAAGATGCAAAACCGCAGCGGACTGTCAGCGAGATAGGGGACCGCGGTTTGGGAAGCGCAAAATGTAGCCAGCTGCTGCAAGGAGGGCTGAAGACGATAGGTGGCTTGCTGTGAGTGACTGCAGGCAGGATTGTGGTGCTGGAAGGCCTTTGTAAAGAAACAGGGGAGGGGCAGCTGCAGTGGGAAGGTCCGAAGGGAAAATGGCGTGGCTGGGCACCTTTTGGAGGGCTGACCAGTTTCTGGAGTGTTCAGGGAAAGGTATTACTACTGGGAGATGGCCTGGATGTGGTCGGTTTTAGATGGGGAGGGCTGAATGTGATCGGTTTGGGGAAGGGAGGGCTGGAGGTGGTTGAGTGCAGCAGGAAATGGCTTCTTGGGGGCTGTAGGCAGCAGGAGAGGCTGGATGGGGCGTCTGCTTTGGTGGAGAGTGGCGGGGCTGGCGTCAGCACCAACGACGACGGTGAGGGCCTTTGAAGGCACCACCGGGTTGATGAGATCGTGCGAGCTGCTTTGGCACCATGACTTCTCTTAGTTGTTACTGAACTGAATTGGAGTTTCTTTTACCCCATCATTTAATACCCTCACTTGAAACATGCCAGAGTATGTGTAGGGGTGATTTAGGTTAAATGTATCCGACCTTGATCATCTGATCCGATAACTTAACATAATTATCAAAATAATGATAAAAAAATAAAAGAAAATGCATAAAAAAAGGGAAAATCACATTGAACTCGATGGGAGGACTCGAATTATCCATCTGAACGTGCTAGATATGGTAGGTAGCAATAGTGCCTTGAATCAATCCCAAATCTCGTGCTCCACTGCGTGACTGCGCCGGCATGGCCCCCATCACCCAACCTGGATGGTTAACTTATTTAGTGTTCAAATATTCATTTCGAGCAAATATGGGTTTCTTCATTAGTTTTAGCATTTATTGTAAATTAACTGTCGGATAATTGCTTGTGCACAACATAAATTTAAATCACCACAACCATCACTAACTCTATTTCACTAGAGTTTTATTAAAGCATTTATATCACACACTTTACATTGATCCTTCATCAACATCTCTCTGGACCATATGACATGCTTTGAGCTAGAAAATTTGTTTGGTTTATTTGCTGCATTATAGATGAAAACATATGTTGGTCTTTTTTAACAATATGCACCTTTTGTTATGACTCTGTTTGACGCAGCGATACAAGTGCGGCACACTGCTGTTTTTTGAAAAGCCGCGCCAAACCTGAATTTAAAATGAGTGGTGGCAAAATTGATTTTATCAAAAAACTCGATTTCCTCCACTTTTCTCACCGTAGGTCACGGTCCACGATCGGTTTTTCGAAATCGATTTTTCCCTTCAGTCTTTCGCACGATACAACGTCCCCCTCTTCTGCAATATCGCCCCTACGCTTCCGGCTTTCGCAAGATATGGGGAGTCCCCCTCTTTTGCCATCTCCCTCATCAGAGCCAGCTCAAGGAGTAGTTCTCTTTGTCGTCGTGGACATGGGGTGGGCCAGAGGAAGCGCTGGAGAGCATCGACAAGTCCTCTGCTTCGTCATCTTCATCTTCTTCCTCCTGAAGAACAGAGGGTGATCCAAGTTCTTGGGTGAAGAGACAAGGAAGAGAGCGAATCTTCCAAGTAAAGAGTCTAGCCGGATTGATCATTAATGTGAATAATAATGGGTGAAAAGAGCTTAAAAAACAAGGAGACAACAATGCATAAAAAACTTAAAACTTTTTTATGCTTTTCTTCAGATGCTAACCTACATAAAAAATATTTTTTACTAGTGTCTGCTAAAATATTTTCCCACCACTATTTCTTCCAAATGGTTAAAACATTTTTTAATTTCTGAACAACATTGCAAACGCTACTCCAAATAGTTTCATTGAGTTTCCCACCATTCTGCAAAATAACAAAGTTTCTCGCCACTGCTTTCCACTACCTCCTATCCCTTCGCTGCAACCGAGCCAAAAGAGTCTTAGTTTTGCATTTTCTACTAATTATTTATGATCATTTTTTTTCTTTTTCTTGGTTGCTCAACTTTTATTTTTCTGTCCATTGAACAAAAAATTTGTTTTTAATTGCAGCTTGTTTTTCGCACTATTGGCTATTCTGGTGCAGATATTCGTAATCTGGTGAATGAAGCAGCAATAATGTCTGTAAGTTAACCACATATATTCCTTACAGTTGCTAATACTTCTGTTGGAAGTATATCTCCTGTTTTTTTAGTTATCTTTGTTTGGCTCGAACTTGATGAAATAATGATTTCCTGAATCATGTACTGTTGTGCTATTAGATTTCTTGTGAAATGAAAAAGGAGTGATTTTTATGTTTCCCGAGTAACTATGATGTATTAATTAATTCAATAAGCATTGCAGTTGCAGCAAATATTAAATGCAAGTTGTGTTCATTCCGTTCCTTTGCCCTTCAGACTCATGATTCCCTCGCTACCGCTTATTTCCTATACCATTAACATGAAGTTATCTTTTTTTTTTGGTTTTGTGCTGTATACTAACTTATTGAATCTTTGCATCACATAACTTTAGAGTCATGTAGTCCCACGTCTTTGACAAAGTGACAGTGACGCAGGACGGTCCTATTGGTGGATACTGGATGATTACTAAATGCAGCTACGACAAATTTTAACTTGCAATACTTTTTTTTATGAAAGGAAACACAAGAAAATCACAATATAAGTGTTAGAGAATAGCGGGCAACATTAAGGATAGCGGGCAACGTCATAGAGGTGATGATTTTTGCGTTCAACAACACCATTTTGTTGGGGGTATAAACACAGAAGTTTGATGGATGATCCTGAACTCAGCACACATGTCAGAAGCTCCATGACTTGTATACTCACGGACATTATCGGTCCGGAGAGTTTTAATCGTAGTGGAGAACTGATTGCGAGTCTCAATAATAAAGACACGAAGAATCCAAGTCAGATCAGAGCGATCATGAAGTAAATATAACCATGTCATTCGAGAGTAATCATTAATAAAGATGATGAAGTAACGATAACCATAAGTACTCGTGGTTTTATAGGGTCACCAAATATCTGATTGAACAAGATCAAAAGGAGCAGCGCTTAGTGTAGAGGAAGATGGGAAAATAACATGGTGTTGTTTGTCGTAGATACAAGACTCGCATGTGAAATCATGGAGGGGCTGATTAGGGAGAGCTTTCCGGAGAATGTGGAGTGGAGCATGCCCAAAATGCCGGTGCCACTCAACAGAGCTAATAGAGGAGAGAATAGTAGAGTGAGAGGGGTCCAAGAGGTAGAGACCATTCGACAGATGCCCTTTGCCAATAATATTCTGTGTCTTGCAATCCTGCACAACACACGAGATAGAAGAGAATGTTACATAACAATCACGGTCTTGAGTGAGACGGCTAATTGGGAGGAGGTTGAAAGAAGAGCTCAGAACATGAAGAACTAAGCGAAGAGTGATGGAGGGAGTAAGGTTGATGTCAGCTGAGCCAGAGGCAGGAATGGTGTCTCCACTAGCAACAGTAATGAATTTGGGATGCACACATGCCAAGTAATGTGAAGGTTGCTTTGGGATAATGTGGCGTGTTTCCTCTGAGTCCATAATCCAAGAGGGACTATGAGCATGACAGGAGATGCCACCATCAGAAATAGACACAACAGAGCCCGATGAATGGCCGATCATTTGTTGAAGTTGTAGGAGTTGGGTACGCAAGACAACAATGCCAGTGTGAATGTCAAGTGGAGGAGAATATGCAGCCATTGGAGTGGGGCCAAATATAGCAGAAGTTGACATAGGAAATTGAGCTGCGGTTAGCGGCAACGACAACGGGTAAGTGGCAACAGCAGCAGGTAAGAAGCAACAACAACGGACCAACAACTTCAGCGACAAGAGAACAGAGCAGCTGCAAACTAGCGGCCTGGCAATGTAATTGAGAACTGAGATCAGAGCAGCGGCTTGGCAAGCTGCAAACTACGACCTGACAAACTGATCAGAGAACAGAGGAGTGAAGAAGGTTCAATTGAAGAAGATAAATTTACAACATGTTCCTGGTACTGGGCAAGTTGTTGACATTCTCACCAAGGCCTTGCTGCGCCTGCAATACTACCAGTTTTTGTCCAAGCTTGGTGCATATGATTTGCATGCTCCAACTTGCGGGGGAGCGTTAGAGAATATATGTAAAATACCAAAGATTGGTCCATCTTTGGGTTTTTACATATATTCTCTAACAATAAGAAAAACTTCAAAAAGTAGAGAGCATGCGTAGTAGTATTAGTGTGAGAGTGCACAGATGACATCATAAATAAACAAATGAATATGAACATTAGCCACAAATGTTGCGCAAATAAAGTTTACAAAAAGATATGATGTAAGTATGAAAATAGTCACCAATTAAACAATGCTTAATTAACAACTAACTTAGAACTCACACAACTATAAAATAGTAGGCTTGGTGAGATTTCTCGCTGCAAGAATTGAATATGACGTTGAATTCCGTGCCCTAAGTGGCGCAATTGCGACACATGGTAGGTTGTGCGGGGGTCTGTGCCCACTCTAATGCAATCCTAAATGAGGGAGCAGAATGTACACGAACAAATCCAACCTAAATGACACATGTTTTAACTAATTCCGTAATAAAATTTAGCAAATAAAATTATAAATGTTAGAAAATGGCCACAACGTGATGATGCCGCGGCCTCGCCACCACTACTTGATGATGATCCGGTTTGCCGAGGCGTTACAACATAAAGACTTTCGGAGCCATGATGATGCTAACGGAAGACAACATTATAACCTCCTCCCGCGGCGTGCTAAGCCCACTTGAAGGCTTATTTTAATTTATGCACTTACGTTATTTTATTTATCTTTTATATTTGTGGATATAAAATTATTTCATGCTTGGGTAATAATTTTATATTCATGAGAGGACCTTTTATTTTGTTATTTCCTGCATTTAAACATTTGGTGTGTTATTATCCGCCCGGATGGATGAGATTTCATCTCCATCTTGGACGGCTCTAGGCATCTTTGTAACTCCTATTTAAGGAGAACTTTTGATGAGAATATTAGACAAGATTTGCTAACCCTAAAACAAACTCCTCATTGTGAGAAATTCGGCCAAGGAGAGACTCCAAGCCGCCGGCCTTGTGGTGTGAAACCGCCCCCTTGCTTCCTTCCTCCCCTCTTCGGTGCGACGCCGGCGTGGCTTCCTTCGGTGCGACTCCAAGGAAGAAGGTTGCAGCTCCATTCGGTGTGACGCCGGTGGATCCGTGGAGAGAGTGATTCTCCCACATTATCTAGTGTGTTCATGAAAAACCGGATTCGAACTTCTCCTATAAGAGTTTCGGGTTGGGTAACTTCTCTTCCCTCAACTTTGTGATTTTCTTGCTTGGTATTGTGTGGAGGTTGGACAACCGTTGTTTCCGTGATTTTTAAATTCAATCGCTCGCAACTTCTAACTCGATTTCATCGTTTCCGAACTTCTTTAAATCCGAATCGGGTTGAGTGAATCTTGGCCTATAGCCTAGATTTTGCTCTCAAAAAGGAGTGACAACCTTTGCGTTAATTTGGGGAATCATCCGACTCTTTTTCTTGATCGTTGTTTAGAGTCGATCACTCCTTCTTGTTATTTTATGTGCTGCGTTTGATCCGAACCGTAACGAGTCGCTAGATGCTTGTGTAGGAGCGGTAGATCTAAGGCGTGTCGGGATTGGTTGGGCTACTCGTGTCCGTAACGCTCTCCGAATGATCCCTACGTCAATTTGGTATCAGAGGCGGTCATATCAATTTCCTAATTGAAACGTCCTCGCTTGAGTCTTGTCGGCACGCACAATACAAACCACAAAAAAACAAAATTTTTTTTCTACTGGTCTGCCAATAGCGCTCTAAAATCTGTATTTTTCAGCGAAAAGTTCAAAATTTTTTTTTTAACGTTCTACATTTTTTTTACATCGGGAAATTTCAAAAATATTTTGTTTTCCATGTAGGATCAGCCCTAGGGAAAATCATCTTTCCAAATATTTCTATACCTGCATGCACACTAGACTAGGAACGGAATACATTACCCCCTCATCGTCTAGTATGGCTGCGAATGAGCAAGGGGACCCCAACGCTGTGGCTATAGCGGGTCTACCTAACTAAATGACTGAGATTAGGGCCATGTTATGACAACTCCTTTTGAATCAAGGAGGGCCGCCACCGCCACCCGTTAATGTTGCGCAGCCCCACCGACGCCAACAAATCCCTGATTCGGATTCCGATGAGGACTCTCCCCGAGTACCCCGTCGAGAACACCGCCAAGAGAGAGGTTTTGATATCACTAGGGCCATTAAGATTAATGCCCCCACGTACGATGACATGGTAGATCCCCAGATCTTCCTTAATTGGATTGTGGACATGGAATGTTACTTCGAATGACACAATCTCACGGACCCTCAAAAGGTCCAAGTTGCCAAGATGAAGTTAACAGGCGGTGCGAAGACGTATTGGCTGAATGAGGAGCGGAGATTAGGAACCGGACATGGAGCCCCACTTATAGGTTGGCCGGTGATGAAAAATTTGCTAACCGATCAGTACGTCCCTGCGTACCACTGAACACAGATGTTCGATGAGCTTGCCACCCCGCGGCAGAGCTCAAATTCGGTAGCCGAGTACATGGGAGAGCTGAAGGACCGTATGGTGCGTTATGATCTTAGGGAGATCCCCGAGGTCACATTATCTAGGTTTCGTAAAGGGCTTCAACCCGAGATTCAAAGAAAGCTCTTGCGCTATGGTCTACGGTCCTGAATACGACCTTCAATGCCGCCCTCGACATTGAAAAACATCTGGCCTCTAAGGCCCATTCCCGCTATTCCCATGCAAAGAACAAGTCCACGACTGGAGCATCTGCCTCCACATACCCGGATAAGGGGAATTTTAGGTCCACCGAGTCGAAGTCGGTAGTGATCACTGCTAGGAACACTAAGAATCCCGCGGGTGAGCGTATCCCCATAGGGAAGGTTAGTAAGACCAATGCCTCATGTTATTCTTGCGGCATTCAAGGCCACTATGCCTTTGAGTGCCCAACAAAGACAAAGGCCATAGCCCTTTTAGAGTCGACTACCGACCTCGCTGATTATGTTTATGAGGCTGCAGAGGAGAGTGACCCAGATGGGGTCCCAAGTGATTTAGAGGACGATCACCACCTTATGGTGATGCGTTGTATCTTGACCACTGCTCGTCCGTTAGATGATTGGAAGAGGACGAGCATATTTTCTCTGATTTTTAAGAGTGGTGAAAAGCTCTGCAAACTGATTATCGATAGTGGTAGCTGTGTGAATGTGGTTTCTGAAAATGCCATTACACGAATGGCCTTGACCACGCAGCCCCACCCGACTCCGTATCAGGTAGCTTGGATCAATAAGGTTACCGTTCCGGTCTCCAAGCGATGCCTGGTACCCATCTCGATCAAATCCTACACTGATGAGGTGTGGTGTGACGCCCTTCCAATGGACGCTTGTCACGTGTTGTTGGGCCGTCCGTGGCTATACGACCGTGACGTGACACACTTTGGGAGATCCAACACGTACGAGTTTAAATTTAATGGCAAGGTCATTACGTTGAGGCCGACCGTTCCGAAAGAACCAGTAGCTGTGGCTAAGGACACCACTATCCCAGTCGAGAGGAAAACATTGAGTCTAGTAGGTAAAAAGGAATTTGTGAAGGATTCATTTCTTGATGGAGTGTTGTATGCTTTAGTACTTATGAGTGCAACGACTAATTTGGGAGTGTTGGATGACTTACCTAGTGAGCTCCGGGCATTGTTGGAAGGATATAAGGATGTTTACCCGGATGAGCTACCTTCGACGTTGCCACCACTTAGGGATATACAACATGCGATAGACCTTATTCCCGGTTCGTCCCTACCCAACCAACCCCATTATAGACTTCATCCCGCTGCCCATAAGGAATTACAGACTCAGATTGAGGACCTGTTGAAGAAGGGGTTCATTAGGACTAGCTTGAGCCTATGTGCGGTACCAGCCTTGCTTGCCCCCAAGAAGGATGGTACATGGCGGATGTGTGTTGATAGTCGCGCTATCAACAAGATTACTATCAAGTATAGGTTTCCTATTCCACGATTAGATGACCTCTTAGATGTCTTATCTGGCGCCACTATCTTTACGAAGTTGGACTTACGGAGTGGTTATCACCAGATTAGGATCCGTGAGGGAGATGAATGGAAGACTGCGTTTAAGTCTAAGGACGGGTTATATAAGTGACTTGTGATGCCCTTTGGGTTATCCAACGCCCCCAGCACCTTCTCCCGGATGATGACACATGTCTTTCAGTCATTCTTGGGAAAGTTTGTGGTCGTTTATTTCGATGACATCTTAGTCTACAACACCACCGCTGACGAGCACATTTCCCATATGAGAGCGATTCTTTCCACCTTGAGGAAGGAAACATTGTTTCTAAACTTTAAGAAGTGCACTTTTTACGCGTCAGAGGTAGAGTTTTTGGGTTATATAGTCGGGTCTGAGGGCATACGAGTTGATCCTGGTAAAGTTCAAGTGATACGGGAATGACCCGAACCGACTAGCCTACGTGAGGTGCGTAGTTTCCATGGATTAGCTACTTTCTATCGCCGTTTCATACGAGACTTCAATAGCATCATGACCCCCATTACGGAGTGCATGAAGAAGGGTGAGTTCACTTGGACGAATTCTGCCGCTCTTGCTTTCAATCACATTAAGATGCTTATGACTGAGACACCTGTCTTGCGTCTACCAGACTTCACCAAAGTCTTTGAGTTAACTTGTGATGCTTCTGGGGTGGGTGTTGGAGGTGTTTTGAGTCAGGAGGGGCACCCAGTTAGTTACTTTAGTGAGAAGTTAACCGACGCTAAGCTAAATTATTCAAACTACGATAGGGAGTTTTATGCGGTTGTGCGGTGTTTGCACCATTGGAGGCACTATCTCCTCTCCAAGGAGTTTGTGATCCTCTCCGATCACGAAGCTTTGCGCTTCATCAATGGCCAGCATAAAATCAGCCCGCGTCACGCTAAGTGGGTAGCTTTCCTACAAGGTTACACGTTTAACCTTAAGCACCTTAAGGGGTCAGATTACCGAGTTGCGGATGCTCTTAGTCGCCTTATCCTCTTGCTTTCCACTATGGAGGTTAACGTTGTAGGTTTTGAACGCATTAAAGATGAGTACGCTACCTGCCCAGATTTTAAGGAATCCTATTTATCCGCTCAGGATAGCTCCCCCACGACGATAACTGCGTTTGTTATTAGAGTCGGTTACCTCTTTAGGCATGGGAAGTTGTGTATCCTGCAGTCCTCTCTACGACTTCATATCATTTGGGAGCTGCATAGTGGAGGGTTGAGTGGCCACTTCAGTAGGGACAAGACAATTACGCTAGTTGATGAGAAATTCTATTGGCCAAAACTTAAGGCGATGGTGGGAAGGGTCGTTAGTAGTTGTCGTACCTGTCAGGTATCCAAGGGCACCAAGACAAACATAGGATTGTATACGCCCTTGCCTATCCCTTCCGCACCATTGGAAGACGTGAGTATGGATTTTGTTCTAGGCCTACCCACCACTTTACGTCGTCACGATTCTATTTTTGTAGTGGTGGATAGATTTTCTAAAATGGCGTATTTCATTCCGTGTAGTAGGACCAATGACGCGTCTCACATAGCGAAAGTGTATTTTAAGGACGTCGTTAGTCACCGTGGAGTGTCGAAGCCAATGGTCTCAGGAAGATCCCTCTAAAACCCAGAATAAATCTCACCAAAATCATGACAAGTGGGGTAATAACCGAGCATATAATCAAAATTAGTCGTGCTTGTACAACCCCGTATTTGACAAGTGGGTCCCTCGGAAGGGGTCAGGACCCAGAGGGGTCGTTCAGGTTTTGTTGGGTTGGACGAGCCGAGTAGGCGAGTGGTCGGGTGTCACCCGGGTTCACGCGTGGCGTCAGCTGAAGGCTAGCAGGGGGCGAGTGAGGTGTTCTGACCCGCACTCGCCCCGGAGTCAAGTTTGGCGGCGAGTGCGATCCTATTCGAGCACTCGCCGCCTCAGGCGAGTGGTCAGTTCGCCCAGTAGTTCTCCTATAGGAAAAGTTCAACTAGGCCTGCTAATAGCTCTCAAACAACGGAGTTACGTTGCTGACAGACCACTTCGGGCTGCGTATTGTAGAACCAAAAGGCGCGATTCCGCTATGTGCATGCCAGACTTGAAAAAATATAAATAGACTCTTAAGGGCAGCTTTGGAGGGGATCCAATTCTTTGGCTTCCTCCTCCTATGGTTGGCTTTGGTTGTCCTCCAGTGCTCTCCAAGGTGCCCAACTCAGCATTGGCTAGGGAGGGGAAGCTCTCTTCGATCTTTCGGGTGTGTGGAAGGACCTTCTCGCTGCAACTCGGGGTCCGTTCCTTAGTTCTTAGCTACCAGTCAAATGTCCTGGCTCAGGAGAAGGTGTGGGCTACACCGCTTGGGTCTGAACTCTTCTCGAGACCGAGTTCCAGTTTCAACATTTTTGGTGCGGTGAGCGTGGACTGTAACCTGCACAGGAAAAATCTTGAGTTAAGTCATATGACTGGAGGAGAAGGAGAAGGTGCAGATCAGGGCAATCCACCGCCTCCTGCTGGAGGGGTCACGATTGGGATTGAAGATTTCAAGAGGGAGGTCTTGCAGACCCTGCATCTCACATCGTCGCAAGGGGCGAGTGCTCAACACCTGCCATCCCAGTGGTCACGTCCCAACAGCTAAGCGAGAACGCCCCAGGTTTGCGACCTGGGAAGGAGGTCGCAGTTGAGGGGGGAGAGCGAGATCTCGCCGGGCTAGAGCTGTTCCCCAGCCCGGCGAGTGCTGGAAGATCAAGCCAGATGACTGGGTGAGATCAGCTGACTTGCCCTTGAGGAGGAGGAAGTCCCTTTTGCGAGCTGATCGTATCGGTCCCAATTCCAGAATTGTTCTGGGAGCCAGAGATGTCCTACTACACCGATAGAGATGACCCGGTGCAACACATCCAGTGGTTTGAATATGCGGTCTCCATCAGGCAGATGTCGGACGCCTTCAAATGCCAACTCTTCGCCATCACCTTCAAGAAGAAGGCGAGGGACTGGTTCCACCAGCTTCCCTCCAGTTCGATCTATTGTTTCGAGAACCTGCGTCGAGGCTTCCTGTTGAGGTTCTCGACGTTCAAGAAAAGAATGGAGCAGAGTTATTGTTCGCGATAAAGCAGAGGGCGGTGGAAACTTTGGGAAGCTATGTGGATGGATTCCAGGAGGAGGTTCTCCTGGTCCAAAAGGTACCAGGGTACACCCTGATGTTGGCCTTTATGCTTGGACTATGTCAGAGATTATTTTGTATGGAGCTGAAGAGGGAGACTCCTCTATCCTTCGAAGAATTGATGAAGAGGGCGACCAAGTAGATTGAGGGAGAGTTAGCGAACCCGACATTCGCTAAGAATTTGGCTAGGTTGGTGGGAGTTGAGGTGAGAGAGCAGGGAGGAAGCAAGCATCAGGAGACGAGGAGGAGAGACGAGCCCAAAGGGTAAGGATTTCAGGACCTCAGCAGGGACGGGGTCATCAAGAACCAAACAACCAGTTAGCCTGGAGGCCGCAAAGAGGATCCGTCCAGGGCCAGGGGAGAGGATATCAGGGAGGAGAAAACTTTTACGGAGGACAAGGGCGGTCAACCCCCAGGGGTAGAGGCCAGTCCAGAGGCCCCTTCTGCCTCCTCCCCAACAGGAAATGGCTATCAGAAGAGGAAGAGGACGAGGGAGAGGGAACAAAAGAAGAGTTCTTGTGGAAGAAGAAGGGGCGGGGCGGCGTTGTCGTATTGCGACTACCATCAGGAGGAGGGCCATACAACGATTACCTGTCCGGAGTTCTTGGAAGTAAGGAGGGCGAGAGGCCCGGTGCAACAACAACAACGACAACAACATGTGCGAATAGAGGAGGTATTGACAGGAGCTGGAGATGAGGACAAATGTGAAGACTGAGTCGATGTAGGGACCATAGGAGGGATCGGGGTGATCCACATGGGAGTGAGTATCGAGGCCACTCGCAAGGGGAGCCTCCAAACAATGTTCAGGAGAAGCGTTGCTTCGACCTTCCAAAACCCAGCCGAAGGAGATCACCTTCTCGTTGAAGGACATGCCCGACTACGAGGACCCGTTTTGTGATGTCTTTGTGATCCAGATGAGCATAGAAAAAGTTCACGGTCTCCCGTAGCCTGGTCGACAACGGGAGTTCGGTGAATGTGTTCTTCAAAAAGGTATTCAACGAGATGAAGGTAGAAGCCAGGAGGGTGTTAGCCTCGGATGAGCCTTTATTTAGGTTCTCTGGAGAGTGGAGGGGGGAGTGGGTCTTCATGTGACCTTGGGGGGAACGTCCCGAAACTGTCGGTTCGTCATTGTGGACGCTCCTAGCAGCTACAACACAATCTTCCGACGGCTCCTCATTAGCTCATTTCGGTGTGTACCCTGCTCGTTCCATGAGTGCTTGAAGTTCAACAACGGAGGTGTCCAGGTCAGAATCCGGGGAGACCCCATGGTAGCGAGACATTGTTACGTCACTGCAATCAACACCGTCTCGTGGATGGAAGAAGCCAAGTAAGTGGATCGGGTAATGAAGGAGCAGGCGAGGCAGGAGGGCGTGGTCGAGGTAGCTGAGACAGTGGAGGAGGTGTTGGTGGAGCAGCAAGGGTTGGAAGAAGTGATGGAGGTAGATGAGGAGGTGGGAGTAGAGGAGGTCCTCGCTCAGGGGAGGAGGATAAAAAGTGAGTCGGAGGAGATGTCTTGACTGGAAGTGGCGGAGGAGTTAGTGGAGAGAGAGGTCCTGACCCGGGAAGGGATGACGAAGAAGGTGAGGATCAACAGAGGTCTGAGCGGGAGGAACAGGAGAGGGTCCTGGGATGCATCCAAAGGAATGTGGACGTCTTCGCCTGGAGTGCCGCAGACTTGCCGGATATTGATGCAAACGTGGCAGGTCATTCCCTCAATCTTGACCTAGGGGCTCGTCCCATCCGCTAGAAAAGGAGATTGGCTGACAAGCTGGAGGAGCCGATCCGAGAGGAGGTGGAGAAACTCCTTAAGGCCGGGTTTGTATCAGAGATCTAGTATCCAGGTTGGGTCTCCAACATGGTAATGGTGAAGAAGAGAGATGGAAGGTGGAAGATGTGTGTAGATTTTTCTCTCTTAAATAAAGCACGTCATAAGAATTGCTATCCCTTGCCTAGAATTGACGCGCTGGTTGACTCAACCGTTGGTTTTTCTGTGATGAATTTTTTGGATGTTTTTTCAGGTTACCATCAAATTCGCTTGCATCCGCCTGATGTCAAAGATGTCTTGTCTTCTTCATCATAAAGGACGGTTGCCACTGCGATAAATGATGGCGTTCGGGTTAAGGAATGCCAGGGCAACGTATCAGAGGATGATGAATTGGGTCTTCCGGGAACAAAGGAGAAGAAACTTGGAAGTATATGCGGACGATCTGATGGTGAAGAGCAAGGACGAGAGCTCCCACCTCAGGGATCTGGAGGAGACCTTTGCCACCCTGCGAAAATTCAAGATGAGGTTGAACCCCCTAAAAGTGTGTCTTCGGGGCCATCCGTGGAAAGTTTTTGGGCCACTCACCCCCGCCGGGGTAGAGACCAACCCCGACAAGGTGAATGCGATACTTGAATTGAAGTCGCCTCGAAACTCCAAGGAGATCCAACGCCTGACAGGAAAGCTTGCGGGTTTGAGCAGGTTCCTCTCTCGGGCAGGGGAGAAATGCTCTCCTTTCTTCAAAGTGTTGTGGGCAACCAGAAGTTCGAATGGTACAAAGAGTGTGAGGAGGCCTTCCGAGCCCTGAAGGATCAACTCGCCAAAGTCCACTACTCCAAGGGCAGAAGGGGGGGAAGACCTGACTTTGTATCTTGGGGTGGGGGGGGGGAGGCTGTGAGTTCCGTCTTGGTCCGAGAGGAAGGAAAGAAGTAGCTGCCTATCTATTATGTTGGTATTCATGAAGAATGCGGAGTCTAGGTACCCCATCTTGGAGAAGCTGACGTTTTCCCTGGTCGTCTCGGCTCAAAAGCTAAGGCCTTACTTTTAAGCACACTCGATCCGCGTGGTGACCAACCATTCTTTCCGCAACATCCTCGAGGGGGTGGAGCACTCGGGAAGGCTTGCGAAATGGTCAATGGAGTTGAGCGAGTTTGACATCTCGTTTGTCCCTCGCTTATCGGTGAAGGCTCAGACAGTGACAGATTTCTTGGCTGACTACGCGGTTGAGGTGGATGAATTAGGGTCTTCTCAGCAGGTAGCATGGGAGGTGCTAGCGGACGGGGCTTCGGGAAGACACTCCCTGGGAGGGGGGTGATCTTGGAAAGCCCCCATGTGATGAATATAGAGCAGACAATAATGATACACTTTCCCATTACCAACAATCACACAGAATACGAAGCCGTGATCACATGCTTGCGACTGGACAAGGAGGTAGGGGTTCAAGATGTGGAAGTGCTAACATATTCAATAGTGGTGGATACATTTTCCCATTACCAACAATCAGGCAGAATACGAAGCCGTGATCACAGGCTTGCGACTGGACAAGGAGTTAGGGGTTCAAGATGTGGAAGTACTAACATATTCAATGGTGGTGGTTTCCTAAATCAGGGGAGAGTTTGAGGCAAGGGATCCCACACTCCAACGGTATTTAGTAAAGGTGAAGGGGCTCATCAGGACATTCCAAACATTCTCCATTAGCCAAGTTTGGACCCCGGGCAGGAGGGACCATGGCAGACTTATTCCGGCCGACCATCGAGGAATGAGAGTGGATGGAGATCGATCGACACCCCTCATGGATAGAACCCTTCGTGACTTTCTTAGCCACGGGCAAGTCTCCAGAGGAAGTCTAGGATAGAAAGAGTTTCAGGCATAAGGCGGCATATTACCTGTGCCACGGGAAGTGAGTACTCCCACTGATCGATTAGCCAAGTTTGGACCCCGGGCAGGAGGGAGCATGACGGATTTGTTCCGGCCGACCATCGAGGAATGTGAGTAGATGGAAATCGATCGGCACCCCTCATGGATAGACCCCTTCGTGACTCTCTTAGCCACGGGCAAGTCTCCAGAGGAAGTCTAGGATAGAAAGAGTTTCAGGCATAAGGCGACATATTACCTGTTGGGGGAGGGGGGGTCTGTATCGAAAGAACCTCTCAGGGCTTTTGGCATGATGTGTGTTAGAGGAAAAGGTCACAATGATTTTAAAAGAAATACACTTCGGGGAGTGCGACAGACACTCCAGGAGTAGGACCCGAAAGAGTATTACGACAAGGGTACTGGCCCACCATAAGGAGAGATGCAGAAGAGTTCACGAAGAAATGTCAGAAGTGCCAGCTGTTCGCACCACTCCAATTGTCGTCATCCCAAAGGCTCAGGAGCATCGTGACCCTTCACAATCTGGGGAGTAAACCTGGTAGAACCCTTTCGTCAAGCAAGTGGGCAAAGGAGGTTCCTCTTGATCATGATTGATTACTTCTCGAAATGGTTGGAAGTCAAGGCATTGACCAATGTGACATCCCAGGTAATCCACAACTTCGTATGAAGAGATATCATCTGCCGACACAGGTTACGCTTGGCGATAGTCACAAACAATGGACCACAGTTTGCTAGCGAGGAGTTTGTCAACTTTTGCGGCCAGCTGGGGATAGATCTCAGGTTCGCTTCGGTTCACCACCCCAGGAGCAATGTACATGTGGAGGCAGCGAATAAGATCATCATGAACCTGTTCAAAAAAGTGGAAAATCTGAGGGGAAACTGGGTAGAGCAGTTCCCATCGGTCCTCTGGGCCCTAAGAACCACACCCAACACGGCCATCGGGGAGACCCCCTTCAAGCTTTCTCATGTCTCCGAGGCCGTGCTTCCTGTGGAATTTGAAGTAAAATCACCACGGGTGATCACCGCAGGAGAAGGAGATGATGTGTGGAGGGTGGAAAATGAAGAAAAGCTACGACTCTCTCTGGATCTAGTGGAAGAGCTCCTCGACCCTGCCGCTGTCCGACAAGAAGAGGTCAAGCGCAGAATGAGCAGGTATTTTGACAATCACGTTCGAGTCAAATAGTTCGTGAAGAGAGACCTCGTCCTAAAGAAGGTCGATGCGGTAGGGAGGTCGGCAGCGGTGGAGAAACTTAATTCCAACTGAGAGGGTCCCCATATAATTAAGGAGGCCCTGAATACGGGAGGGTACCGTCTCCAAAATATGGAAGGAGTATCTGTCGGTCATACATGGAGTGGTGACGACTTGAAATGTTTTTATCCCTAAATTTGAGTAATAAAATTATTTCTTTTCTAAGACTCTTCTTGTGCATTGTCCTCTATGAAAGGTAGTTGAGATGTTGGCCCCGAGTAGACTCGCTGACTAGACGCTCACTAGCGGGCAGGTTCGAAGCCTCACTCGGTGGCAGGTTGTGAAAAGAAGAAAGATGTTGAGATGTTGGCCCCGAGCGGCCCGCTGATTAGATTCTCATTAACTAGCAGGTCCGAAGGCTCACTCGGTGACAGATTGTGAAAAGAAGAAAGATGTTGAAATATTGGCCCCGAGCAGACCCGCTGAACAAACTCTCACTAGCTGGCATGTCTGAAGGCTCACTCGGTGACAAGTTTTGAAAAAAAAAGATGTTGAGATGTTGGCCTCGAGCAGACCCGCTGGCAGACTCTCACTAGCTGGCAGGTTCGAAGGCTCACTCGGTGGCAAGTTGTGAAAAGAAAAAAGATGTTGAGATGTTGGCCCCGAGCAGACCCGCTGACCAGTCTCTTACTAGCTGGCAGGTCCGAAGGCTCACTCGGTGGTAGGTTCTGAAAAGAAAAAAAGATGTTGAAAAGATGCCGAGATGTTAGCTCCTAGCAGACCCGCTGACCACTCTTACTAGCTGTCAGGTCCGAAGGCTCACTCGGTGACAGACTGTGAAAAGAAAAAAGATGTTGAGATGTTGGCCCCGAGCAGACCCGCTGACCAGGGTCTCACTAGCTGACAAGTCCGAGGCTCACTCGGTGGCAGTTTGTGAAAAGAAAAAAGATGAGATGTTGGCCCCGAGTAGACCCGCTGACTAGGCTCTCACTAGCTGACAGGTCTGAAGGCTCACTCGGTGGCAGATTGTTGAAAGAAAAAAAGATGTTGAGGTGTTGGCCCCGAGCAGACCCGCTGACCGGGCTCTCACTAGCTGGCAGGTCCGAAGGTTCGCTCGGTGACAGGTTGAAAAGAAAGGCATTGTCGAAATGTTATCCCCGAGGAGATCCCTCTAAGCAGGCTCCCCCTAGCTGGCGCGGCTTGAGGACATTCAATGGTAGGTTGCATATTAAAATATATTTATGGAGGAAATAAATGAGGGGCGCGAGTGAAGTCAGTCTTGGCTCACTCGCCTGCCGAGATCCCTACCACTCGCTTGCCGCGAGTGAAGCTCTAATAACTCTACTCGTGTGAGCAAAAAAAACCCGCGTGAGACCTCGCAATGTTGCGAGTAGTTGCGGGTAACAGATGGGCAAGATCGATTTAGCCTTACAAACGTGAGTATGGGAGGCCGGGTAGAGCCAAGCAAGACGTTTTCATGATGAACTCATATCATGATTGCAACGAGGACGCAAGGGGGTAACAGAGAACATGTTCATTCTCCCAAGTACGGGTTGCGAGTGGAAGGAAGTTGGTGCAAACCAAGGTAAAGAGACTGAAACAGAATTTTGAGTGTCACTAGCATTGTGATAAAGGGGTCAACAAACATCTCTCTCTGTCTCCCTAGCACTTGTGTGTGCGTGGCACTCGCGTATGCGGGGGTCTCGCAATTGCGGGAAAGCAATGAATGCACGGTTAGAGTTGTCCTAATCCTAAGTAAGCGCGAGCGAGAGGCTATCGGTCTAAGCGCAACAAAGTATCGGTTCGCAAGGCGGATCGACGCGCTCACGCATTCATCATAGATATTCCATAACCGAAAGAATCTAGGCTCGCGAAGCGAGACACAAGTGAGAAGGAAAATTAACATATGAAAGGCGAATATCAAGTCAGAAAAGGAAACATAATTTATATAATGTAACAGTTTCTTTACACAAAATGTCCCCACCCACGATTACAAGAAAACAAGAAGAGAAAAAGAGAAAGAAAGCTGCGAAAGCCAAAATTGAGTCCTAGCCTTCAGGACTTGCTGTCGTTGCCACTGCCGCCGTCTTCATCATCCTCGTCGCCAAAAAGTGAGTCGAACTGTTTCTCTGACGAGGCGGCAGGGAGGTATATCTCAGGGACTAGGTCTTTCGCAGTAATCTTCTCGCAATCAGCCAGTATCACCCTGAGTGTCTGCATCATACGAAGCGTATGCTCGGCGGCCTTTATGGCGGTGGTCCCTCATCATCTTATCCACCTCCCGCTCGAAAAACTGCTTCTCACGGGCACCCTGGATGGATGACAGTGGCGACGAAATGAGCAACCTTTGCCTTCAGGCCCCGTTTTCCTCTTCCTGGCGGACGACTCGCGCATGGAATCGATCCGCAATGGCGGCATCGTGCAAAGTGACGAGTGGAGGACGTTTAGAATAACTCAATAGAGTGACAGTACAAGCGCCCAGAAAGAGTTGAAGACTCACTACTCCACCAGAGCTTGCCTCCAGGAGTTTCTCGGCGGTCGCCAGCCTGAGCGCCAGCCCTTTCGCCTCTTCAACCGCAGCTTCCCGCGCAGCTTCGACCCGGTGCCAATCCCGGGAAAGATGCAGGCTGCGACGCGAGTTCATGTGGGCGAGCTCTAGTGTTCGCAACCGCGCACGCGCGCTCTCGCGGGCTAGGGTTTTGGTGGATAGGTCTTCATACTTCGCCGCGTCCCTCCGACCATAGGGCTCGAAGCGTAGGCGTGTCCGCTGGGGGGGGGGGGGGTGGCTCCGCTCTGATCAGGAGGGGAATAGGGTGGAGATGGAGGCCGGTTGGACTTGTCGTCCCAGAAAACCATCAGCTCGCCTTAGCTGTCCTTGACCTGCTGCTGCAGCCCGAAGCTGGGGTGCGAGTCAGGCTGCCCTTCTTCCGGTTCTGGTGGCCCTGACTCGATGGGGGTTTCAGGAGCGTCGCCTCCAGTTAGTTTTCTTTTGGGGGATTTCTTGCCCCCCTTATCTTTGGTCGCCGGGGTTTTCTTCATCCGCTTGGGCGGGACTGCTGGAGGTGGGGAGTCGTGACCGGGGGGTGCTGTCCTTTTCTTGCTACCGTAAGGAGCAGAGGAACCTGGAACATCTCGGCAGGCCGCTGCTGCCATTTCGCTCGCGCAAGTTCAGCAGTCGGCGCTCGGGCACTTACATACGGGGTGTTCATGGGGACGAACCGCTCACCTGCATCACATGGGGTTAGTTAACACTAGAAAGGAGAGGAAGCCGCGGATACATAATGGTTGGTAGAATGCAAGTTTGATTGTATCTTCACCGGGAAGCACCTGAGGAAATGAGTCGACGTTTCACCTTAAGTAGGCGACCTCAAAGTTCTTCTGAAGGAAGAACTGGTGCAGCTTCGCTCCATGCCGCCCACCTCCACTGCGCAGTAAGTCGCCTCGTCCTGCTGGATCGGCGAGTATGGGATGTTGCCCAAATTTCCCTTGACGAAGATGAACTTCGTGATCCAGTGGTGGTGTTTGTTGGCGGTCTCTCATATTTTGAAGTGCAAGCCAGAAAAGAAGGCAATGCCATCGTTGGCCGCGCGGTAGATGATGAGCTTGCAGAAGACGGTGAAGTTGAATTCAATCCGCTCCTCGCGCATGAAGTTGGCGAATGCCACCAGCATTGCGATGGCGTTGGTGTTTAGTTGCGCCGGGACGGCGCCGAAGTACTTCACGGCCTGGCGCACTTCGGGCCATAGAGGAAGACAGAGGCCCACCTCGAAGTGCGAGATTGGCATCGCAAGTTTGGCTTCGAAGTTTGTGTTGATCGCCTCGCCTTTGTTTGGTGCGTGTGCGGTGAACCCGAGAGGGACGTACTCGCCAACGCAAGAGAGATACTCTTGCTCGGTCAAGTTGCCTTCAAAGAAGCAAATGATCCAGGAACTGTTGCACGCATTTTGACCTGCCATCTGCCAGCTTGCCATCACCTCCCATCGCGACAGATCGGGAAGAAAGGAAAGCGAGTAACAGTGAGAGCTATAGGAAGGCAGTGGCGAGATCGCAAAAGAAATAAATACGGTGGTTGAGAAGTGCAGTAAAAAGAAAAGGGGGGACCTATTTATAGATGCCGCCGGGAATGCTTGATAAAAAGATTGGGGGGGGGAGCGTGAGTGCGGATAGCCAACTCGCCACTCCCCAAACTCGCTCGTAGAACCACCCCACGACCCCCACCTGGCTTTGTACCGAGCCCAGGGAGCAACACGTCTTGCGCTAGAAGTCGCAACAAATCACAGGCACTCACTAAGCACGTAGAAATTCAATAATAAGATAGTTCAGTTCAAAAACAAAATGCTAAAATTAATGCAGGAAAACTCATGCACTCGCCAAACAAAGAGGAAAACCAGAGACTGGGCGGGTGCGGGAGACGAGAGCCGGTAGACTCAAAATTGGAGTCATTTCCATCTCCCCCAGCCTCGCAGCCCCGTCCCAGGTGGACGACGGGGATTGTTGTACTCTTGAATCACGTTGAGTTCCAGTTGCACCACGCGCAGATGCTCCTCGATTAGCTCGATATGAACCCATGGGGAAGTCGCCTCACCGCTAGCTTCTTGTCTCGCCTCCGCCACCAACAACACGCAATCTCTCTCCAAGTTGCTCAGTCATTGTTCGTTGGCGACCCACTCCGCCTGCATCTCGCGGAGCATGTGTCCATACTTCCGCAGAACCTCTGCCACCCGCCTCTTCATCCCTCAGGGACATGCAACCAAGGAAGTCCTCCATTGTTTCGGCAGAGGGAGGTGGCAAGCACGCACCCGCGTCGGAGGACTCGACCACCGAGATGTCCCGACTATCTGCAAAGGGGCGAGAACGAATATCAAGTTCAACACCATCATGAAGAAGGGGCGAGTGTTTCAATTGGCCATGAGAGGGTCTGACTTCTTTACTGGAACGCCGATGAGATGGGCTTGGTCACCCCTGGAAGGGATTGCCGAAGGGGAGCGAAATCGATTTTCTAAGACCTGGTGGGAAGGAGATCTGGTTGCGGATTTGGGCCTCAAAAGGGATTTGAATGGCGAGAGTGCCCCGGGTCTGAGCAACAATAATAGGGGCAAGATCGTTCGCAGTCTCGCGGATCTGTGACTTCGACGGTGTCGCCCCTAGGCCGGTGGTCCCGAAGGAAGGAGCTGCAGGATACAACTGACAATCAACGTGTGTTATAAAGAAATGAACTCGGCAACGCAACGACAAACAACTTACCCAGAACCTGTTGAAGTGTGCCATGGCAGGTCTGAGCGCTCGCCCCTTCGGGAGAGCGGGTCTCCCGATCCTTTAGATGACTCGCGCTTGCGGAATGATGCGAGCCGGTATCCATAGCGACGTCTCCTGAGCCGACTTCTTGAGGGCGCGGGATATCGTGACCGGGCATTGGGCGCTGCGAGCTAGCCAGAACGAGCTCGCTCGGCGTCGAGTCGCGCCTCACCTTCTTTGCCATCTTCTTCCTATTCTAAGGGGAGCTGAAAGATTTGTTGGACACCCATGATAGGATCCCGAGCGAGTAAGATTTGTTTTGATCTCGAGCATCATCAAGGCGATCCTAAAGCTCCTTGGAAAGAGTCATTTTTTGTGAGATGAGCAGGGGAAAAGTGTAGGAAAGCGTTGGAAGTCTTTAGAGAGGGGGGGGGGAGGGGGGGGGTGAATTGGTTTTTTCTGTCTTTTTGATACTTTCTTCTGATTTGATGAGTTGTGTTTTAGTTTAGGTTAGCTTTCAAGATCACACAATCAACACACAAGTTGTTTATAGTGGTTCCCCAGAATATGAGTACATTCACTGTCCCTCCCACCTTTCTAACAGTTTGTTAGACAAAGCCAACTTCTCCAAACTTAGCTCCAAGAACTTATAACACAAATCCCTCAAGATTTCTCAGACTCCTCCAAGTCTTACACTCAGGCCCAAAACCCTACACTCAGAGAAATATTCTCCTACAACTCAGGCACACAGGTCCTACCTCAGACTTTAGCTCAAAGTCCTACACTCAGGCTAGAAGGTTAGCCCTACGCTTAGATCCACCACTGGATCCTACCTTAGAGAGAAACTCTCCTACAGCTCGGGCACACAGGCCCTACCTCAGATTCACAGAAGGATCCTACAACTCAGACACTAATGCCCCACAGCTCAGATCTACAGAAAGATCCTACCTCAGCCTTTATTTTTTAGGCTTACACTCAGATCAATTAAGATCCTACAGAAAGTGAGGTTGGTAGGTGATGTTGAATGACTCCAAAGAAGATATCTCTGAGTCTGCCTCTTCCTGAACTGAGATGACTCAGTCCTATCTTCTTCACAACTCCAAGAATGGATCTTCAAGAAAAGTTTTGCTTGAGCTGTGAAGTAACTGCAACGAGGACTTGCTTTGGCCGTTCGTCTACCTCAGAGAGATTACTCTCTGAACTTGCTGTTGAAGATGAAAATGACAACAGTCAACTTGATTGAGCTTCTAGATCACCAAAAGGAGCAAAATCTTGAAGCTCTGCAACTGGGTCGAGAGGAAAAAAGATGAAGCAATAGATCTTTGAGCAGTGGGACCACCTGGAGTTGGTAGCTGCAACTTTTCTTTAGCATTAATTGTAGTACGACAGGCAAGCGGCGCCATTTGTCGTCCACTGTTCCGTTCCCGCAACATTTGAATTCCTGCTGACGTCATCATGACTCAACACCTGTGTATTTGGCCAAATTCAGACAATTCTGCATATACGTTGAGTGAAGACTTATCACTCAACTCCAAAACACTTAGGCAAAATTCTGCACCACCAGGAGTTGAGTGATCATTCATCACTCAACGATTATCGACAATTATAGTCTAACTGACTAGGCGTTGAGTGAGCCTTCATCACTCAACGCATCTGGACTTAGTCGATTTTCTTTGTATTTAGGCGTTGAGTGAGTTGTCTTCGCTCAACGCTTTCTGCCTTTGCCTGTTTTATTGAATATGCGTTGAGTGAACTGTATTCACTCAACGCTTCCGTCCTTAGACAGATTTTCTGTTGAATAAGCGTTAAGTGATAAGTCTTCAGTCAACGCATCTGTCCTTAGACGAATTTTCGAGTCAAACAATACTGCGGCTCTGACTGAACTGTGTTCTGTCAACGCTTTCTCTTCAGGGCGTTGAGTGAACTGTCTTCATTCAACGCTTCTGGACTTAGCCAGAATTCTTGTCAGCTTTTCTCTGGCTTTGACTGTTTCAGCTTTACTCAACTCTTCTGGCTTCTAGACGTTGAGTGAACTACCTTCACTCAATGCTTCTGGACTTAGAAAGATTTCTGCCATGTCAGCATCCTGTTTTGTGTCCACCTGTTATTTGTGCTTAGACAATCTATTTGAACAGTGAACAAAGAGCAACCTGCATACATAGAACTTAAAGCATGCATCAAATACAATACTGTGTATACCATTGTCTTATATGCCTTTTTCAAATCTGGGACATTGTGATCAATGAACCCAACATGCGTCTTTGCCCCCCTCCCCCGAGAGGGGGTGGGTCGTCTTGTGTATATAGCATACTGTGTGACCCACCAAAGATTCTATTGGAGACAAGTCACCACTAGCCAAATACCTGGGTTTGGACTTTTCTTTCCAAGCCTGACACAATCTCGCAAAGAGCCGAGATTGTGTACAATCTCGTATTTGGCAAGTGGGTCCCTCAGAAGGGGTCAGGACCCAGAAGGGTCGTTCAGGTTTTGTTGGGTTGGGCGAGCCGAGTAGGCAAGTGGTCGGGTCTCGCCCCGATTTGCACGTGGCGTCAGCTATAGGATAGCAGGGGGCGAGTGAAGTGTTCTGACCCGCACTCGCTCTGGAGTCAAGTTTGGCGGTGAGTGCGAGCTTATTCGAGCACTCGCTGCCTCAGGCGAGAGGTCAGTTCGCCCAATAGTTCTCCTCTAGGAGAAGTCCAACTAGGCCTGCTAATAGCCTCACCAAAAAACGGAGTTACGCTGTTGGCAGACCAATTTGGTCTGTGTATAGTAGAACCAAAAGGCTGGATTCCGCTATGTGCATGCCAGACTTGGAAAACTATAAATAGATCCTTAAGAGCACCTTTAGAGGGGATCTGATTCTTTGACTTCTTCCTTCTCTGATTAGCTTTGGTTGGCCTCTAGTGCCCTCCAAGGTGCCCAACTCAACATTAACTAGGGAGCAGAAACTCTATTCAATCTTCCGGGTGTGTGGCGCGACCTCATCGTTGCAGCTCTGGGTCTGTTCCTTAGTTCTTAGCCACCAGTCAAATGTCCTGGCTCGGGATAAGTACGTGCGAGCTACACCCCTTGGGTATGAACTCTTCTCGAGACAAGTTCCAGTTTTAACAACGCTATCGCTCAATGTGTAGAGTAGGGCTATACATTAACTGAGAGCATCAACATACTTATTCTCAACACTCGTGCGATGTTTGAGAACATAATGAAAGTCTTGCAAGTACTCGACCCACTAATTCTCACATAATGAAAGTCCTGCAAGTACTCGACCCATTTTGCATGCTTATGCCCTTATTTTTGTGCGGATCAAGATAGCACGGAGCTTGTTAATAAGATTATAGAACGAACTCCCGTGGGAGGATATAGTGCCTCCAATAACGAAGCGACTGCACTACTGCGTAAAACTCTCATAATTTGAGTACTTCTGTCACACCTCATTCAGCTTCTCACTAAAGTAAAAAACTGGATGACCCTCTCGGCTCAGTACTCCGCCAATGCCAACACCTGATCCGTCACAAACTACCTCAAATACCGTGAGGCAATCTTAGAACGAGAGAAGTCGTTAGCTTTTCCTTGATCTCAATAAAAGATCGAGTGGCGGTTGGCTTCCACTGGAAGTCTCCCTTCCATAGGCAGCTCGCAGGGGCCATAATGATGCTAAAGCCCCATACAAATCTCCCGTAGAAGGTGGCTAGTCCGTGGAAGCTATGACCTTCAGTGATAGTTGAAGATATAAGCCACTGACGAAGGAATCAGATCTCTTCCGGGTCAACAAACAGGCCAAACACTGATATGATAAATATGAGGAAATGCACGAAATCAGTCAGGAAGGAGCACTTCTTCAATTTCACATATAGCTTCTCCTTTCGGAGAATATTGAATACAAGCCTCAAATGGTAATCAGAATAGTGAACGTAAATCAAAATATCGTCAAAGTAGACGACCCCGAATTTGCCCATAAAGGGCCGAAGTATCTGAGTCATGACTCGCATAAAGGTGTTAGGGGTGTTGGACAACCCAAATTTCATGACCAACCACTCATAAAGACCATCTCTGGTCTCAAAAGCTGTCTTCCATTCATCTCCCCAGCGAACCTAATCTAGTGATACCTGCTGCGAAGACCGATCTTTGAAAATAGCTGGGTACCAGCCATTGTATCAAGTAAGTCGTCCAACTGGGGATGTTTAAACGATACTTAATAGTAATCTTATTAATGTCTGTAATTCAAGGTAGGCGACCAAGAATTTTCCCATGAAAGGCCGAAGAGTCCGAGTCATGACCCACATGAAGGTGTTGGGGGCGTTGGACAACCCAAATTGCATGACCAACCACTCATAAAAATTGTCTTTGGTCTTAAAATTCATCTTCTACTTATTTCTCCGTGAACCCTAATCTGGAGGTACCCGCTGCGAAGATTGATATTTGAAAATACCTGAGTACCAATTATCGTATAAAGTAAGTCGTCCAACCGGGGGATGAGAAAGCGACACTTAATAGTAACCTTATTAATGTGCCCCACTATTGATACACATTCGTCAACTCCCGTCCTTCTTCGAGGTGAGAAGGCAGTGACTGCGCAGGTGTTCAGACTCATATATGAATTGATTCCTCAACAACTCGTCAATCTGTTTCTTGAGCTCAACATGTTCATTCGATAATTTGGTAAATTCGGGAGTTTAGCTCCCAGTGTTAGATCTAGACATGTTGGATGTCTCGTAACGGAGGTAGCTTGTCAGACAGCTCATTTGGGACAATATTATCATACTCATCAAGAAGTCGCCGGACCTCGTGTGGTGGCTAACTCTATATGGCTTTCAGAAGCCATGGTGGTTGCAACTACATAAAAGATATCAGTGTTGTCTATTTCTCTCATAAACTCGCTGCGACGCAGGATGTCCAACGACCTAGGTAAACTCGTACTAGTGAAGGGTATGACCTTCCCCGTGGATTTCTCTTTTGGTTGGGCCGGCGTCAAAGTTATCTTATGACCCCTGTCATAGAATACATGCATGTTTGAGCGACCGAAGCACGTGACATCACGGTCGTAGAGTCAATGTCGTAGGTGACATCCATAGGGATGACGTCACACCATACACGATCCTCAAACGAAGCGAGAGTGATCAAAACTAAATACCTATGGATAATTTGTACAACCATCTTATCGACCCATATAACTCGATAAGGATGGGGATGTGGCTCTGAAGTCACCTGCATCTGCTCTAAGTCTCTCTGGGACACAATGTTCCTGCAACTGCCGCTATCAATGACTCGCTTGAAGTGACCACATGTGCTGAGAAAAGTGTAAAAGATTGTCGTACGACGCCAGTCCTCATCAATATGTGGGTGAGAAGGATATGTCGTATATCGCCTAATTCTAGGGAGCACTCAACATCGCTCTCCCAATCATCCTCGACCGTGACAACAATCTCCTTATCAGTGATCTCTTCAGCATCAGCACTAGGTTTGCCTTCTTCAACTAACAAATTTCTCGTTGGGCCGCTACATGACCCTACCCGATCAACGATAACACTTGATGTTCCCTAACCCGATGGTTGTTGGAGGTCCAGTGGTGATAGCCTTGCCCTTTGTGTCCATGAGAACATGGGAGAGTCCTGCAGGGGTGGTAGTGGTCAGTAGCGACCTCCTAAATTTGGGCCCGTCTTACCTGCTAGGAGCCTGATGGGCACCAGAGAGTTGCAGGTACTGCTCGTACTCGAGGTTCATCTGATAAACTTGCTCAACCGTCTCCATCCGGTGGGGAATAAGCGCCTTACGTAACTCTGATCTCAATCCACTACGAATCCGAGAAGTGGTAACACTAGTCTGCTCTCGCAGATCACTCCTCACAACTAGCTCATCAAATCAGGACATGTTCTCTGCCACCGATAACATGCCTTGACACAACTCAAAGCTTATCCAACAACTGATCTCGATAGAAGGCGGGGAGGTATTTATCCTTCAATTGACATTTCGTGTCCTCTTACAAATAATAGGAAGGTATCCTTCACGATGTAGAGGTCTCTTTAGGCTAATCCAGAAAAGTTTGGCTGGACCGACCAGCTTCGTCTTTGCAAATCTAACACAATGTTCATCAGTCATATCATACCACTCGCAATAATGGTCAATCTTTTGAAACGAATAACTAAATGTTTTTGGGTCAAGGTGACCATCAAAGGTGAGAGCGTTAATGCGTATGCGACAAGTAATATCGTCCTCCGCGCGTGGTGTTCGGCGTGGCTCAGGATATTCGTCAAAGTAATCATCCCGTCCGTAGTCAAACGGTCCTGGGCTCGATCATGAGGGGATGAATGCTGAGGTGGATATACTACCCGAGGGTGGAGAGGCCTATCTTGGGCAGGCCCCAGCTAACAGTCTCGAACGTGATCGAGGGGTCGCCTTCGGTGTGGGGCAGACTCTCGCAGTGGGGCGAGCTCTCGTGGTGGATGATTCCTAGCTCGCACATCTTGTGGTGGGAGGGCAGCCCATTCTTCCTCAGAGAGAACATCAGGTGGAGTAGGCGGGCCTTCCCTGCTTTGGGAAGTGGCGTGCTCTCGCTGATCCTCAAAGACGTCGATGTGGGTGCGAAGATCGCTATATAAAGCAGTCAATTAATCAAATCGATCTATCATCACCCGTTGAAGTTCCGCATGTGTCATTTTAGAATTGGAGTTGGTGGTTCTCTTGTCAGTAAGGTTCGGGCCGCACATGGACTGACGACAAGGGCTACCACTACGTAACATGCAAATGACCCTAACCTCCCTCTGATACCAAATTTGATGCAGGGCAGGCTGTGCGGGGGTCTATGTTGACTCTAATGCAATCCTAAATGAGTGCACAGAATGGGCGCGAACAAATCTAACCTAAATGATGCATGTGTGTTTTAACTTTTAGCTAATTTCGGAATAAAATTTTAGCAAATAAATTATAAATGTTAAGCAAATGTCCACAATGTGAACTTCATATTTCCGATACCGAGGTCACGTCCGCCTTTGTTAAGAGTGCTTTCCACTACAATTTCACAAATGGTAACTTATAAGAAATAGGAATATAAATATTAACACAATCGGTTTCAATACCAAAATAACTATGTGATAATGCTCCAATATCCAATAGAGAAAAAGAAACACTATACAAAATACTCACAAGCAATGTGAACCGACAGCGAGAGGTGTTGGCGGACGACGTTTGCGATTCGGCGGCGGTCTTGACTGCAGGAGGCCGAAGATGACACTTGGCTGGTGGCAGGGTTCAGTGGTTAAGGGCTCAGGCTTGTAACATGTTACAAAAGATTGGAGGAAAGGATTGAGGGAGTGGTGGAAGTATAGCTATCGTTCGACTGGAATGAGGATTATTGTGGTGTACTGCGGTTGGATTGGGGATGGAGAGAAGCTTGCAGTTAGGAGGTCGAAGAAAAACTGGAGGGGTTCGCGGAGGCTGAGACTGGAAGTTGGAGAGGCCGAAATTTTGAACAGCGTTGGGATGCAGAAATGATGTTGATCATGGAGGCGGCTTGAGATGAGGGAAACAGAGACGCACGAGGAAGGGAATGGCACTGCGACTTGGGTGAGGGAGGATCCACCGGAAAACGAGAAGGGGGGGGGGGTGTTGGAGCAGTTTTCTATAATTGAAAGGAGCAGGGCATGCGCCGAGGGATTGTATGGGGAAAATCATGGGGTAGGGTAGGTTTTACTGGATGGGAGTTACATGAGAAGGCAAATGAATGAAAATAACTAAAATTAACGGGACGTCGCATCCTGGGGTCTCGCGACGTTTGTACCACGAATGATTGTCAATATGGAATCCCTCACAATACAAGCAATAACTAAAAACGAAAACATCCGCCACATTTATAACGAGAGGGGAGGTTGGGGACCCGACGTGAATGACTATGATTGGTCGTAAAACAAAATACATATAAGTAGTAAAGACGCTCTGGACGAGCTCACGGTCTCGGATTGCGGATCCGATCAGCGTCTTCTGCACGAATACACGAATGCAGGTCCCGCCGAATGGTGATCCGTAGTCCAGCATTGATCCCCATCAAACTGGCTGCTGGACAGCACGAACTCGGGCTGAAATAAACTCCCACTGACTGGCTGCATCTTGGAGAAGTGTTGGAGGCTGTGGCGAAGGAGGGTGGAGGCGGATAAGGGTGTATGGAGCCCAGGACAGCAGGAATTAGGGGTTGATCAGGATGGGGAAGCTGGCAGGCGGTTGAAGCTGCAACAGAGGCGGGGGAGGGGCTCCACCTGAGAAGTGGTGAAGTTGACAGCACTTCTGGGATATTTGGGAGTAGGGGAATTAATAAGGCCGGTTGACTAGAATCGGTTGAGGGCCCTGGAGGCCAGGGAGGGCAGATTGGGCGGAGGTGATGCAGCAGGAATGAGACTTCCGATCCAGAAATGAAATCTGCTCCTTTCCTGGACAATTTTTGGCGCAGTTAATGTGCTGGCGGTGGTCTGGAGGTTGGGGGAATGGTAGGAGTAGACACCTGTTTATTGGAATAGAGGGGGGCTCGGTTGGGAGCGAGGGAGGGTGGATCCATGTGAAAAGCGTTTAGATTAGTGGGGGAAATGGGTGTGAAGAAAATTTAGGAGAGTGACTAAAATTTTTAGGATAGTGGATAATATGAGATAGTGGGGTTAGTGAGAAGGTCGTGTCGAAGTTATTTTGGTGGTGGTGGTGATGGATGGAGGTGATTTCTGATGATCATCACCATATTCTGGATTGGTTAAAGCATTTTTGATCTCTCAAATTATTCGTTGGATGAATTCTCCGCAGATCCCTCACAAGCACATACCTTTATTTAATGTGTTAAAATAATCTGTTTCTTCTTGGAAATTTAGGGGCATGGTGGGCAGGAATTAGGGGTTGATCAGGATGGGGAAGCTGGCAGGCGGTTGAAGCTGCAACAGAGGCGGGGGAGGGGCTCCACCTGGGAAGTGGTGAAGTTGACAACAGTTCTGGGATATTGTTCAAACCCGTGTAGTAGCTCGACGATATTGTTTTACCGCAAAAGATGCGTAAAACACTATACTTGGTTGGTAAAAATAACGCATCAAGTTTTTGGCGCCGTTGCCGGGGAACTCGTTTTCAATATTTTGAAAGCTTTAACTCTATTAATCTACCAAGTTTTGATTACTACATATAATTGTAAATTAGTTTATTGCATAATTATATCACTTAATCTCTGTTTTCGATCTCCTAATTAATCTCCTAATTTATATCCTATTTAACATTGTCTAAGGTGGTAGTATACACAAATCACTCTGCCCTAAGATATTTACTTGCTAAAGCGGAAGCAAAATCTCGTTTAATCCGTTGGGTTCTTTTATTGCAAGAATTTGATTTGAAAATTAGAGATAACCGAGGAGCAAAAAACTTAGCGGTAGATCATCTCTCACGTCTAGAAAATTCACTACGAACAATGTTAGATGAGTCTGAGATTAGTGATACATTTCCAGAGGAATCGTTTTTTGCATTATCTACTGATATAATTACTGATTATCCGTGGTTTGCCGACTATGCAAACTATCTTGTGGCTAAGGTCCTTCTAAAACATTTTTCATATCAGCAGAAAAAGAAATTTTTCTCTGACTTGAAATATTACTTTTGAGAGGACCCCTTTCTTTTTCGGATATGTGCAGATTCCATTACACGTAGGTGTGTATCAACAGAGGAGGGCTGGAAAATCTTGGAGCAGTATCATTCAGGCCCTACAGGTGGTCACTTTGGAGCAAATCGCTCAGCTAAAAAGGTTCTTGATTCTGGTTTTTATTGACCCTTCTATTCAGGGATGCCCAAAAGTATGTGCTTTCATATGAGTCTTATCAAAAATCAGGTAACATCTCTAAATTACATGAAATGCCACAAAAGTTTATTCTTGAATGTGAAATGTTTGATGTGTGGGGAATTGACTTTATGAGACCATTTCCAAGTTTTTATGAGAATAAATATATTTTGGTAGATGTAGATTATGTATCTAAGTGGGCAGAGGCGCACGTTTTTCCTACTAATGATAGTATAGTAGTAATTCAATTTCTGAAATCTTTATTTGCACGATTTGGCACACCACGTGCACTTATTAGCGATAGCGGTACACATTTTTGTAATCTACAGTTAGATAAAATATTACAAAAATATGGGGTCACACATAAGATAGCCACTACTTATCATCCACAAACTAGTGGTCAAGTTGAAGTTTCAAATAAAGAGCTTAAAAGAATCATAGAAAAATCTATAGAAGGGAATAGGAAACAATGATGTAAGAAACTAAACGATCGTTTGTGGGCATATATGACCGCCTTCAAAACACATATAGGGACCACTCCCTTTAGATTAGTCTATGGTAAATCATGTCACCTGATTATAGAATTAGAACACAAGTCGTATTGGGCAATACACTCTTTTAATTTTGACACTAATTGTATAGGGGAGAAACAAAAACTTCAACTTAACGAATTTGATGAGTGAAGAACCATGGCTTATGAAAACTCCCGGATATATAAGAAGAAGACTAGATTATTCCATGACCGTCACCTTCACAAACCCAAGACATTCCAGAAAGGTGACCAAGTCCTCATTTTCAATTCCCGACTTCGTTTATTCCCAGGGAAGTTAAGGTATAAGTGGTCCGGACCCTTCCAAGTCAAAGAAGTTTTCCCTATGACACCATCGAACTAACCTACCCTGAGAAGGGAGATTTTAAAGTTAACGAACACCGATTAAAACTTTATTATGGTGAGCTTCCTCAAGATTTCGCTCGCCAAGAATCATGCCTCCGGCTAGACTTGGATTAAGTGTAATGTAGTAATTTTTTCTAAGTTTATAAAATTTTTGGGTAAAATTCTAGTTAAATGTTATTATAAAAATATTATAAAAATCACATAGGAGGTAATTCCAAACCAGAGGGGCACACGAGTTCACACACGCCCGTATCCATGGCCGTGTTCATAAAAACTTTGTTTAGCCCAGTCGTGTTCGACTTAAAACTGAGAGGAATCTTTTTTGCCGAGCACCACACGGCTGGACACACACCCGTGTGCCAGGCCGTGTCGAGTTTTTTTTTAATTTTCTCACACAATCATCCAGAGCAGCACACAGGTTAACACACACCCGTGTCGGTGCCCGTGTGCAGATGTCGCAGTTCTACGATATTACTCCCGAGAAGGACACGGGTTGATGCCCGGCCGTGTGCAAACCCGTGTAGTAGCTCGACGATATTGTTCCCGAGAAGAACACGGGTCCACACACACCCGTGTTGTGGACCGTGTTCGCCTGGCGCAGTCCTTTCCCATCACTTTGACCACACGTCTTTTCGAGGCCCGTGTTCCACGCGGTTAGAGATTCGTCAACACGGCTCCCGACACGCTCGTGTCGGAACCCGTGTTCGGTTTTTTTTATATAAAGCCATGTGTGTGGTCATCTTCATCCTCTTCAAAACCTGCTAAACCATACTTTCCTGCACTCCCTCACGCCCAGAACTCTGCTTTGAAATTTCTGCCTCCAAACTTCGCAGATCCGCCTCCTCTCCTCTCGATCTACACTACTAGGTGAAATTTTTATCATTTTCTTGCTTTTCAATTCATATTTTCTAAATCTTCTTCTTCTTCCAAACCTCAAGCATCATTCTCTTCTTCTTCTAAACTTCATTTCTCTTCTTATTTCTTTTTCTTTTTCTCATTCGTCCTCTACAGATCATGTCGACGGGACGATCGCAAGGGGGACGCCGTCGTCGCCCAAATCTCCAAGCATTATCTACAGAAAGGCACAACAATGTTGTGCCACTGGAGTTTACGGATCCGACGCACATTAACCATTTTAATTGCCTCCAGTCCAAAAAATTTCAAGACATTCGTACTATTGACTGGAGCGTTTTGGAGGAGATTCATTTAGCTGTGGAAGTTCGAGAGTTAATTTCTGTAATGAGGTGAGAATAATTTTTTAGTATTGATGAGTTGGGATTTAAGGAGCTCACGTTAGAGTTTATGTCGTCCTTCTACCTAAACCTCAGGCCGACTTTCACCGAGCAGACGAACACGCAGGAAGGAGTTATTTCATTTTGAGTAGCGACCACTACGTATACCCTTTCTCTTCTCCAGTTCACCCAGTATTTAGGGGTGTATGAGGAATCTTTCCTCTATAGTGCCGCCTATTCTGACCTTCACTTTGATATCCCCTCTCGGGACCACGCCGCCAATATCTGGGCTCGGCTTACTTTCGATATATCCCCATATGAGGCCAAGAGATCTAAGGCTTCTAAGTTGTGTTCTCCCGCTCTTCATTACCTACATCATCTACTGAGTCATACGTTGAGTGGCCAGGGAGAAAGCTCTGGTGTAGTGAGTAGACAGGATATGCTTTACCTCTATAGCATGTCGTCGCGATACCACATTCATTTGGGATATATGTTAGCACAATTCATTCTTCACCAGGCCGATAACTCCCGTATTGGGTCTATCTGTCTAGCACCCTACATCACGCGCTTGGTGAAGAACATGAATATCTTTTCTTCCCTTCCCACGATGACAGTGGTAGCGAAGACTGTTCCTATCACTATGGCTAGTATTCGATCTCTCCGCCTCGTCACTGCCCGTCAGGGTCAAGGTGGACCTGTTTATTCCATTGCGAGGCGCGGACCTCAGTTTGCTCCTCATGACGATGATGACGACGATGTCGATCATGACCTCGATGAGCCTCTGATTCCTTCATCCCAGTCTACTTATACTCATGGAGAGTCTTCTGCCCCTCCTCCTCGATCACGCTCTCAGTATTCGCGTGATTTCCGTCACTTTTATGAGACTGAGCTCTCACCGCGCTTACAACGTATAGAGGATTCACAGAAGCGGACAGAGGACGCCATAGCTCAGATCAGGGACCACTTGAGGATCTCTCCTCCAGCCCCGGCAGCTCCCGGCTCCTCTCACCTCCCCGACGATCCGTCAGATTCTGCCGACCAAGCTTTTTATTTTTGATTTCTCTGTAGTTTTCTTTTATATTTGATATAACCTGAAGTAGACTCATTTTTGCTCCTTTTGTAGTTCTTATGCTATTTAATTTTATTGATCGTCAGTTCTTTACATATCGGTGTATGTGTTTTCTCAGTTCTCTACGTTGCATTGAGGACATTGCAAGTTTAAGGCTGGGGGTGGATGTTCTTCAATTCTAATATTTCAGTGCTGGACATGATTACAGTTAGTTATATTTTTGCTAGCATGGTACTCATTATTGTTAAACCCCTCCCCTAAATAAATTTGTTTATAAGTTTTCTTTTAAGCTTTCATTAATTCACTCATTTGAGATTATAAGTAGTTAATTTGCTTTCGCAAGCTGATTAAAATGAATTAAGGTAGACTCATTGAGTGGACAAATTTGTTGATTAGTAATTATGTATAGAGATTCATTAGTTTAATTTTCATTTCTTATGATTGGCAGCATGGAAAGCAGTCGCAGCATCAGTACGCGCGGACACCATTTTCGCAGGCCGCAGGGACTTCTGCTTCAATCGCATTTCTTGTGTGGAAGACTGGGGGTCTATTTATAGAAAAACCAGTCATACAGCTTTCAGCCAGTCCGCGAGGATTGATCGATCAGTCCGCCCAACCCGCAATTTTCGATATTCACAACACAAATAAAATGTGCGGACACGTAGTCAGTCCGCATAGCTCACATTCAACATCAGGAAAAATTCTCACAACATAGATTGCAGCATTTTTCAAATCACATAGCAAGATCATACAGAACAAATAAGAATTCACATCGCAATACAAATAAAACAAACAAGAACTGTTCAAAGATCGCCCCAAATTATACAAATCAAGTTTTGCTAATTCGCGGACTCAGCGACCCCTACGATCAGGATGGGAAGGTCGCTCCTCCCTATCCTTCCCGAGATAGGCCGCCTGGTCACTCCCTTGCAAAATTTCTCTGTACAGCTGCTGGACGAGATGGTGCATGGTGTTGAAAGTATGGTGCATGTGAGCGGTGTCCCTATTGATCCGGCTAACCAGGACCACAGGCTCGCCTGCCGGCCTCGGCTCCTCATTCGCAGCGGGCTGCCCACTTGCTGCTGGAGCTGAAGCCCCTGCAGAAGCGGGCTGAACCGGTGGTTGCGGCCTCGTCACGGCGACCTCCGCGACCTGCTTCCTTTTCCCTTCCTGCACCCGGGCCAAGTATCTTCCTCTGTAGTGGAGGGCGTCCTCACTTGACCGTTGCTTCTCCTTCTTCAGTTCCTCCACCTCCACTGAAAGTTTGGCGACCTGAGCCTCCAGAGCTTTTTCTCGCTCTATCCGCATCTTTAGTTCTGCTTGGACTTCATTCAGCTTTTCTTCACATTTCCTTTCTAACAATACATATTTATCCAGGCCGGACTGTTCGCCATGTGCGGACTCGTCGAAGGAGGCCGTCCCAGCTCGCACCGATACATGTACCTCGAGCGACGACACAATCTCGCCAGCTTCAACAGAACCGGGTGGCGACTTCCGTACTGCAGCAAAGAAAACACAAACATTAATTCCCAGGTCACGGCGAACTCAAAAGGTAAGATTAAATCACTTTTTGTAATCATGGCAGCGATCTGGCGACTATCCACAACAGGTCGCCTCACGCCCTCTGGGTCAAAAGCACTTAGGCGTTGCTTCCATCCGCGATGAACTTTTGCTCTTGTTTCGGCCATTGATCTACTTGAAGCGACTATATCTTCGGTCTCCGTAATAATTTTTATTGGACGCGACTTCCGGGGAGGAGATTTGTAAAGCCACGAACTCTGAGATTGCCTAAATGCCGGTTGCAGTTTACCTGACCGCATCAGCTCAGCCGCAATCCGCAAATCCTCATCCCGCTTGTCCACATCCAGCTTTTCTGAGGCCGCCTCGACCTTGGCCTTCATAATAGCGAGCTGTTCCTTCGCCGTCTTCTCTCCTTCCTCAGCCACAACCGAGGAGGCGGGATCAACAACTTTTTCTCCCACAATCTCAGCATCAGACCGCAGTAGCTCCAACAGAGATTGGTTCATGTCAGCAAGCTGCTCGTTATCAATACTGTCGAGTATTTCGGCAGTGGACAAGCTGACCATTGATAAAGGATCACCTCCTACGGTCAAGGCATCTGGAGTAACTAAGCCGGCGTCTGGGACTTCTTTTTCTCGCGGCCTGTACTGCAAGCTCGCAGCCCCAGTCCGCATGGAGATGTTCTTCTCCTTCCGAGCTCGCAGCTTCTTCTCCACTCGCTCAGCCACTGTGGACTTGTCCCTTTTCCTCTTTTTCTTCTCGGGCGTCTTCTCTAAGTTCATGACGACCTGTTGAGAGTCTGCCAGGCCCTCGTGGACTGAGATCGGAGCGACAACCAGAGCCATGGAAGACACTGGTGTATCAGCTTGATTTTCAGTTAACTCTTCAGCCGGTTTTTCCGCTGGCTCATCGGCTTGCTCCTCAACTACCTCCTCTGTTTGCTTCTCCACCTGTTCATCAGCAGGCCGCTTCTCCCCAACATTCGGCTGCCGGACTGCTGGTGACGAAACCTCCCTGTCCAGGTCTATCCGCAGCATGACAGTTCCCGAGGCGGAAGGGAGTATTTCCATGCCCCCAGAGCTCGCAGGATTCTGATCAGAAACGGACGGCAGATTCGATTTTCCATCAATAATTTGGGCTGGAGCAGCGGGGGCAGTCACAGGTTTCTCGCGTTCAGTACTGCAAACTGAATCATTCTCCTGACTCGGCCGTGAACTTTCCCCTACATGTCGGACAGACGTCCCGCTCCGGTGGATGACCTTCTTAGTCCTTGCGTTCGCCTTAGGCTTCTCTGAGCTCAAGGCGAAGTTGCCAAAGAAAGCTCCAAGTCTTGCCATATCGGACTGGAAAATGCACACCGCAAGGGGTGAAAACCGACCCGTGGCGTAGACAGTTTTGCCCGAATACAGCGCTTCCAACAGTATTTATAGCGGTGAAAGCATTGATGACGGTTGCGGATTCGGCGGATTAAGGAAACATTTTCGAAATTTCTTGAAATTTAAAAATATGCGGGGATCATGTTAACCCGAGAATCCACAACGACCAGCCGGTTAGACCCTTCTCCTCTTCCGGCGGACTCGACTTTCTCAGGCCGCTCAGGTCGACTAGACCTTGCAGTTCAGAAGTTCCCCAACAGCGGACTCCAGAGTCAGTCCGCATAGGTCGGCCACCAGATTTCCAGCCAGCCTCATTTATCGGCGGACTCGTTCCTCCAGTCCGCCTAGTTCGTCCAGCCTTAGTTGATCTTTCAGATCGTCCGCCAACTCTTCAAGCGGATTCAAGAGTCAGCCCGCACAGGTCGCGTGCCTTCAGCCAGGATAGCGCCCTACAGCTGTGGAAGCTCCAGCTCGCTAGCCCAGTCCGCCCCTCTTGCGCGGACTGCTTGTCTTTACTTTTTGATTCCCGTCACCGCTGCCCGATTCTCCTGTACCTCGGGCAGCCGGTTATTTTAGCCCTGCCCGTTTGGGCAAGCCCCCAAACTTATAAATAGGGGGAAGTGGTGCACCCAAAGCACGCTGACTCGAGTCCAGAGGCCCATTTAGTGAAAGCTGCGGACTCGGATCTCGGGCTTTGCGGTCTCGAATCTGTCTTGATCACCTTTTTTACTTGGTCCATTAGTAAACGGTTGCTTGCAGTTTCCTTCTCTTTTTTTCCCTTTTTACCGGAATTTGAGGGCGCATTTTCTGCATCAACATACATATACATGTATGTATAGATATATATATACACATACATATATATCTATATATATATAATATATATATCTTTATTATATAATACAATATGCATATTTGGATCACATCATGAAACTCATCTAGACCGTCCGATCAAACTCCATCAAACACGGGTCGTTGGATTCAACACAGGAGGTCTGCAAATATCGAAATCAAGCTCCATCGCACTGTTCACAAACGAAAAAACGCCGATGCCCATTTCCACCTCCCGCCCCCTCACGGGCTCACCCCCGCCGCCGCCAGCGGAGCCGCCGACGGCCTGCCCGGCGGGTTCGCCGGCCTCCGGCGAACCCGCCCGGGGTCGCCGTTTTGGAGCTCACGGGCAGGGCCACCGCTGGCGGTGGCCCTGCCCGCTCGCCGCCGGACAACCCCCGGCTGGTTCACCGGAGGCCGGCGAACCCGCCGGTGGGCGCCGGGCAGGCCGAGAAGATCGGCCTGCGTGAGCAGACCGAAGCGGGGGGGGGGGGATTTTTGTTTTTTTTCATTTTCTTTTAATTATATAATTTATTAAATTTATTTATAATTTATAAAATTATTAAATTCCTATTAAATTGTCTATTAAATTTTCTATTAAAATTTAATAAGAATTTTCTATTAAATTTTTTATTAAAATTTTTATTAAAACTGGGCCGCGGGCGAAGCCCGCCGGGGGGGCGGGCGAAGCCCGCCAGGGTGTCGAGCGGTAGAAGCCCGCTTGATTGCGGGCGAAGCCCGCAACGACGCTTCGAGAACGGGCGGAAATTCTTATTAAATTTTCTATTAAAATTTAATAAAAATTTTCTATTAAAATTTAATTTTTTATTTTTTAAAATTTTTATTAAAACTGGGCCGCGGGCGAAGCCCGCCGGGGGGCGGGCGAAGCCCGCCGGGGGGTCAAGCGGGAGAAGCCCGCTTGATTGCGGGCGAAGCCCGCAGCGACGCATCGAGAACGGGCGGAGCCCGTTCGAAGATGCGGGGGGCGGGAGAACCCCGCCGGGGGGTCAAGCGGGCGAAGCCCGCGGCGACGCATCAAGAACGGGCGGAGCCCGTTCAAAGATGCTAGTATATATATATATATATATATATATATCCTCTACCCGATAGAATAAGGCATCGAGAGTTACCACATTTTACTGAAGGTGCTCGATCTTCCTCCTCGGTACGACCTTAAGGCTCCATGATGTGTCAACGTCGCATGTTCCTGCTTCCGTGGGCGTCGACGCCCCCCGTATGCCGCCTTCCTTGCCTTTGACTATTCTCTTCATTCTCCGATCGCTGTTTTCGTCAATCAAACCTTTTCCTTCCCTTACTGGATCTTTTTCTTCTATCCTGTAACTTCTACTGCTTCCTTAGTCCTTCACAACCCTTGCCCTGTTCCAGCTATTTTCCAGCCCACATCCAACCCTCTAACAGTAGCGGCTTTACTATCACAATAAAATGTGAAGATCGAGCACAATCTTCCAGTAAAATGCGGTACCGAGGAGAGAAGATCATACCATAATAAGGCATCGAGAGTTACCGCATTTTACGGAAGCTTTCACAATATAACCATAATGCAATGCAAATGCAAATTATTCTACCTCCTCACAACAGACGTCTCCAGCCTCTCAACCCCTTTCCCATCTCTAGACGGACACCCCAACTCCAAGAAGTCGTAACCGACCCTCCCAAGTCATTCCCCCACCACATCCATCCCCCTCCACTCATTTATCCCCTTTGATAGTCATATTCCAACAATTTCATTGATCCCCGGTCACCGCTGCAATAACGATCCCCGGATCTCCATTCTTACGACCTTGCCAATCCCGCCTACCACAACCTCCATTGCATTGGAGTGAATTACTTGGTGAGCTTTTATATTTTAGTTTTCATTTTATTACATTGTATGAACACTCCTGGTTATTTTTAGTTGTATTTTGCTCTATTTTTTTTCAAGCTTCTTTCAACCGATTCATTTGTTTTTATTTGTTTGATACTCAATGTGTTAGCACTCTCAATTACATGCAATTATTACTTGTTGTCTGACTAGAATCAGTTGTAAATAATTGTGGTTGTTTGTGCGAGTTTTAATTTTCTTATTTAATTAACGGCTTGTCGGAGCACCAGTTAAGGTGTCGCCGCGTGACCTTGAGGTCACGGGTTCAGGTCCTGGGAGATTCCTCTTGAAAAAATGCACAGTAAAGTTTGCCTATATTTCACCCTTGTGGTGGTACCCTTTCCCGAACCTTCACTATACTGGGATGCTTTGTGCACCGGGCTGCCTCAATTAACCGCCTGCCAGAGCAATTGCACGATTGAATAATTTGCATTTGCATCGCGTTATGGTTATATCGTGAAAGCTCACTCATTGGATTATGCCCTTGCATTCCTCCGTACCTTCATTTTAAGGTTTGTCGTGGATCCATTTACATTGGTCGCATGCTTGCTTGCATTTCATTTAAGGTGGGGGCATTGTATGTGTCTCTTGTAGATTCATCCTGCATTAACGTGCCTATGTTTTGAAAGCCATGTTTATGTCTCCTGGCCTTTTTATCTGTTTTTCCAGATAATACTGAAGTATGTTACTTTCTTATGTAGTTTTTCTTAATTCTTGAAGTGCTCATGTGCAATTGAAATTGAATACCAGGTGAGGAACGGCCACACTATGATCGCCCAACAAGATATAGTTGATGTACTGGATAAGCAATTATTTGAGGGTATGGGTGTGCTTCTTACAGAGGAAGAGCAACAAAAATGTGAAGCTAGTGTATGATATCTTTTTTAATATAAGGATTAATATTTTATCCATATCTACTTGTATGGTAAATTTCTGTGTTTCATTATATTCTTATCAGGTATCACTCGAGACAAAACAATTATTAGCCGTACATGAGGCTGGTCACATATTGTTGGCTCATCTTTTCCCTCGGTTTGATTGGCACGCATTCTCTCAACTGCTTCCTGGTGGCAAGGTGCATTCATGGCTCTTATATTAGAAACTATTAACTTTCACTTTGCAGTTTACCTCATTTCTTGAAGCCGGACTATTTTTAAATCTCTTTCCAAACAATCTTTTTAAATGCGCCTCAATTGACTGTACCTGCTTGCAGGAAACAGCAATATCGGTTTTTTATCCTAGAGAAGAAATGGTTGATCAAGGTTATACTACCTTTGGTTATTTGAAAATGCACATGGTGGTCGCACATGGAGGTCGCTGTGCTGAAAAACTTGTCTTTGGTGATGATATCACTGATGGTGGAAGAGATGATCTTGAAAAAATCACAAAAGTAAGACCTGTTGCTCATTGGCAGTTTCCTCTAGAACCTAATGAAGTTCACAGATTTTTTAGAATTGCCTCTAAAATCTTGTATTCATTCTATTAGAAGTTGCTATTTTCACTCTTTTGCAATGAAAATTCTGGATCAAGCTGGTGGCATGTGGCAAATTTTATAACCATATTCTTGTATTTCTCTATTACTAAAATATTTTGGTTAATATTAGAGAAGAACCAGAGCAAGATCTTCTTCACATGGTCATTAGCTTTATCTAAGCCATTGAATTTAGCTTCTTAAATCATCATCCTACTCAAAAAATTCTGTTGTTAAGCACCGATACTTTTCAGAGGGCCGCATACCCATACAAGATATATTTTCGGTACCAGTACATACCCAATACTCAACAGATACACCCAATGTTGCAGATGTCGGATGTCGGGGACACGTCGGTTTGGGTTTTCATGTCGGTTTTTTATATATCGGGGGATATATCGGGGATATTTCATATATCGGATTTTAATATTTAATTAATTATATATGTAATTAAATGTTATTTTTTAATTTTTATACATATCACAGTACTACTTATTTTACAACCTATTGAACTTTTAAATATTAAAATCTATATCTAGCATTTAACATACAACATTTTAAATATGAAAACTCAAACATACCTCATTATTAATCACCTGAAAACTCATCTATAGTTGACAGAGTAGATAGAATATGATCTTCATCCGATGAACCCTCTAGATCTCCCTCGTCCACTTCAGATATTTTTCTTTTTCCCCTTCTTTGATAACTAATTGTCACTTCTTTGCTTGTAGATAATCTTTGAGGTCTCCTTTCATCATGATCAACGTCGACTATATTGCCAATTTGCGCCCATGTCAGCCCCTCGCCAGAAAAGACTTCATCATCGTCATCTTCATCTTCATCCTCCTCAGGATCAACATTTACCATCCACTCTTGTACCATTCCAGAATCAACATTCTTAGCTGTCAATGGATCCCGAGATGTCTCTGAATATTTTGACTTTAGCAAAGCATTGAACTTTACAAATACTAAATCGTTCAATCTCTTGCTATCAAGTTTATTTCTCTTTTTAGAATGTATCTGTACATTTTTAAAAAGAGTTAAATAATGCATACAATCATATAATAAGATATAAATGTTTAACTACATAACTAAATTAATGTATACCATCTCGAAGGTGCTCCAGTTCCTCTCACAGCCAGAAGATGAAGTAGTCAGACTTAAAATTTTCATGGTCATAGTTTTAAGGTACGGCGTATCAGCACCGTTAAGCCGCACCAATGTACTGTGAAAATTAAAATGACAACACAATGTATTAAACTATTAATTATTCATTTATTATACATAAATACATCATTATTGTTAATAAATATATATATTAAAATGTACCTGGATTTAAGTTGGGATTTTGTAGCTGTCTTTTTGTAATCTCTTTACCAAATAACCCTTGTTGGTATTGGTAAACATCAAACTCAGCGCTGATGTGATCCCGTGTAGAAAGATCTTTCCTATATATCCTTGAGAGACACTCAACAAAACCACTCATAAACCTTCCGTCAGCCTCAATCTCCACTCGATGAGAATAATAAAAATATGGGTTTAAGTAATACCCTGCAAAGTGCATAGGACTGTTCAATCTCCACTCGACAAAAATAATAAAAATTTGGGTTTAAGTAATAACCTGCAAGGTGCAGAGGGCTGCTCATCTTTTTCTCCCATCTGCTATCAATCAACTTTCATATAGGAAGATATTTGTTCTCTTGGTGATCGAGAGCTACGACAACCTCTTCACTAGCTTTTTTGATATCACCATATAACCACCCCATGGATGGTGTATCCCCGTCGACTCTTCTCAAAACTCTCACAAATGGTGTGAATATACCAACAGCCAGCTCGACATTCGCCCAAAATCTAGCGCTCATCACTATCATTGCAGCTTAGCATATGCAAAATAAAATATTAAGAAAATACTATAAAAGGGCAACTTTCAAAACATATATTTTAAATGAAATGAATAAAGAAGCAATAGTTTTACCTGCTTTCCCCCAGCACTACTGACCAACTTTGTTGCATCCCACTTTGCAGATGTGAATAAACCCCTCAATTGATTCTTCTTCTCTAAGATGCTCTCTAAAGATAAAAATGCTGTAGCGAATCTCGTCACACCTGGTCGAATAAGCTCATGAGAGTCCAAGTCCTTTGTTGACTCTCTAAACATGTCGAGCGAGATGGTGTGACCATATATGAATATAGAGAGTTGCCGGCCTAAGGAGATAGCACTCTTTATTGCCTTCAATTTTTCTATATCTTGTAACAGTAGATTAATAGTGTGAGCCGCACAACAAGTCCAAAAAATCGTAGGTCTTTTCAAAGCCATAAGCTTTGCAGCAGCCATATTGTTGGACGCGCTATCCGTCACAATCTGCAGGATACTATGCTTTCCTGGGCTCTCAGGGCTATCAATCGCCTTATCCAAGAAGTCAAAAATGAACTTCCCATCGTGTGTGGAGGAGGAGACATTCTTCGAAAGCCAGAATGCTACTCCAGAACTACAATGTATCATGATATTCATCACGCTCCTACCCTTCCGATCTGTTCACGCATCGGTCATGATACTGCAACCATTCAATTTGCAGGTCTGCGTGAATATGCCCAACATCTCCTTCGTCCTCTCCACCTCCCCTCGCAAAATTTCTCTCTCAACTCATAAAACGTTGGGATCTTCATCCCAGGTCCGCATAAACCAATGGCATGAGCCATCTGTTGAAAGGATGAATTACATATGACGTTAAACAGGATCCCGTTTTCATATGCCCATCTACCTTTGTACACGGCAGCATCATCTCTGGCTTTCTTTTTGTACTTACTCTCTATCGTGCTTTGTTGGGAATCTTTTCCCTTGGTAGACTCGGCAGCTGAATGAACAAACTGGTCCATTGGACCCTTTGAACCTGTGCTCCTAAGTATGCTAGTGTCCTCTTCTTGATCAACATGCACTCCTCCAACAACCACCTCATTTAAGATTGCTTCAAACTTGACACTTTTAGCCCTCTTACTCTGTAAATTTGAGTTCAGGGCCGAATCCGCTTTAGCCTTAACGTCGGCGGGAACCTGAGGGCATGACTTAACATTACCCTTCCACCCAGCCAAGTGATGCTTGAAACGTGTAATTCCGCCATTCACTGTCTGCTTGCAGTAGTTGCATTTGATTCGGTTTGTGTCGTTTGCAACCAACTTCTCACCAAATGCCCAGAACGGATCTCTACCGGTTGGTACCAGAGATACGAGAGCCTCACTAGAACCAGCAGAAGAAGCCATTCTAATAGGACACGAAATGGAAATAATATTAGTTAAATGTAATGAAAAAATATTTTACATAACTATATCACGAGAAAAAATTACTAGTTGGAAAAAAATCAACATCATAAAAGCCCCATAACTTCATTAGATCGTTAGATCTTCAGATATCTTTTATATTATCCATGCAATACTTTATTTATCCAACAAAATTTTACATTCTCAGTAGTATACTAGTATACAAAGTTATAATTATCATTCAAACTTTTAAAGTATCCAACAAAATGAACAAAGCATTCAAGTATCATTCAAATTTTCAAAGCATCTCACACTTTATTTATTAAAAGACACAAAACAGCAGGGCAACTAAAAATGTAATTAGATATACATGTATCATTGATTGCAAAATGAAGTTGGATAAATAACTATTAATAGAGGTATTTCAAATCATTTGTTGATTAATAAATGTGTCAAATAAAAATAAAGTAGCAACTAATAAGACAAATAAAACAACAACGCAGCCACTATACTACAACCAGCAAGACAGCCACAAATAAAATAGCGGACCGACATGTCCGACAACATGTCTCTAGTTCTTTCTTCTAGCACAGAGAGTTTGCACAGGGCAATCAATGAAAGCTTCCGGCAGCAACTAATAAGACAAATAAAGCAACAAGGCAGCCACCAACAACTAAATGGGTCGACAGCCACCGGTAACAACCCACAAGGCAGCCACCATGCTACAGCCGACAGCTAGCACAACAACCAACACAAAAAAAAAACAAAATGCAGAGCGATAGAATGAGGGGGAGGTAGGGAGAAGAATGAACCAGCCGAGAGAGCACCAGCGAGCAGGGAGAAGAAAAAACCACTGAGATAAAGTACTGACAACACGCGAGAGAGGGAGAGCACCAGAGAACCAGAGAACCAGAGAACCACAGAGCACCAGCGAGCAGGGAGAAGAAAGAACCAGAGAGATAAAGTGCCGACAACGCGCGAGAGAGGGAGAGCACCAGCGAGCTAGAGAGCACCAGATAACTAGAGAACCAGAGAACCAAAGAGCACCAGCGAGTAGGGCGAAGAAAGAACCAGAGTTAGAGTGCCGACAGCGCGCGAGAGAGGGAGAGCACCAACGAGCTAGAGAGCACCAGAGAACCAGAGAACCAAAGAACCAGAGAGCACCAACGAGCAGGGAGAAGAAAGAACCAGAGAGATAGTGTCGCAGGCGCGCACGGGAGAGCTAGGGCAGGAGCGACGGGGAGAGCTAGGGCAGAGCGACGGGATGAAATGAGCGGGGTCGGGGCTGTTAAAAACAGTAGACCGACCCCTCATTTCATTAATATAAATATAAAATATAAAATTAATAATTAAATTTAAAAAGCGCCCGATATGGACGTTTTTTTTGGGCCGACATGTCGGTTAAAACCGACATGTCGGCCCGATATTTTTAAAACGCCACACCTGTATTCTGTGTCGGTTTTGTGTCGCTTTTGCTCCCAAATCTTCATGTCGGCCGACATGTCGGACATGTCGGCCGATATCCACAACACTGGATACACCTGATACTCTAGTCTGCAAATACGCCTAGGCTTGGCAGATTGTTTTGCATATTGTGATAGGAGTCTGTTTTTCTAAATTAAACAAAAGATCTTTCCATATTTTTTTTTAAAAATGTGACTCATAAACGCAACTATAAACGTTTGTTTATTATAGTAACAAAATGTACTTTAGATTTAAGTTTTTTTATTGTTAAAATTACAAAGAATTTTATTTGAACTTGATTATTTTGTTTATTTATTATGTATTTGATAATTTGATGTACTAAATTAGTAGTATTTTTACTTGTTCAATGTGTTTTTCTACGTTTTATATCCTCCCTCTTTTTTTTTAAAAAAGTTGGCATATATATTGTGCGTGCATGTATATATATAAATCAATTTTAATACTCGTACCCATATTGGTGCTTCGTGCCCTTTCAATTTTTTGGATCCTTGGTAAACATTATAAAAACTACCTATTGGTAGATTATAAAGATAAATTTGTTTTGTTTTTGACCTTGAGATACGTATTAATGGGACATGAACCACTAATCCTTTTAACCTTCACCTTATTTTTCATACACTGAGTGTTCTGTTGGTATTTTTTGTTATGATTTTGATAAATTCTTAAGAGGAATCTGGCAAGATAAGGGGGCCAACGATGATGAGGGAGAAGTAACGAGGAAGAAGAGAGGAAATCTAGGGAGCAACCCTAATTCTTAACATTCATCCAAGATCCCTTAACACATACCCCCCTCCCCTATATAGATGTGGGAGGGAAACAAACAAGGGAATACAAAATAATTTACTTAATTAATTAATATATATTAATATTCATTAATTAATCTCAATCAATTAATTCATAAGAATTAATTACAAAAGAAATAATCACGGATTCATGATAGATTCTATTTGTGTGCTTCATAAATTCTCACGAGGGGGTCTGCCTAGGTGAATGTGCCCGCGTAATATTATACCGCCCTTGAAAATCGACCTTGCTCCCAAGGTCAAGTTAAAAAAAAGTTTATCGTGGTCTTTGTGAATTTGGGCAACATACACCTTGTGTTCGTGAGAATGCACTCATGGTGGCGAAAATGAGGGGTTTAAATTTTCAGGATAAAATTGAAGAGAATTGGGTGTAGGGATGGTGAAAGGTTGGGGCAAACCCAATGGGAGGGGAATTACATAATGTGGCAGCAAGTGTGGGTGGGGATGTGGGGGTGAAGATTGATGCTAAAGGGGTATAGAGAAGAGATGGGCCAAAGCAGCTAGGGAAAGGACATGAGGGCCCAGTTTGAGAAAGAATAAGTAAAGTGGAGGGAAAGGTTGATAAGACAAGATAGGTAAGGAAGAAAGTTGATTTTGGCAGCTAGTGAAGGAGGGAAATTTGGCTATTTGGACGGAAAAAGAAGTGGTGTGAGATGTGTGGGCCCGGATAATTAAGGCATGGAGAAATAGGCCAAGTGGGCTTCGGCAAAAGAAAACCAAAATTGCAGTCTCGTGGGGTCTACACAGAAAGAAATAAGTGGGTGGGGGTCCACTCGGAAAGTGAGAAATTTTTTTTTGGCCCTATTTCTTTGTAATAGGAAGTGTTGCCATCCATGACATGCGTTGATGGGGATGCGACAAGAACGCCCGTAGGCGTGCCTTTCCCATATAGTACGCAACATAGTAGACGAAGAAGCTGTAGAGGTGGCGCTCGAGAGGCTGCCAGAGATGTTGTAGGGGTGCGCGAGGGTGGATCGACGCATGGTAGATCACATTGGAGGCGATGCATGGCTCAACACTATTAAGGAAAGAGGTCGGTGTCATAGGTGACTGGACCAGCAGTGGCAGAGGCTCCGAACTCCTGTACGCCTTGCCGCTCGACGACTTCAGTGCTGGATGGAACACGAGTCGGCCTGGATCAACGACAGGGATGTTGGGGAGAAATGTTGGGGGAATTATCATACGTTCATCTCCTCTTGCAGCCATAGAGGACCCCTGCACGGATGATCGACCATTAATAAAGAAAGAGGCCCCATTGGGGGTGGCATGATGGCCGCTTGAGTATGCGGCATTTTGGGCAAGGACCGGGGTGTGAGACTCTTGAGTCAGTGGCTTTGCTGGCGCGGTTGTGGTTGCGACTTGGGAGACGCCCAGAGATCATGCTCTCGGGATGGCGACAACGAGGGTAGAGAACAAGCCACTGCACAAAATTGAGGTAGTTCGCCGAGACGATTGGTTTTGGCTTTGAGAAGGTGTCATGGCCAGGAGGTTGGCGAGCATATCAGTTTGTTGATCGAGGCGCACGTAGACGGAGATGGCGGTGGAGGACATGGTTGGAGAGGAGGCATTCCAAGCGGTTGTCGAAGTGAGTGCTGGTGAGATTCTGGTGACAGAAACCGCGGCCAAAAGGTGGCAGGTCAGACCAATTGTTGCGATTTTGATAAATTATACGGAGGAATCCAACAAAAGATGGGGGCCTACATTGGTGAGGGAGAAGCAAGGAGGAAGAAGAGAGATGAAACTTAGAGAGCAACCATAATTCGTAAGATTCATCCAAGATCCCTTAACACATAAACCCCTCCCCCTTATATAGGTGGGGTGGGGGGGGGGGAACAAGTAAATAAAAAATAATTTACTTAATATTAATTAATTAATATCAATCAATTAATTCATACGAATTAATTACAAGAGAATTAATCACAGGGGCTTCCATATGCGTGCTTCATAAATTCTGACGAGGGGAGTCCGCTTGGGTGAATGTTCCTGTGTAACATGTTCTTACAAAAATTTGTGAATCTCAACTGTAAATGACAGAAATGATTTTGTGAAAAGTGCCTTTATTGTTGATTCATTATTAATGTTTTTATCTGCTTATTGTGCTTCTTGATTAAAGATTGCTAGGGAAATGGTCATCAGCCCTCGAAATCCAAGATTAGGCCTTACCACTTTAGTACGACGACTCGGAATGAAGGACCGTCCAGATAGTATTGACGGAGAGCTCCTCAAGTATAAGGTGTTTTTTTGTTTTCTTTTTAAATTTTGTCTGAAAGCCACGTATTTTTTCTTGATTTAAGATTTGCCTTTGTTGCATATTATGTAATTTTCATTTCAGTGGGATGATCCTAATGTTGTTCCAGCTGATATGACTATTGAAGTTTCAGAGCTCTTCTCACGAGAACTCACCAAGGTTGGGTCTTTTCTTTGATCACTTAATTATAATGTTAAAGCATTTTATTGCACCAAATAATTTTCTGTACTTTCCAGTGTTTTTATAGTGTGCACTTCAGTTTTTAAATCCCTGATGTTTATTGCTAAACATATCCTTAAAATGGATATTCTCCAAGATGGTAGTGACTGAATGTTTAATTTTTTTAATTGTTGTAAACTCTAGTTTTTATCAAGTCATCCAATTTTGATTAACAGCAAACTAATACATGCTTAAAAAGTTAAAATTTCATGTAAATTAATCTATTTGACATTATCCGCAATTGATATCTCTTATTCAAGAAAATTTGGGACACGTAAGTTGAAGAGTAAGTGCTCCTTCATGGTACTTTGAATGCATGATGATCATTTGTGAAAACATCCAATTTTAAAAACCAGTAGTTTCTTACATTTGTCTTCAGCATATAATTTATTTTCTAATACTACGGGATACTGTTGTTTATGGATTTTATTATTTTCGTTTATGTGTTTCTTTTCTTTTGAAGTCATTCAAACTATTTTATATTTGATATTTCTATATCTTTGGCAGTATATTCAAGAGACCGAAGAAGTTGCCATCAATGGAATATCACGGAATAGACACATACTTAATATGATCGTTACAGAACTAATGGAGAATTCGAGGATGACCGGACTGGTAATATATTTTGAGCTTTTTAATGTCAATTTGCAGAAGAATATATTTACAGCAGCATGTTCATAATTTGTTGTTGGTCTATAAATTTTTTTTTTCTAGAGAAGAAATTATAAGCTCAAGTATCTTACTATGATAGTCTGGCTAGTCATTCCTAAAGTGTAGTTTAGCTGTATGGCATAGAGAATGTACTAGGTGAAGATTATTTTGTTTCTTGAGTCCACATAGGAATTGTAAGAGTGTTGACATCTATATTCATGCTATTGGGGAGCCTAGCTATATCACGCCTGACCAGATGCGTTTTGAACCTTATCCTTTTTTGTTGTTTTGCAAAAAACTGTTCGACATAATGTTTTAATATACTTTCAATTGCTGTCATGTAGGGCTTTCAACATTCTACGGTAAAAAACAATATTTTATTTGTTTTATAATTTTTAATATTCATTATTTTTCTTGTCAACAGTTCTTCTTAATTACTATTTTCAACGTATGAAGTTCTTTAAATGTAAAAAACACAATTTTCCATTAGCATAGTTTTAGATCTTTAATGTTTCTTGGTTTCCCATCATTATATCATTATCTATTTTTTTATAGAAGATTAATATTGATGCAGTGTTTCATCAATTCTATCTTATATACCAATGGCATCTGTCATTGAGATTGGAATTTAAAAGGTTTAATGGTACTGGTCTAGATACTTTAGCTTTACTACAATACCAGGGTGTGTGGCAGTGTTAGAGATCAATGAGTGATCTGATTTCTTAGGTGATTTGATCTATCAGGAGCCCAACAAAGACCTATCGGACCCCAATAGATTTATTTCATTTTAGAACTTTGTCTCAGGTGGTATCAAGAGACCAGTAGCTTCTATCAAATCCAACCCAGCGTGAATTGCTTTTGTGCACTGTAAATGTCCTTTGACATGTCCGACATGTCTACCCACATTCCATGTTTGAGTGGAAAACAACAAAATTTTCTTAAAAAAGAAGATTGTGCTTTAGTAAATATAGGTTGACATATCCGATTTTTTCCAATATATTAGTTGACACGACATCTGAACATATCACCCGGTATTTTAGCTATGCTATGTTGGCAGACTAACAATATTTGTTTAAATCACCTACATGCATTTTATTTTATATGCCTAAATTGTTTATACTTATTATTTTGTTATCTTTAATAAGTGTTATTCTTACAATCAATTTGAATAATTATTTCACACTATATTTTTCTTATTTCATATTATAAAAAATCTAGAACTTGCAATACATTTATTAGTTAATTATTTTTATGCTTTTAACATAAATTTAGTATGCTTAAAAATATTATAATTAATCAAGGCTATTAGCTTTTAAATACTCTTTATCTACTATAAACCTAGCATTATCAAAATAATTTATTATATAATATTTAATATATTTTATAGCGTACTTGTTAATAATATTTTATTTTGTATACTATTCAAATTTATTTTCAGATATACATGAGTTATTGTTCATAAGATGTTATGTTAATTTTTTTATATTTAGAACATATAGTTATATATACTATGAGTCTATGATACATAAAATAGTAATAATTTTATTTTTAAAATATATAAGTTCAATGTTTTAAAATATTTCCGACATGTCTCCAACTTCCGACACTTAAAAGCTCTACCAAACATGTTGCCGATATCCGATATCTACAACCTTGCTTTTATGCATGTCCCTTTTGCACTTTGGTATGTTGTATTTAATTAGACGATGAATAAAAATACGTCACTGAGAATGAACTTCATTTTACTATGCATTTTGACCGGATGTTCATGAGAATGAGTGCGCACCTTCATCATCCTTGTTCATGGTCCAATTTCCTCTCCCTTTCTCTACCTTCTCTTATGATGTTTATGTTCAGGGAGAGCATTATTTTACTTCTTAGTTCTGAGGTCATCCTCTTCTTACAAGATTGGAACTTAAAGGTGCTTGGGGAAGAATAAATTCTCAAGTGAATTGTTCGATCCGATCTTCTAAAAATTGTGACCTTGTTCTTATACCTGAGACAACAACGTGGTACCCTCCGAGAGTACCATCTATACCAAATCATATCCTTCAACATATGTGAATCTATTCTTATACTTGCGACAACAACTTGGTAATAGAGCATCTGATTCCTAACAGATAATCTACGTAACATCTGTCCGACCAACCCGACTTCCCCCACCCCTCCCACACAATAAAACCCAACCTTCATACTCCACATTTCCCATCTCTTTCAGTGGAAGAAGTGTGGCTCACATTAGGACAAGTCGTAGAGGCTGCCCCAAACTTATGGCAAACCAAACGACATCCACAACCTGTAAGACATGCACTAGGATGGAAGTCACAGTAACCAATGAATAGAAGGTTAATAGTGGATCTGTGCAGGGACAACAATCGGTGGGTCAAGTTTTTTTTAACTGACCTCCACATCAACCCATTTGGTGCTTTATACAATACTCGATGTGAAATAGTTAAAAAACTTAACGCTAATTGTGTTAAATTTCATGTCCCTCATCATGACCGTCCATGGGAGACAAGAGGATCATATTACATGGCAGGAAGTGCTTGTCTCCCTCCCACCTACACTCCTTGTAGGCGATATCTACCATGGACTATTCTAGATATTCTATTGCTCAAATATTCTAGAATATGGACACCTGTTGGTCTTCCTCACCGACAATATTATTGTGCTTGACTTCTTTTGAGGATGACACCATGCAGCTTTGCCATTTTATTCAAAGGATGAGACAAACTGCAATTCACCATGATGCTCCTACATTGCCTAAGTCAACCACCTTTTACTTCTCTGATGCTGCTAGTAGAAAGGAAAGCTCGTGACGTTCTTGTGTCGATTATAGAAGCTCAAGCTCAAAATCTATCAAAGGATAAGTTTACCTTTCCAATGGTGGAAGAACTCGTTGAACTTCAAAGGGCATAAATTTTCTCTTAATTAGACCTCTCGTCAGATTGTTATCAAGTTCGTATGGATGTGACATCAAGAAAATGGCACGTGACACTAACCATTTGGCGGAGGGAAGGGTGAGGGAGAGGTGGTGGAATTGCAAGGGACCCATAAAACACCAATATGCCCAAACTAAAAATATTACTAAAGCGTACCGGTTTTAACATGATCCCAGGTATAAGTATAAAGTTCCACATATACCAAACACATGCGGTCCTGACCAACTTGTGTCGTAAATAGATGCGGATTAAATGAAAAATGCAACAAGTAGAAATAATTCAAATAGAAATTGGTTCTCGGCGTAGTCACGCCCCGTTGTACTTCTCTTTCCCACCATATTTTTATCTATCAAAGTGTTCATTACAACATCATCTGTCAACAGAACATAGAAGGTCAGCTCCTTTCAATTTGTTTTCTTCAACTTCTTTCCCTACCTATGCAAATCTTGGCTAACATATCTATGAACTTTGTGGAAGGTTTTCCCCATATCGACAGATAAGTTCTCCCTCCCTATCGTGGTAGATTGCTTCTCCAAAGCGTTTCATTTTCTTTCATTGTTTTACTCGTACACCGTCGTTAGTGTCACGCTTCTTCAAGCAGATTGTTTACCAACACAATCTACCGAAAACAATTGTATCAATCCCCGATAATATGTCGTTAGCTTTTTTGACAAGAACTCTTTCAACTCAGTAGCACCTAATTTACCCTCTAGTCGTGTATCACACACAATTAGTTGGTCAAACAAAGGTGCCACGAATTACAAGGTGGGAATATATCTCCACTATTTTAGGGTGATAAACCAAAAGATTTGATTAGGTATTTTCCTTGGGAAGAGTACCATTTTAACACCTCTTATCACACGGATGATCATTCCACCGCATTTAAGTTGTTCTCCCTCTCTGTTGTGATGAACTGCTTCTCCAAGGTGGCTTATTTTCTTTCATTGTTTTACCCGTACACCGTTGTTAGTGTCACACTTCTTTGAGCGAATTGTTTGTCTACACAATCGACTGAAAACATTTGTATCAATCCACAATAATGTACCGTTAGCTTTTTGACAAGAACACTTTTGAGTCAGTAGCACCTAATTTACTCTCTAGTTCGTGTACCACACACAATTAGTTAGTCAAACAAAGGTGTCACGAATTATACTTTAGGGGATAATCCAAAATATTTGATTTCGTATTTTCCATGGCAGAGTACTGTTTTAACACCTCTTATCACATTGATGTTCATTCCACCCCATCCACGTAATGTTTGACTTGGATGCTTGCTGATACTCTCGTATACTGTGCATTCAATGCATGCCAAGGGCTTCAACCAGACTCTCATCAAAATGAACCTAATTTTGGTGTAGGCTCTCAAACACTTACTCAAGGCATATGTGCACATGAAAAATTACTATAATTAAGTACATTACGAGCTATACTTCAATTAGGGTATGGAGTTTGGTTTAAATTGTGTACCCATACATAGTTCAAGGTAATACTACCAACATATTTTCCCCACGCTTCTATGGGCCTTTCCGGGTATTCAAAGGATTAATGAAGTGACTTACTATTTGAATTTTCCCCATGAAAAAGACTCACAATGTCTTTCATGTGTCTCAACCAACGCTTTTATTGGCACACCTCCCGATGCCTTTCCTATTTGCCGTTAGCAACCTTGATAGAAGCGTATTGGTCCCTTGATAGATTTATGTTATTTTAGAACCTTGTCTCGGCTGTTATATGGAACCCGATGGCTTCTATCGGACCCCTAATCCACCTCGTGTAAATTGTTATGATTATTGTAAAGGATTTTTATATAAGATCTTTTTGCACTATTACATCTTAATCTTTGATGATGAATTAAAGTAATCCATAAATCCTTTGGTGCAAGTCCTGTTCCAGTGAGAGCCCTATTATGCTTTTTACTTTTGGTTATCCCCTTCTAGTCTTCTTCCAAGATTGGAATCCCTAGTGGAGCAAAGGGAAGAATTTCTCAAGTGAATTGTTGATCTATCCTCTAACCAAGGTTGCAGATGTCGGATGTCGGACTCATGTCGGTTTGGGTTTTTTATCTCGGATGTCGGATTGTGGGGGATATATCGGGGACATTTCATAATGTCGGATTATAATATTATAATTATATATATATATGTATATAAGTATATTCCATAATGTTTTTCGTTTATTAATTAAATTGTAATTATTTTATCTAATCAAGTGTAAACTAAAATTCATATAAGAAAGTTAAACTACTAACAATCATCTAATCAATTTATAATAAAAAAAGAAACGTTGCATACTTTATATCATGTAATACAACATCACAAAATCATATTAAACTAAAAATATAATTGTACCTTATTCCCAAAATGTGAGTGCACTGCTGCACAAAATCTGCTACTCTAATATAAATCTATATATTTTTTTCCTGCAATCAATGAATGGACATATGAGTAAGGACTAAACTATATTAATGATTAAACATGACAAAAAAGAATTAACTTAATACACCTCACCTAAATAATATCAAGATTCTTGATCGGTTGGATAATTCTCGGAAGTCTAAATCATTAATGCATCATCAATGTCCTCCTCAAAATTCTCATTCTCATCCCTCTCCGACATAGACCGTTTTCCTTTTGATTTTGCCATATATACCTGCTTTAAAGCCGACCTTGCACTTCTCCTAGAAACAGAACCCACATCAACATCGACAATGTCCTTGGGGCTGCACCTCTGAGGAGACCCGGGACCATCTGGTCTCGGACTGCTATAGTCTTTTGGCTATTCAGGCCGCTCTTCTGCGCTGGGGATACAGTATGCCTTTTTTCTCCAGCTGGGATACTGCGCGGGAGCTTCTTTCCTCTGCCTCTGCCGGCGCGCTTGGTACGGCGAGGGTTTTTTCTCTGCGGTGTACCAGGTCTGGCGTGGCCGCAACGCCAAGGTCCACCATGGCGAGGTGGCGAATTTTACTGTCATGGCGACGACCATTGTTGAGACCCTCTCCGTTATGCGAACTCTACCACTCCAGGGGCGCTGGGGTACCACCCAGCCTCGTCGGCTGTCGACACCACACTTCTGGTGCCCCCCACCCCCTGGATGGATAAAGTTCAATGTGGATGGCTCTCTCTCCCCGTCCGGGCTTGCTGGCCTTGGGATGGTGGCCTGCGATGACCGGGGTGCTCTCATCTTTGATGCTGGGTTCCCGTTGTTGCACTGGGATCCTGGGGGAGTGGAGCTGGCGGCGGTCTTGGCTCTCCGGAATCTTATCCCGCCGTCATTATATGGGGTATGCGAGGCTATTGTAGTGGGCGACTGTTCATCTCTTATGGACAGCTGTGCTGCTAGTTTGCGACGGGGAGACTGGAGCGTGACGGTGGACGACAAGGAGGACTTCTCTTTTCTGAGCGGCTTCCCCCAGCTTCTGTTCCAGCATATTGGCCGGGAGGCCAGCAGAGCTGCCGATTTCTGTGCTCGTTTTGCCCTACGGGGAAACTTTGTATGGCTCGATGTTGATAACACCCATTCTGAGTTTGCCGAACTTGTTCGTGCAGACTTGGATGACATGCTGTAGTTTTGTTTTTCTCTTTGTTTTTTTAATTTCATGATATATGCACTTTTCAAAAAAAATCTGAGACCAAGTCAACCCTTCTTCAGGAAACACTTCGTTATCATTATCATCATCATCTACAACATCATCAGCAGGATCCGTTAACCACTCAGCAACATTTCCTTCATCAATACTCTTTGCAGACAATGGGTCTCGAGATGGATCATAATATTTAGACTTTAGCTTAGAATTGAATTTCACAAATACAAGATCATTCAATATTTGGCTTTCTAGTCTATTCTTTTTCTTGGAATGAATCTAAATATAATATACATAAACATTAAAAATTGTTATAATTTTAAGATATTTTTGAAATATCATCATAAAATTTATACTTTTAAGTAAATTACCATCTCAAAATTGCTCCAACTCCTTTCACAACCGGAGGAACTTGTTGTCAAATTTAAGATTCTCATGACCATAGTTCTCAAATTTGGAGTTTTAATTTCATAGAACTTACACCAATGAGCTTATAAAAAAATAACAAATTATTATACTAGTCAATTCAAAAAGTAATGCAACAATTATTTGGTGAAAAATAGAGAAAGATAATATACCTGGATTGAACCCTGATAGTTCTTTTTGCCTCTTTGCTATGTCATGGCCAATTAATCCTTGCTCTAGCTGATAAACTTCAACCTCAACAGTAATGACATTTTGCATAGAAGGATCATTAGAGTACATTCTAGTAAGGCATTCAATAAAGCCACCCATAAACTTTGAGTCTCCATCTATCTCTTCCCTATTTGGGTAGTAGAAGAAGAGATTCAGAAAATAGCCTGTTAGATGTAGTGAACTGCTCATCTTAGTCTCCACTCTTCTATCTATCAACTTCCATATAGGAAGATATTTACTCTCCTTAAAGTCAAGAGCAGAAGCAATATCCTCTCTAGCCTTCTTCATTTCACCATACAACCATCCCATTGAAGGTGCGTCTCCATCAGCTCTTCTAAGAACTTTCACCAATGGGGAAAATATAAGAAGGGCAAGCTCAACATTCAGCCAAAAAGTACCACCCAAAACTGTAGTTGTAGCCTACAATTCAAGAATCAAGATAACATTAGTACATTACAAACAAATTAATCATAGAAATAATATTTGAAATAAACTACTAAGATACATGTTTGCCTGCATCACTGCCAGATAATTTGGTAGCCCCACCTTGTTGATGTAAACATCTCCCGCAACTGTCTCTTCTTCTCATGGATGCTCTGTAACAAAAGAAATGCTGTGGCGAATCTGGTAACTCCAAAGCGCACATGATCATGGGACTTCAAGTCTTTTGTAGTCTCTCTGAACATGTCAAGGGAGATAGTATGACCATATATAAACACTGCCAATTGACGTCCAAGTGCAATAACATTTTTTATTTGCTTTAATCTTGCAATGTCCTGGAGAAGTAAATTGATAGTGTGTGTAGCACATGAATTCCAAAAGAGCCTTGGCCTCTTCAAAGCCATCAACCTTGTTTCCGCCATGTTATTAGATGCATTATCTGTCACAACTTGTATAATATTCTCTTCTTTTGGGCCATCTGGGCTGGCAATCGCCTCATTCACAAAATCATAAATAAATTTTCCATCATGTGTGGATGATGATACATTTTTGGATAGCCAAAATGCCACCCCAGCAATAGTGTGCACCACTATGTTCATGATGCTTCTCCCCTTTCTATTTGTCCATGTATCCATAAGAATGTTGCAGCCATGCACCCTACAGGTTTGAGTTAATGTAGTTAGCATCTCCTTCGCCCGTTGTACCTCCATCTTCAAGAATTTCTCTCATCTCATATGTGGTTGGACCCTTCATCCCTGGTCCACATAGCCCTACTGCATGCAACGCCTGTTGGAAGGATGTAGCATACACGACATTGAAAGGAATGCATGTCTCGTATGCCCACCTAGCAATATACAAGCACACATCATCTCTAGCTTTTTTCTTGTACCTGCTATCAATTGTGGTTTGCACCATTTTGCTGGTCTTGACGCTTTGAGATTGGACAAATTGATCCATAGGCCCTTTAGTACCTACACTTGCATAAAGGCTACTTTGTGTGGCTTCTTCTATGTCACTATCTAATCCTCCAACAACTACCTCTTCCAAAGCTGTTTGCAACCTTTCAGTCTTAAACTTTTTGGTTGCTTGTGCAGTGTGTAAATATCCCTCAAACGTTTCTTTAACATCTGCTGGTACCGTTGGGCAAGCCTTAACGTTGCCCCTTATCTCCCCCAAGTGATGTTTCAAGCGAGTAATTCCACCATTCACAATTTGTTTGCAATATATGCATTGTATTCTATTGGTATCATTAGGAGTCACCTTCTCCCCAAATGCTCAACAAGGATCTCGACCTACTGCGGAGGAAGTACTGGGAACCTTGTTAGAACTTTCTGATGAATTCATTCTACACAAAAAGAATTATAAATTTTTTTGAAAAAATCAACATCAGTGATATTTTATATCTAGATGCCCACAATATTGAAGTCATCATTAATCAATGATCATTGATCAGTCTAAAAACATAGCTAAATAATTTTTTTTCCACATCATATGTTGTCACAATGCCGCAAATCTGCAATCATAGAGGACAAGGGAAAAGACAAATTGAGAAATGGAAAGAAAGAGAGGATTATGAATAGATACAACCACATTGCCAAAATGCCACAATGTCAGTCGACTGCCATAAGGATTGGCCACAGCCAAAATGCCATAATGCCAATCGACTGCCATAAGGACTTTTTTCATTTCTACAATAACACAATACCACAATGCCACAATGCCACAAAACCACATTGCCACAAACCACAATGTCACAATGCCAACCAACTCTCATAAGCATTTGCTCATGCCATAAGGCCTACAATGCCAGAATATCAGTTGACTGCCATAGGGACTACTGTACTTACCACAACAACAATTTCATAATTCCAGCCCACTGTCATAAGGCTTTGAAACACCAACAATGTCACACGGCCCACACAAACAATGCTAGAATCCCAGCCGAGAACGAAGAGAGAAATATAGTAAGAGATATCAGAAAGTAGAGGAAGAAGGAAGAGGGAAGTAGCCCGTCAAGAAGAAAAATAACCTAATTAACAAATAGCCCAATTGCAAATTTGCTGGAAAATGGAAATAACTTAATGCAGCAGATAGAAAGAAACCACATGCAGCAGATAGAAGATGACTAGAGCTGGGAAGAAGGAAGAAGAAGAATGACTTACGGTGCCGAAAACATAGTGAAAAATTAACAAATATAACTTAAAAATAAAGATAAAACTCACAGTGTCGAGGGGACGAGCCACAGAAGAGGAGAGAAGAGTAGATAGAGGAACTGTCGAGAACCAGTGTCGATAAAAAAGACGGCCGACGAAAGAGGGCCGATGAAAAAGTCAAAACAACCAGAAGTACACAGTCCGGGTTCGAGAATCACCTGAGAATCACTGAACCAGAGAGCCGTCAGCCGAGAGAGTAAGAAATCGCGAGAGAGTAAGAAATCGCGAGAGAGAGAGAGATTAGGGCAAGCCAGATGGAAGGAGGCGAAAAGTGATGAGTCGGGACAGATGAGAATAATAACATAACCCAAATCGCGGATGAGTAGGAAATCGTAGATGATAATAATTTATAAGTATTAAGTTATAATTAATTAATTATATAATCATTATTAAGTATTTAATAAATCAAACTATTAAACTCTAAAAGATTTAAAAATGCCACAACCGCTATAAAGCCGCCATAACCCGAAATAACGGACCGACATGTCGGCCGCAATTCTGGAAAATGCAAAAATGGTCATTTGCAGCGGTAACATTGCGATTTCACCCAAAAAATGACACGTCGGCCGACATGTCAGACATGTTGGCCGCAATCTACAATCTTGCCTCTAACTACCATGGACTCGTTCCCATATGCGAGACCTCAATAACTTCCAATTGGGAACCTCCTTCCCAATGCAGAACAAAATTGCATTATCTTCTACTAGGATCTTTGTTTCATGTTATGGATGTATGCATGACATGACATGGGTATTATGGGTCAAATATTGTCTACATGTTGAAATGTGTAATATTGTCCAATGTAAGTACAGTCAAGATAAACCAAAGTAAACTAGCCACCCATTTCCGTTGAACTTCACCTCATAATTAACCCTTAACTCATCATTACTAGTCAATCTCTTCAACAACTAGCTACCTCACCATCTCCACCTTGAAACCACCACTCTCTCCCAGCCACCTGAATCTCTCCATTGTGAAACTGCCTCTTCTACCTCTTGAAACCACAACCCTTTGGATACCATCTCATGCAATCTATATAAAGCGAGTCCTTTTGTTTTTTTAGGTGAAATATTAAGATTTTGTTTTTTTCCATCCACGTTTGACGAACACCTCTTGCTGCCTTTCTTCTTCAAGTAAAAGACCTCTCGCCGAGTGAGCGAACAATCCCTTGTAAAAAACCTTAATGTATTGATGATATGATCTTGACGAAGGATTGTGTTTTGGTACCAAACAATCAACTATTTTATTTCATATGTTTAACTAAGTCATGTCATTGTGTTATTTAGCATCTATGTTATGTGTTGTTAAGAGTCTTTAGGTCTTTATTATGGACCCACTACCCATTATAAATTATTTTTATGTATGTTTTATTTAGTCATTATTTAGAGTTAGGTAATTTCGTGTCTTCATTTTTATGTTTATATTGATGGATCTCACATCTTATCGTGGTTGTGCCCTTTGAGTCATTTGAGTCATTGATGTCTCTTGAATATTTTTCTTTTATTTTTGGACGTATTTACGGTCCTTGCCATTAGGCCATATAATTTATATTTAAAGGCATCTTGGGCTAGAAGAATAAGAAACAATGAATTAATCCTTTTAGGCTTTCTTAGTTTTTCTCCTCTCTTCTCCAAGTGAGGCCTAGGGTTGAGCAAGCTCTTCCTCCCCTCTTAGGTTGAGTTCAGCTCCCTCATCTCATTCTTGATAGGTTAACGCACATATTCCTCGTCTCTCTACCTTCACCGCCATCTTCAACGAGATATTGATGAGCTACGAATTACTTCATTCTCCTTTTTTTCTTAGACTATCCAACAGATTCAAGCATCCGACTGGTAGTTACAGTCTCTGTTCAGATTCAGTTGAAGACCTTTGCTCGTCTTCCTCGAAAGATATCTGACTATACTCCTTCAGTCGACTACACGTACTTCTATACCACATTTGACTTTCAAAGTCGCTCAGTACTTCTGATCGAGCGTGCGCACCTCCGACAACTTTTGTCCTCAACATTAGAGCTCATCATGTCTTCTTTCATCAACATCCAGTCAACTACACACACAGTCTCAACAATGCGTCTTCTTCCCACTCAACATCAGTGCAAAGTCGCTGGCTCATCCTCATCATCAACACCAGTATCGGTGCCTGTGCATTCTCTTCGACATTCATGCTCCTTGAACCCGCTTATTACTCTTCATCGAGCGCTGTCGTTTATCCTTCTATTCATTTTGAGTCCTCTTCATGTCGCTTGCAGGCTCTCTGATACTGACCCATACTACCATCCTTTCAGAGCATGTCTTCAGACTTCCCTCCCCATTATAGTAGATCCACGACCACAATTTTTGCCTCTTTTCTTTAATCTAGCCCACTGCCTAGTTTTTCTCCTCGAGCCCGCCCCACCTCAGCGTGTTTCTTTTGAAGTTAAGCTTGAGCGTCTCCTTTTTGAGTCATCACTTACAAAGTAAGATAATTAATTGCTAGTTCATTAATTAACGAAGGGGCCAAAAATCAACTGCCTTTAAAAGGCTTATGTGGATATACTTCCTCCTCGGGGTTTGCATAATTCACAATGTTTGTGCTCTAGTGCAACCAATTTTTCTCCCAATCTTCCGCTCCTCTTAGTTATGAGATTGCCTAGTAAAAATATACGCATGCCATGACAACATTCTTGTCGCCAATGTTTGTGACAACTTTCTTGCCATGTAATCTACAAGAGACCTAGTTGCCTCTTACGCGCCAACACAAGCGGTTTTCACCATTCTTGTCGCCAAAGTCAATGGACTTCAAGCGGCACTGACGGCTTCCATGCTGCCCATTATGCAATCCTATGTTGCTCTCGTCGCGTAATCAACCACCCTCGACGCATCTCTATCAGTTCTTGTCGTTTCCATCCAACACCCTCCTCTCTTGACATAGATTTTACTGACTTCAATCTTCACTCCACATGTATCACCGACCACTCTCTAGCTATTCCTTCCAACAACTGTTCTCCAGTCGGCATTGCCACTCCCGATCACCCGGTTCCCATTCTGTAGGATCCACCTAGTCTCGATTGATCGTCCCATCGTCCACCACCAATGGACACCCTTCCCACAATTCCTACCATTACTGCTCGCAGTCTTTCCCTCCGCAGGTGCCTCTGACGCACCAAACCCTATAGCTTGTAGTCCCTGGGCACCCAGCCGCCCCCTCCAGGTCTCGTTGATTTTGCCTCTCCATAAACAACACCCCCTCGACAACATCACCATAATTCACATCATTAACGAACATGGTGAAGGCTTACCTCTCGATGCAGTCTCCTCTCCGATAGCAAACTACATGGAGTTATTCTAGCTAGAAATTAAAGAACCAGGTGATCAAACCTTCTGAACGTCATTCAATCTTAAGAGCAAGCCCGATTTTAAGCACGAGTGAGATGTCAGGCTCATTACCCGTTTTCACTTTTATGTATGTTTTATGAAGTCATAATTTAGAGTTGTTAGGAATGTTATGTCTTCATTTTTATATTTGTATCGGCGCCTATCACGTCTTAGTCTTTGTTTAGCCCGATGCAGCGTTGTGAGTATTTTTTAGTATATATATATTTTTATGTTTGGACGTATTTACGATCCAACTTTAGGTTATGTAACTTTTAACTAGAGGACTGAGAAGCAATGAATTATTCCCATTTAGTTTCTCTTAGTTCCTGACGTAGGACGAATTTTTAAGCATCAGATTAACAATGCCCTAACCCTACGTGCAATGCAAATGAGCATGTGACAAATGCAATGATCCTAAACACCATCTAATTAAGGGTTAGAGGCTTGATGAGTGACTACTAGAATGTAACCCTAATGTGCAGTGCAATATCCAACAATGAATTCAAATTATGCAATAAATAGTCAAATCGCACTTCGATAATTTTAGCAAAAGACAATAATTTCTTTAAGCAACTGGATTTAGGCTTTCCTATGTGTGGAGAGTCAAAGCAAGGGCGCACGATAAATAATTCTTGCAGATCACAAAATAATTTGCAACAAAATCCTACGATGTTATTTATCCAAACAAGTATAAGATCACCATAATATTTAAATGACGAAAACAAGAGTTCATACAACAACAAAACTCACAAAAGTACGAGGCATGCCCAAGGTGTATAGATTCGGTGAAGCACGGTGCGATGGAGACGATCCGTAAGGGAAACAAAGGCTGGTTGGACTGGATCTGACTGTGGGGAATGGGATTGAGGTGTAAGAAGGTAGATCTGATTGTATGGAGGCGGATCCGGGCTGTGGGAAGGTAGATCCGGCTATATGGAGGAAGATTTGGGATGTTGAAGGCAGGTCGATTTTGGGGAGGCTTGTGGTGGGTCCACAGAAGGAGGATGATGAATGGAAGGGCCGACGGTAATAGGAGGTGAAGGAGGAAACAACATCGGTAGCAGGACTGGATGGTGCAAACAGTGGCGGTAACAAGGGATAGTTACTGGGGGCGGAGATAGCAGGATACAACGACACAGGGAGCGGCGGTAGTGGAAAATAACGACACTCAGAGGTGGCGATAGCAGGAAACAACACATGAAAGGGGCGTCGGTAGCAGGATGTAGGGATGCAACTCGGTTCGGTTCCACCAAAAACCAAGAACCCACCCATGTAGGTTCGGTTACAAAATTTGGGAACCAGAACCGACCCGCGGTTCTAAATCATGGAACCGAATCCGCCCAATTCGGTTCGGTTCGGTTCCGGTTCGGTTCTCGGTTCCACCCATATTATGTAATGTCACATTTTTTCTTCTCAAATCTTCAACTAATAGGATAAATATTTATTACTCCAAATTTTGATGTGTTTTCTATCTCAATGTACACAAATACTCTTTTATTATCTATGAGACTACGATTGAATTTCTGAATTCGGTAAGCAAAATAATATCTGCAAATAATTGGGAGCTGCGGAGCCCTGAACTAATGAACGCCTGAACCTTTCCGCTGAACCGGGCCTAAATGAATTGTCCAATTGAGACAATAATATATTATTTTAAATTTTAAATAAATAATTCGGGTCGATTCTCGCGTACCCGAGTATGGGAACCGAGAACCGACCCGAACCATCAGTTCTCTAATAACTAGAACCAGTCCCGAACCGAATAAAACTAGAACCGACCCGAACCGCCTAAATCGGTTCGGTTTCGGTCCGGTTCTCAATTCTTCGGTTCCTTTTCCACACCCGTAACAGGATACATCAAGAGGGGTGGCGGTAGAAGGTTTTGGAGGCGGAGGAGGGTGGCTAGGGCCTAGGGTTAGGGGTTACATTTGGGAGCGGGAAAGGGCTTAGGTGTCGTCACCTAGGGTTCCACGGAGTCGGCACGAGGGAGGGATCGCCGGATTTTGGGATTTCTTTTTCCCCAAAATTTGCAATACCTCATGACAACCCCCTACACTCTTATTTATACATAAAAAGACTAGGGCACCCTAACATCAACGACTATGATTGTATGGGGATGTGGAGGGCCCGATTACATAAAAATAAAAGACAAAACAACAAAGTATTATATGAAATCGTTGGTAAATGACGAGCCGGACGCATCCGTGGAGTCGGATCATCGATCCGGAGATAGCCATATATGGTAGGTAGCCAATCGGCCCCGAACGGGCCTAAAACTCGTCTTCTGCCGCGTGGCTTCCTCTTCGTTCCACGTCATTCTCCACAGTTGAAAGAATTCATCTCTTGATGAATAGAGATCGGAATTCTCTCGATGTATGCTAGGTAAGACTCGGTGGGGTCCACCAAAGGTCGTCCAAGTATCGTCAATGGTAAATTTTCGCCATTGGTACTCCTGTGTCTTACTATCTGGCGCGGCTATGCATGTTTGAGCCACGACGTCAATAATGTTCTCAATAATCTGCCGCAATCACTAGTGTAGTCGGTGAAGCCATATGCAACTAACCCAAAGGTAGGTGGGGCTCAGAAGTGGTCTGAGTGCAGGACTGAGGATGTGGTGGTGTAGACTTCGATGGATGTATGAGTTTAGGCTCAAGAGGGATCTCCATGAAACATGTCCACATACTCGTGAGGCTTGTATGGCGTTGTCTCAGCATTAAATACGGGATGGATACTCATGCTCGTATGAATATCAAGATCATAGGCATTTGCTTTGATTTTTCTCATGATTGTGTTTTGAGCCATTCGTCTAGCTCTCAAACTTTGAGCAGGCCTCCCAAGGAGCCTCACAACGCGAATTCTCACCATCACTTGTTCTCCTTCAAGAAATACCTGCTCTTATCAGTAAACATCTGCATGCAATTTATATGATTTATCACTGATATTGATCCTCCGCCGGACTGACTCTTGAAACACATGCAAATAATGAACAAACAACTCAACAAACCCATGCAAATGATGAAGAAATGACTCAACAGATTCATGTCAATGATGTAAATGAAGCACAACAGACATAACACACTTTATGTGGAGCATTCTGACAATGATCTAAAAATTTATAAAATGAAGTGCCTTATCAGGAGGCTCTCTCGGTGGAATATAGAAAAACTCATTCAATGTGCGACGAGAGTCCAATGACTGTATGAGACATCAACACTCAAAGAAGAGATCATAAGATGTCAGATGCCTCTTGGGGATTGCGACACATCAGAGGGCTTAGCGGGAGGTATGCATGAAAATTCATCGCGGATACGACGATCATCTTAGTCGATACCAGAGACACCAACGATAAGATGTGGCTCAAAAGTGTGGTGAGTGTTCCTGAAAAGAAAGACCTTATCTGGTGGACCAGCAGACAGTGTGTCCTAAAACTTATCAAAGGTGCGATGGGTTATAATGTAGACTCTTGCAATAACGGGAGAATGCTCAAGCGTACTTAAGGAAATCTCTATATACGTGTTGCTCCACACATGATCCATTCAATGGGGCAAGATCAGAGATAATAATGCAAGAGACGTCAATAAATTGATACTCATATATGAGCGCTCACCTAAATCTCATCCTCAACAGGACATGGTAGTTCATCAGGAGGCTCAACACGGGCCTCGTCATAAAACCCGTCGACAGGGTCATGATCCTCTAAATGAGTACCGTCGTAAGGTGTAGTGTCTACATAAATGGGTGCGATAGCCACTATGAGATCAACACCAGACTCTTGGCTTTTGGTCTTGATGTGTCTCGGGATAATGACTAGGGGAGAGTGACATAGACCTACTCTTAAGAATGGATCTGGAGGTGTGGGATCAAGAGATGAGTCTATGATAGGACTGTTAGCCAACTCAGGGCATGGCTGAAGAAGGGGTGTAGATGAGGGATACATCGCTATTGAATCAATTGGTCCCTCAGACTCACTCTCAGTTGGGGTCACCAGAGAAGAGTCCGAAACAAAAGACAGACCACTCTACTGACTAAGTACCTTATTGGGATGAGAGAAATCTGTATCAGGTATCATTTCTGTCGTGTCTGACAGGACAATGATAGACATCGTGGTGACCTCGATATAGGAGGAACTCGTACCGCGGAGGTCAACGTGTGAATCCAATCAACTAGCTCTTGCGGATCTCAAGGGCTATTCATGTTGTAGGGCGCGTTGATATGTCTGCTCAAGGGACTTCGAGCTATGATAAGCCAACTCAGTACGTATGTCAGATCGAAGTCCAGATTGAAATCGAGAAGTGGTCATAGTTGGCTACTCTCGGATATCACTCCTCATAACTAACTCATCAAAACGATTCTTGTACTCTACGACAGAGAGATTCACGTTGAAGGGAAAATAATTGCTGAGCAAGTGACTCCGATACGGCGGAGGCAAATACCTCTGATACAATATACGGTTCATATCCATTTAACTAGTGATGCGATGTAGAAGATCTCGCTCGCAAGTCCTCTCAATATGAGACCAATATCCTCTCGCATGATCTAGAAGTTTAAAGTTTCACAAACTTAATGCGACGCTCACCGAATAACTCAAAATGATCGAGATAATACTTCATATTCACGAGTCAATGACTTAATGACTCGGGACTCGATGAGTCGTCAAAATAAGGGCATCAGTACGAAACTGTTACTCGAGATCTCTCAAAATGATGATCCTCAAAATAATCATCCCTAAAGTAATTGAGTCGTGTTGAAGGATTAACATGACCCGCTCGCATGCAGGGATATGAATAATGACATTCATCGTACTGATCATCTCTAAAATAGTGGAATCGTGTCAGTGGATCAACACGGTCTCTGGAAGCGGTGTGCTGCGATTGAGAATAATCATCGTAGGTGAGGATTTTCCCGAAGGGGCTCTGTGAGAGCAGATGGAAGTGGACTCGGGATCCCCAAATAGAGGAGAGAAATATTGGTGATACCTAACCATGAGAAGCCCATAGACTCTACAACCGTGTATCAAAAGAGTGCTCACAACCTTAGCATGCAAACGGGACACGACGGAGAGAACATATCATAACAATGTGGAGGGACAAAAAAAGAGCTCACAAAAAATAGTTCCTGCAAATTACAAAACAATCTAGAACAAAATCCTACGATGTTATTTATCCAAATGAGTATAAGATCATTACACAAGTAATAATAGTATAACGCATGACATAAAATAAGAAGAAACATGAAGTTGGGAAGTTGTCGATGACAATGGACGATAAGGAACCTTTAGTCTATAATTCAAAGACCATGCATAATTGAAGCCGACGACGGACTTGAGAAAGGAAGAAAGCCAAAGAAAGAAAAAAACAACAAACAATGAAACAATTTTGGTTGATTGTCTATTAGACCATAGACACTAATTGAAATAAATTGAATATAATCAGTCGATAAAATGTCGGGATATATTGACTGATATATCATCGAATATATCGGTCAATAGCAGACATATTAGAGGATATATTGCAAAAGGATATTTTGAAAAAAATGTCGAAAACATGTCGTTTTGTCCATGAAATCTTTATGTCGGCCGACATGTCGGCCATGTTGGAGGATATCCACAACAGTGAGCATGATACAACAACAGGGGCGATGATAGTAAGTCTTGGAGGTGGAGGAAGGTATCTAAGGGTAGGGGTTACCTTTGGGGAGCGGGAAATAACCTAGGAGTCGTCGTTTAGGGTTCCACAGAGTCGGCACTGTGGAGGGATCGCTGGATTTCGAGATTTCTTCTTCTCCAAAATATGCAATACCTCGTGTGTCACAACCCGTCTAAAACAAAGATCAGATTGAGCTTCTGGCGGATCGTGATATCACAGATATGCGCAGAAAGAAAATCCATGTTTTTTACGCGAGAGCTGAGATACTGATAATTAGTTTTAAAATAATTACTTTTGAGTAAAATAGATTGTTTTTATGTGGAAGTTTTAAAATATGTCAATGAGAATATTAGATGCACATGTATTTTAATAAAATTCATGATACAAGTTCTGATACAGATTTCATGTGATGTCAATCCCAGAGAAATGAACATGCAAAAAATGTTAACTTTCTAGTATATAGCTTATAGCTAAGTAGTTGTGCATAATAACAGAGAAAATGACTAATCGTAATTATTATATAAAAGAAATAACCATTAGTAAAAAAAAAAATGCATAGAACCTGACACAGTGAGAAAATAAATATCTAGAAGCTGAAGCTTGACGCAGATCGGGCTCGGGAAGCAGGCGGCGCAGGCACAGATGCTAAGACAAATTCAAAAACAAGAAGGAAAAAGTATCAGAACATTTAAATAAACAGTGAATCAAGTAAAATAAAGTACGAGCAGAGAAAATTAGAAATATTTGGGTACCAATTCTTATATGAGGCAAGCTAGTATGACAAACAAGTAAAAGAGTTTAGCAGAAATAACTTTAATTATTAGTATACTTCAGAGTATAGCATAAATTCGATCATGTAATAACATAAGTTATAATCAGTGAAAGAAGTGTTTTTATTTGATGCACATGATTCATATTCAAGTTCAGAAACAAGACTTATCAGAAAATTTATGCTTACTATGACCATTTATTTGTTCTGGTTACAAAAACAAGCAGAAATTTAAGTCGAGATGTTACATCAATTAAACATTATTTTTCAATAATTGTTTATGACATTCATGAATTAAATGATTCATACATTGTGATTCTAGCAGTTACGAATTTGCATCGATGAGAAGAATCAAGTCATGTAACAATAGTTATCCATGTCTTGCAACCAAACATGCATAAAAACAAAGATCTGATGACACCCAAAACTATGTAGCGAGTTTTGAACCTTGCGGGTTCAAGAGGTTAATGTTTCATTAACAAGAAGTGTTTTCAAGTAAATAGCAGGAGTAAGATTGACATGCATTAATTTTAGGATAACAAGTACTCATCTAGATTAAACTATTTTTAGACACAAATATCTTCCAAGAAAAATATGTATGTTACGAGCATGATATAAAAACATCAATCATATATTTGCTAACCAAAATTCGTTATAATTATTATCATGACACATATTGTTCATGTTCAACAATTTATCATTCTTCCAATTGTATATCAAATGAGAAAAATCATTCATTTAAGCGATTTCCAAATAAAATCATTCACGATTACAAATCCATGTCATTCCAAATATATTAAAACATAAACTACTAATTTGTCAGATTAGACATTCAAGATTTAAATTCATTTGACATATCAAATATTCAAGAGCGATGTCATATATTCATAGGAACGAAAACATTAAATTAAACTCAATGTTTGCAAAAGAGTGATCTCTACTTTCCTTAAGTAAGTTGAACCTGACGACGATGGTTAAGCAGCACAAGCAAAATCAGAACCCTATTTAAACCTGTCCAAGCACAACGAAATTGATATTTGACATACAGAGAATTCATACGTTAGCACATACATTGATTCATTGCATAACTTGATGAAGAGCGGGTTTAAAGATAAACCTCCCTCAAAAGTGGGGGGAGAGGAGATACTACGCAGAAATAGGGTCTTGGCGGCGCTTGGCTAGGAGAAACCCTAAATCGGAGAGAACTTTAGAGAGATCCCGCTAGTATCTTCGACGAACGACGTCAGAAATCACAAATACAATGACGGTTAGACGATTATAGGAGGACAAAAACTTCGATTCACAAAACACACGCAACTCGGAGCACAAAATTTGCAAAGGATTCAAAAAGGAATTTGAATAAAGGGGGAAAGAGAGAAGATCTTACCCAAGGAAGTCAAATCCGAGCCCAAGGAGGAGAGGGGAGGAAACCCTAGGAGTCTCTCTCTCGCAAAACCTGGCCAAGACGACGAAGAAGAGGGTTGCCGAACGAAGAAAAGGAGTTTCCAGAGGAAGAGGAGGCGGCTTCCGTCCTTGAGGAGGAAACAACTGTTGCTAATTGGAGAGGGAATACTGGTTGCAGCTGATCTAGGGAGAGAAGCTGGAAGGCTTCCTACCGTCAGTTTGAGGGAGAGGAAGGGCAGGAGGAGAGTGTCGACTTGGGAAGAAGAAGCATGACAAGGTGGGATTGCCGGCCAGAGAGCGGGACGCACAGGAGGGAGGCGGCGAATAGGAGACGCATCGATGGGAAGCGGGAGACGCGGATTGAGAGCGGCAGGTGCGACTTGCGGAAACGGGCTATAGAGGCGGCTAGCGGGATGCGGGAAAAATAAAGGGGGGGGGGGTGGCTCAGTTTAGGCTTAAGAAATAGGAGAACCTATTTGATTTGTTTTATTATTATTTTTTGAAATTACAAATATGCCCTTTTAAAAATCTGATTTTAGCTTCTTTTCTCTTTTTTTATAAAACCTGGGTTGTTACATCGTTATAGCCCCCCTACACTCTTATAACAAAGTAATATGTGAAATCATAGGTAAATGACGAGCCGGATGCATCCGTGGAGTCGGATCATCAATCCGGAGACACCATGTATAGTTGGTAGCCAAACGGCCCCGAACGGGCCCAAAAATTCTTCCTCTATTGCGGGTCCGTGTCTCTGTTCCGCATCAATTTCCCTCTTCTCCTCATCCTCTCCAAGTTAGGGTTTGGGTTGAGTAAGACTCCTCTCCTCCTCCTCCCTTAGGTTGTGTTTTGCTCCCTCATTGCATTCTCTGTTTGTTGAGCTCGGCTCTCTTGTGCCTCCATCTCCACCACCATCTCCAGTTAGATATTGATAAGCTACTGGTTAGACTATAACAATCTTTTAGTAATTTTGGGTATTTTATGTAAGTCCAAGTGTTCAAATTTATCTACGCTTATGTGTTTAGTGTAACTATAGATATAGAACCCTTTTGGTAGTGGAATGGGATAAGTTACTGAAGTGCTTCAAGTTGCCCGTAATAGTTTATCCATGTCGATCAAGTTTCGTTGGAAGTATGAAGCGACAAAAGATTACCTAATATATAGCTTAAGGCCATAAGTGGTTATTCCTTTTGTTCAGTTTGACATGAGTCACGCCATGAGAAAAATCAACATTAGAATTTCCTCCACTATAGAAATGTGTTGGATTAACTGCCCCTTCAGGAACATCAATATTCTTTAATTTGTCCCCCATATGGAGAGAAAAAATACACAAGACGAAGCCCTCTTCCCTGAACAGGAATGACAACAAGCAGAAGAGGATGACTGGAGCAACACCTAAAACTATTATTGAAGCAGGATCGATTCACCGACTAGATCATAAGAGTCTGCAAGAGACGTGATAGGGTCAACACATGAGGAGGCAATGAAACCAGAAAGCAGAAGAGTTTTTGGGGGCAGATGAGGCAGCGACGACTGGAGACAGGATCGATCAACCAGCATCGTCGAGCACGGAGAGCCGATTAGAATTCTGGGGCGACGAAGAGCAGCGAGGGGGAAGACGACAACAATGGCACTGAGACATGACCTTCTCGACAGAGAGAAATGGGATCCTTATTGTCGCTCTGATACCATGTTGGAGAGAACGAACCTTCAAGTTTCAAAATATTTTCTCATCTCCCCTTTCGTAGCCACGCCCGACCATAAAAGAAGACCTAGCCACCTCTTGAGTTATCATCACCCCAGATAAGTCTTAGGTAGTTTACCTTTTAGCATAACATGCAAAAGAGCAAAAATATTTCTTTAAGCAAAGCAGGCTCAGGCTTACCTCAGTAGGTCAAAGCAGGAATACATTAACAAACGAGTCTTGCAAATCACAAAAACAATCCAGAACTATTAATTGCTAACATGAGATCTAATCAAACATGTAATCACATAACCATATAATAATATTGATGAAAATGTCTCATACAACAATACAATACTCACATTGCAATGGAGCTGTTGTAGGGGGAGAGATTTGGTGATCCGGGTTGGTGTAGTTGCTATTCGGTGGTTTGGATGAGGTTGGATGGGGCTGCAGTGGCTGGTAAAGCATTGGAATAGAGGTTAGAAGTTGTGGGCTGGGATGCCGTTAATTGGAGGCTATGTTATTAAAGGCCCGCCTTGGGCGCACCTAAGACTCTTGGCTCAGCAGGCTTAGTGGTTTGTGCCTCTATGCGCCTTATTTGCGCCTTTAGAATATAAAAGGCTCCCCTGAGTGAGATTTTTGTTATAAATTTTTTCTTCAAAAATTAAGAAAAAAATAATTTATCAATAATTTTTATTGATTTATTGTTCATGAAAGATAATTGTGTTTTGAGACTTAGATATGATGCAAGTGACCACATTGATTATATTTTTAAGAGATACGAACAATAGTAATAAATGATTAATTAGTAAACTAGAAAAAAAATTTAATCGAGAAGCTGAAATGATGTTTGATACTGATTATTTTAAATGGATGTGGTTGCGCATTGCTTTCGTCAAGCGCGCGCCTGCTCCTTGAGCCTTGCGCCTAGGGTTCATGACCCCTTTGCGTCTTGGTGCGCCTTGCGCCTTTAATAACTAAGATTGGAGGGGTAGGGGAGTTATTGGAGGGTAGGGGAGTTCTTGCGGATCAGGGTGGGATCGTGGCAGTTATGAGGTTGTTATGGCTTGTAGCGGTTGTAAAAAGGTGGCGCCAGAAGGAGCATGTGTCATGGAAGGGGAGGGTGCGGCAAAGGCTGCTAGTGAGGGAATCAGAAGGTGTGGTCTTGCGAGTAGTCTTTTGGTACAAGACCGATAGTTGTAAATGCACGGGTTACTGGAGCCGAGAATGAAAGGAAGATAGGAGACGAGCTACGACTGGAGTTGCGGCAACGAGTTTCACAGGGCGTGGACGGGGTCGTAGACGTTCCTGTGGGTGTCGGCGTGAAAGGAAGCGTTTGAGAAAATATCGAGGAGCTATGGTTTGCTGAGGGTGTTGGGAGATCGAGTAAGGTAGCCAAGGAGTCGTCACCTTGGATTCTTGGAGTCTGCACACGAGCGGCCACTGGATTACGGGATAGTAATTTCCAAAATCTGCAGTCAAGAATCCAACAACCCCCATATACTATTTATATAACAAATAAATTTGGGCAATCTTAAATCGACGGCTATGAAGGACCATTAACATAAGGGTCCGATTTAACACACTGACACGACAATATAGTTGATGCATCGTTATTATTATTGTTTTATCGCACTTCTCTTATTATTGTAGCGCACATTTTTGCGCATTTTTGGATTATGGTGTAACGTCAAGTTGTATCGCACACATATTAGCGCTTTTGATGTAATTTTGTTTCGTGCACGCTTTCGCACAATTTTTATTTGGCTCGTTGGTGTGACCGGCCAACGAGAACCTAAATGCATAGGTCCGATATTTTAGGAAGTAGATAAATTTAGGGCAAGCTAAATTTAATTAACTATTTTATTATAATTTTCCTACGCCGCAGCCGGCTCCGCTTTCGAATTTTCCCTCCACATCTTCTATGGCCCTTATTAAATGATATCTCTATATTGTCTTAAAATCTGCAAATAGCCAAACTCATCTCACCCCAATCTTCCCCTTATAAAACCAACCCTTAGCCACTGTTCAAACTAGCTGGGAAATAAGTTGAATGAACCGAATTTTGGTTTCATTCGGTTTCCTCCCAGCGTCGACCTAACTCCAGTTCCCGTACCCAGCTCCTGCTCGACAAACTCTGACGTCGCCTCTTCCTCCCTCCACGGCTCCGTCGATTACTGCCCGACGCCACTCCTCTCGTTTTCCCTCCCGGTTCTCCTCATCCGACGAAGCCACCTTCCAGAAGCCTCTCCAGCCGCCGTCGAGCCCGCCTTAGCCTCTCCTGGGCTCCGACCACCCCTTCTGCACCGGCCTCTAGTCGTCCAGCCAGCCTTCAGGGTTTTTCCCCTTCCCGTCGGCCTCTCTCGTTGCTCCGGAATCCAGCCGGCAGCCTCTTCCGGCTGTTCCAGCAAGCTTCTTCCTCCTCCGTGCCTGATAGTGCATTCCAGTCGGCCGCCTACTTCCTTCCAGCACCGTATTCCTCCATTCCCGAGCTCCCAGAAGACCTCCAGCACCGGGCCAGCCCTTCAGCATCTCCCCTTTGCTCCACAGCCATTCCTTCTTGGAAATTGGATGCACAGCCGCTACTACACCCTACTCTTGGTATACCTCCCTACCTCATTGCTCCTCCACGGTATTTATTTTGTGTTTTAATATTAAAATGGAAAATTAATTAATTAGAGCTTGCCTGATTAATCGCATTTCATAATTATCGTTATTCTCCAACACGTGAATGCCACCATAAAATTTCGTGCTTGTGGAATTGTGACTCGTAGCGTTTCTACGCACGTGCGGTAGTTCTATGTTCGCGAGCGACGCCTTGACCGTTTAATTCGTTAAAATTAGCCCGCGAAGCGCTCTCGCTTCACAATTATTTTATAAAAGATCTATTTTATATTTTTAAAACTACACCCTCACCTCAGGTCACATCAGTTTGGTGTGGCTGCTGGGATATCTCACTCCTATCGTGGGATAACCGAGTGTCGGTTGTTTTAAAATTTTAAGTTTAGTTTTTTTCGTTTTAAAAAATGATGAGTGATTTAGATGCGCGCATTAAAACTTTGATGAAAGATGTTGAGTGCGTCACTGCTGACGTCCGACAGAATCTGCCTGGGTTGTGTACCTCTGTTCACAACATGGAGGTGACAACGCACACGTATTATGTTGCTCCCGCATACCTTCCCACTCCATATCACATAGTGGAACCCGAGGTTAAGTGTTTCGTTAGTCCTCCACATCACCACAGTTTCACGACGAGCACTTTAGCTCCACTCACCCCCACCGTGACACTCCCATCCGTCGACGAGTTCCTTCTCGCGCCCCTGCTCAAGGAAGAAGAGTTTCTTCCTATCTCTATCACTCCGACTGATGTCGTGACCCCATGTGTCCCCACTTTCACACCCCCTTCGATCGAGGAGGTTCTTCCCGAGCCCCTACTCCAGGAAGATGAGTTCTTCCCTCCTCATTCCTTCCCCCGATTGACTAGGTGTGTCCACTTTCCCCGACTGACTCACATCTTTCAGTCGCTGAGTTGTTTCCTGAGGCCCCACTTCAGGGAGGACTTATTAGTGATGCATCACTCGTCTCGGATGACAAATCATCGCTCTCTCTTCTCCTAGAGGAGTTGATTAGTGATGATGCCCTCATCTTGGGTGACATGGACTCGTGTGTCTTGTCTCCTGACTTTCTTAGCCCACTACCGCCACAAACCCTTGAGTCCACAGACATTGTGTTCGGTGGTCCCTCACCTGAGGCCCCCGAGGCACCACCTTTCATCGACTTCGTATTCAACGAGCACGCCTTTAGTCCACATCACTTCTTTTTAGTTGTAGACGAGCATGTTATACCACCACCTCACTATCGTTCGAGGTCTGAAACTTCTAGGTCTACTCGTCTCGAGAGAGTCAAGACGATACTTCGATACTTCACTCCCCATCGGGACACCCGCTTCAAAGGATTTTTATGTAAAATTTTACACGCTAAATTTGGGATCTGTTTAAATTTTTTGTGACTTAAGTTGAATTTCATCGGGTGAAATTAGGACGATATTCGATCAGAGTCTAGCAGTCGTTCGTAGGTGTCTATCGGTCGAGCGTATGTTGTGTTATGAGTTACTGATTCCACGGGCTGATTCCACTTGCTTCCCGTTCTACCAACTGCCACATGTCCCCCCCCCCCCCCCCCCCCCCCCCCCCGTCATCTTATGCAGGCTCTAATAATTACTGTTTATTTACATATTTGACATGAAATTTTACTAATGGATTGCGAGCTTTTGGGATGAGAGATTACCTGCAGGTTTTTTGTCGTAGTCATGACATCAGCAGGACGGTATCTAGCATCTTTCTGATCAATGCTTGGATTTTCTACTTGCATGTTACATCGAGTCTCGTCGGGGTTGAGCTCTTTCAACCCAGGGAGAATTGATGTAACCCGCGTCGCGTCGTTATTATTATTGTTTTATCGCACGTGTCTCTTATTATTGTAGCGCACTTTTTACGCATTCTTGGATTATGGTGTAGCGTCAGGTTGTATCGCACACATATTAGCTCTTTTAATGTAATTTTGTTTCGCGCACGTTTTCGTGCAATTTTTATTTGGCTCGTTGGTGTGACCGGCCAACGAGACCCTAGATGCATAGGTCCGGTATTTTAGGAAGTAGATAAATTTAGGACAAGCTAAATTTAATTAACTATTTTATTATAATTTTCCTAAGCCGCAGCCGGCTCCGCTTTCGAATTTCCCCTCCACATTTTCTTCTATGTCCCTTATTAAATAATATCTCTATATTGTCTTAAAATCTGCCAATAGCCAAACTCATCTAACCCTAATCTTCCCCTTATAAAACCAACCCTTAGTCACTGTTCAAACCAGCTGGGAAATCAGTTGAATGAACCGAATTTTGGTTTCATTCTGTTTCCTCCCAGCGTCGACCTAACTCCAGTTCCCGTACCCAGCTCCAGCTCGACGAACTCCGACGCCGCCTCTTCCTCCCTACACGGCTCCATCGACTACTGCCCGATGCCACTCCTCTCGTTTTCCCTCCCGGTTCTCCTCCTCCGACGAAGCCACCTTCCAGAAGCTTCTCCAGCCGCTGTCGAGCCCGCCTGAGCCTCTCCTGGGCTCCGGCGACCCCTTCTGCACCGGCCGCCAGTCGTCCAGCCAGCCTTCAGGGTTTTTCCCCTTCTCGTCGGCCTCTCTCGTTGCTCCGGAATCCAGCCGGCAGCCTCTTCCGACTGTTCCAGCAAGCTCCATCAAGCTTCTTCCTCCTCCGTGTCTGATAGTGCATTCCAGTCGGCCTCCTACTTCCTTCCAGCACCGTATTCCTCCATTCCCGAGCTCCCAGAAGACCTCTAGCACCGGGCCAGCCCTTCAGCATCTCCCCTTTGCTCCACAGCCATTCCTTCTTGGAAATTGGATGCACAGCCGCTACTACACCCTACTCTTGGTATACCTCCCTACCTCATTTCTTCCTCCATAGTCTTTATTTTGTGTTTTAATATTTAAATGGAAAGTTAATTAATTAAAGCTTGCTTGATTAATTGCATTTCCTAATTATCGTTATTCTCCAACACGTGAATGCCACCATAATATTTCGTGCTTGTGGAATTGTGACTCATAGCGTTTCTACGTACGTGCGGTAGTGCTACGTTCGCGAGCGATGCCTTGACCGTTTAGTTCGTTAAAATTACCCGCGAAGCGCTCTCGCGCCACAATTATTTCATAAAAGATCTATTTTATATTTTTAAAACTACACCCCCACCTCAGGTCACATCAATAGTATATGAAAAAAATATGTAAATGCGGATCCGGACGCATCCGAGGAGTCGGATTCTGCACGAGTAGATAAAAGTGGGTTTCGTTTTGCGGCGATCCCATTGTGAAGGTTGATTCCCATCACAAGGACTTAGGAGAGGAAATGAATAATACTATTAATCTGAGAAGTGAGAAGCTTGGACTATGAGAAATTGGAACAGAGAAAATGATATGGCCCGGAGCCAGTTCAGAGCAGTTTATCATCAGAAGGGGCCAAAGATCAAGGAGACTGAACCTATGTTATTAAAGACGCGCCTAAGGCTCACCAGGCTCAGAGGTTTGCGCCTCTGTGCGCCTTATTTGCGCCTTTAGAATATGAAAGGTGCGGCTGTGTGAGATTTTTGTTGTAAATTTTTCATCAAAAATTATGAAAAAAAATAATGTTAGAACTCAATAATTTTTTATCGATTTATTATATGTGAAAGATAATTGTGCGTTGAGAATTAGATATGATGCAAGTAACTACATTGATTCTATATTTTAAGGGAAATAAATGATTGTAATGAACGATTAATTAGTAGACTATATGAAGAATTTGATCTAGAAGCTGAAATGATGTTTGATGCTGATTATTTAAATTGGATGTGTTTGCTCCTTGCCTTCGTCAGGCGCGCGTCTGCGCCTAGGTTGCAAGACCCCTTTGCGTCTTTGTGTGTCTTGCGCTTTTAATAACTAAGGACTGAACCAACTGGTTCAGTCTCTCCCTCCTCCTAAGTAAACTGGTTGGCCTAGCCAGTTCAACGGCTAGGTATTGGGGGGGGGGATGCTATCTCACCCCTAGGGCATCGAAGTTTATCACATGTATCTTCTCTTTCTCGCACGTAGGAGTAGCAATAGCGTAACAATTGGTATTAAAGGTGTTCTCCATCGTTGGCCGTGAAAACCCACGACACGCCTCACGGTGCTGGAAGAGGGGCAACAAGGCTTAAAGGACATCATGGAAGAGGGGAAGCAGGAGCTATCGCAGAAGATCTGCGATACGGAGGAGCGATCCCGTGCGGCTTTTGGGAGGAGACGAAGGCCTTCTGGGAGCAGCTAGGCCGCATCGAGCGGTCGTCTGATCATGGCAAGGGGGCGACAGTCGATGGCATGGCCGAAATCAACGGCGTGGGAGAGGCGTCGGCCGACCGGAGGAATGCGGCGGGGGTTCCGCCGATTGCATCAGACGACGGGGCTATCGAAGGATCAGGCGGGAATAAGTGGGCCGCCGTCACCAGCCAGCGAGCACAGGTGCCGCATCCGCGCAGTGTCTGGGGGCCCGACGACAGCTCTGGGTTCTCTTGCGATTTCACCCGGGAACCTGGGTGGGGAGGCAATCGTGACAGCCGCATGTGGCTTGGCGAGAGGACGACAGGAGCCAGTGGGATGTGGATACGGGACGAGGAAGTGGTCAGCCCTTCCGGCAGCCTCATGGGGGCTGGGGGAAGGAAAAGGGAGCAACGAAGCCGGCGCGGGGGCTCACGAACCTCGCACAGGTGGGAAGGAGAAGCGCTAGCGGGGGACCACTGGGATCGGGGGCCCATTATGCAAGGTAGGGGAAGGCCAGGAGAAATTGGGGGACTGTGGAATCAAGGTTGGGGACAACCTCCAAATGTTTTGCAGGCGCGGGCACCGTCACAACACCGCCCACCTGTGCAGCCCCGACTGATGAGTATAGAGTTCCCTAAGTATAAAACAAGAGGCCCACTGGAATGGATTGAGAGGACTAAGATGTTCTTTGAGTACCAAGTGCTTCCCAAGCACCTGTGGGTGTACGTCACTTCTTTTCATTTGGAAGGAGATACCTACCAATGCCTTAGCTGGTGGAGGAAGCAACGACCCTACCCCATATGGGAGGAATTCTGCGATGGACTCATCACGCGATTTGGACCGACCGAATATGTGGACTTCGATATGATGTTGACTAAGCTGAGGCAGACGGGGAATGTCAATGAGTACAAAAGGGCGTTTGCAAGACTAACTAATCAGGTGCAGTGGTCGGAGAAGGCGCCTCTTGGGTGCTTCATGGCCAGATTCAAGGTGAAAATCAGTGATGAGGTGCAGACATTTCAGCCCAGGAGCACAGCGGAAGCCATTGGGATGGCCCGGTTGCAGGAAGTACTGGGAAGAATCAAGGAGGCATCAACTCACCGAGGGAGCAGTAAGGAAGCAGAACTTGGTACATCCAAGAGATCCAGCAGCTCTTTCACACGGAAGGAATCAACAGTGAAGCGGATATCATGGCAGGCGGGCCAAGGGTTTATGCTACACTTGCGACGAGCAATTTGTCATCGGACACAAGTGTAAGGTGGTTTAGGTGTACATGCTGCAAGAGGAGGGCGACCCAAAGGCCAACGAGGACAACTCTTCCAAGGAGAGAGAGGTCCTTGATTTGGAGGAAATTGAAGTGTATGTTCATGCATTAGAGGGGGGAGGACAACCCTCCATGATGAGAATGACAAGAAAAGTGGAGGATCAAATGGTTTCCATACTGGTGGACAGTGGGAGCACCCACAACTTCATCAACACCGAGGTAACCAAGAAATTAGCCATCACACCGACAAAGGACAAGATGCTCAAGATACTCCTAGCAGACGGAAATCTGTCGCAGTGCACGGGGGCCGTGAGAAAGGTGTCACTCATGATACATAGATTCAGGTATCACGTGGATTTGTATATACTACCAGTTCGGGGGTCAGATGCTGTACTGGGGAGCAGTGGTTGAGGTAGCTGAAACTAGTTATGAATGACTGAGAGAACATGACCATGAAGTTCACACATGATGGGAAGAAGCACAAGCTGCAAAGAAATACGGGCCTGTTGGTGAAAGAAGCCACTATTTTGTCTTTGGAGAAATGGGCTGAGCAGGACTACTCCATTGCTTGGGTCTTGACCGGAGGAGATGCAGGGGAGCGGGATGAGAGGATTCCAGAGGAATTGCAGGAGGTATTGGGAAGGTTCGAGGTGGTTTTTGAGACACCAAAGGGGTTGCCACCACCACAAACATGCGACCACCAGATCATGATTAAGAAGGGCGTGAAGCCCACCAGTGATCGACCATACAGGTATCCTCACATACAAAAAGGAGGAGATCAAGAGATGCGTCTGAGAAATGTTGCGGGAAGGGATCATTCGACACAACACGAGTCCATTTTCTTCTCCGGTCTTATTGGTGAAAAAGAACGACGAAACTTGGAGATTCTGCATAGACTACAGAGCTCTCAACAGGGTCACAGTTAAAGACAAATTTCTTATTCCGGTCATTGACGAGCTTTTGGATTAATTGCATGGAGTTCGACTTGCTGTTGGGGGTACCATCAGATCCACATGCAAGAGTGGGACGTCGAAAAGACAACTTTTCGAACACATGAAGGGCACTACGAATTCCTTGTGATGTCTTTTGGGTTGAGGAATGCGCCGGCTACCTTTCAAGCGGTCATGAACGAAACATTCAGGTCATGGTTGCGGAAGTATGTGCTGGTCTTCTTCGATGACATCTTCACCTACAGTCCGAGTTTGGAGGCACATGTGGAGCACCTGCTGATGGTGCTGCAAGTTCTCAGGGAGCAGAGACGGTACGTGAAGAGGTCGAAGTCCTCTTTCGAGAAACAGGAGGCGGAGTATTTGGGTTACCTGGTGAATAAAGAAGGGGTTCGACCGGACCCACAGAAAGATCATGACAGAGTGACCCACACCCACCAACATCAAGATGTTGCGAGAATTTTTAGGGCTAACGGGCTACTACAGAAGTTCGCGAAGGACTATGAGAAGATTGCTAAGCCGCTGACTACATTACTCCAGAAAGGGATGTTTGATTGGGGAAGGGATGCAGAGTTAGTATTCTAGGCACCGAAGGAGGCGATGGTGACGACCCCGGTGCTAGCATTACGAGATTTCGCCAAGTTGTTCGTAGTGAAAACAAATGTTTCGGGGGCCGGTCTTGGGGCGGTGCTGATGCAGGAAGGAAGGTCGCTAGCATGCTACAATTGGTCGATTCAGGGGAAGGCGTTGGGACTTTCGGTTTATGAAAAGGAAATGTTGGTGATCTTGCATGCGATGGGGAAATGGAGGTCGTATCTTATCGGGAGGCACTTCAAAATAGGAACCGACCACCAGAGTTTAAAGTACTTCCTGGAGCAGTGGGTCTCATCACTAGAGCAACAGAAATTGATGACAAAGATGTTGGGGTACGACTATGCGTTAGAATACCGCAAATGGAGGGAGGATAAGGTCGCTGACGCCCTTTCGTGCTTGCCTCCGACGAGTTCTTTTTGGCTATCTCAACGTTGATCTTGGGCATAGCGGAGGAGGTCCGTCGGGATGTGTTACCAATGAGGAGCTAAGTCAAATATTGACAAATATTGCCGAAGGTAGAGGGGTGGAAGCGGCTACCATGTCATTAATGGTCATTTGTATTACAAGGGACGCTTGGTGGTGGCACCAGGATCAGCAGTTACTCTACGAGTTTCATGACACCCCCTACGACGGGAACTCCGGAATGTTGCGAACCTACCAGCGGATCAAAAAGAATATTTATTGGAGGGGATTGAAGGAGGATGTCACACAACACGTGCAGAACTGTAGGGAGTGCCCGAGGCAAAAGTACGACACGACCACTCCAACAGTGTTACTGGTGGCGCTGGACATTCCAGAGCTCACATGGGAGAGCATTGCAATGGACTTCATTGAGGGGTTACCCAAATCACCGGGCAAGACGGTCATTCTGGTGGTGGTGGACCGCCTCTCCAAGTATGGGCATTTCATTGCGCTTGCGCACCCTTGCACTACGGAGACCGTGGCGAAAGCCTTCGCCCGGGAGGTGGTGCGACTGCATGGGATGCCGACTTCCATCATTTCTGATCGCGGCACCATGTTCCCTAGCAGTTTTTGGAAGGAACTCTTCCGTCTTGCTGGGATGTCCTTACGCATGAGTACAACCAACCATCCCCAGACAGGCGGGCAGACGGAGACCCTAAATAGAAGCATGGAGACATATTTGAGGTGCTTCATTGTGGGTAAGCCCCGCTAGTGGAATAAATGGATTCCATGGGCCTAGTACTAGTATAATACGACGTACCAAACGATGGCAAAGATTACACTGTTCGAAAGCTTGTATAGAAGAGCACCGCCCACACTTCAGAATTATGAGAAAGGATCATCCGTAGTGCCGGAAGCGGAGTCCGCGTTACAAAGGCGGCACGACATCTTAAACAGTTGAAGGAGAATCTTCAGATAGAAGAACATCGCATGAAGGCCCAAGAACACAAGCACTGACGAGAGCAAAGTTTCAAGGTAGGAAAGTGGGTGTAGGGGATGTTCCAAATGTTAATCCCTTGCCAGATGTGTGATGCAGTGACATGGTAGACACGGGGTGAACTTGCTAAATGCAGTCCTAAATGGGATGAAGTATAATGCAAGTGCACAAGTGGTCCACCAGAAATTGCATACAAGTAATTAATTATTATAATAAAACAAGAGAGGCACCTGCGTAACAAATAATTAATTAAGGTGAACTAGGGATTAATTTCACAAACAATAGAGGCGCAAGTATTTAAGCGTTCACAGAATTTGTCCCGCAAGTTGTAACAACGATCGAACTAATAGCACAATAAGAGTAAACATCCAACACACTTTAAGTAACCAAAATAAACAACAACAAAGGAAATAACTTTGTACCACGGTTCACATATGCAGGCGATGTTGATGGCGGTTGTAGGCGGGCAATGTGGTCGCAGAGAGCAGGGAAAGGGGGCTGATTTGAGGTGGTTCCACGATAGGAGGGGTTAAGGGGTATACGACTTGGGGAAGAGGCTCACGGGAGTAAGGAGGTTGGTTTAGAGAGGGAGAGATCTGGTGGAGGTTGCCGGCGTGGGTTGCGGGTTTGGACAGGGAAGCCGGTACTGACGTATACTGTGGGCTTGGACAGGGAAGAAGCAGTCGACTAGGGTTGCGGGCTTGGACAAGGATGAGGTTGTCGGCTAGGGATGGTGGCGCAGGGAGTGGGGAAGAAAGGGGAGGAAAGTCGACTCTGTTTCCGGTACGTGAAAGTGAGAGATGGGAGGGGGGAATCTGACCGAGGAGGGCTTACCGGATCGGGGAATGGAGGCGGGGGAGGGGGTTGTCGGCGTCGCACCGGTGGTGTGGAGGCACAAGAATCACTCCCGACGAGGAAGGTCTGGCGTCGCACCAAGTCCAGGACCGTCGGCTTGGAAATCTTCCCAAACTCACGATGTCCCCTCAACTACAACCGCCGGGTTTTATAAAACCCTAGGTGTGAACCGCTGCATCCATTTGAACCGGCAAGCAACCCTTCCTAATATAACACATATAAAACTACCCTGATCGGATGACTCACAATGTTTGGGCCGATCGGGGGCTAAATACACATCAAAATAAAAAAACATGAAAGTGGCTGGAATCGAGCATCCGGGCGCAGCCATGGACTCCGATCGCCCGTCTGGGCAGTGGATCATCGCGTCCTCCGGGTGTACACGCAGGTGGATCGTGGCGCGCCGTCAATGTGACGGAACTGGGCGAAGTTCGGCCGATACCGGAAAAGATATTTGAAGCGAGGATTAAGACAGTGCAAGGGAAGTCCATTGTACAACTGATGATCCACTGGAAGGACATGTGTGAGTCTGAACGGACTTGGGTGGATTATGACGAGCTCAAAGAGACGTATCCCGAGTTTCATCTTGAGGACAAACAATTTTTCGAAGACGACAGGAATGATATGACCCGGAGCCGGTTCAGAGCGGTCTATCATCGTAAGGGGCCAGTACCAAGGAGACTGAACCAACCGGTTCAGTCTCTCCCTCCTCCTAAGCAAACCGGTTAGGCCCAGTCGGTTCAGCGGCTGGGTATTTGGGGGGGGGGGATGCCGACGCACCCCTAGGGCATCGAAGTTTATCACATGTATCTTCTCTTTCTCGCACGTAGGAGTAGCGGTAGAGTAACAGAAAACAATAGCTAGTCAGTAGCAATCAATAGAGCAACATTCAGTGGAGAGGCAAAGAGAATAAAGTGAAAGAAACAACTAGAGCTGAGAGTACAAAACAGAAAGTTATAAAACCCAATTTTTATTAGTACAAAATAAAAAGTATAGTTCTGTCACGCTCTGCTCTTCTGGATGTTCATTTAGGCTTTGTTTGGCGCAGCTCTGGCGGCTGGAAAAAGTTCTTTTCCAGCCGCCAGAGCAGTTAAATGTGTGTTTGTTTAGTCTGCTCCATGAAAAGTGCTTTTTTAAAACCGGCGTTTAGGGGGATATTTAGAGAGCTACCTCCCGCCCTCTTTTGCGCTCCCAAAAATCGCGCTCTGTTAGGTCTCGCTCCAGAAATCCCACCTCGCTCCAGAAATCCTGACGCCTCCTCTTCCCGATCGCCTTCAAGCTCCGCTGCTCTCTCTGCGACGACGTCTTCACTGCTTCCAACCCCTCCCGTACCGCTTCAGAGCAACTCAAGCGAGGCACTTGCCCCAATTTCTCCTCCACTTCCGCCACCGTCGGAGGCAGACATCTCATCCCTCATCATCAGCAGCTTGCCATGCTTGATGGCGACGCCCTGTTTTTATAGATCGTCGTCGTTGGCTGGAAGCCTCGCCCCCACATGGACGGAGGCGACTCCCTTGTTTTCCTTGCCGTTAATCTCTCCAACGGCACCACCGTTTTTCGCCGGGAGCTCATCGCCGACAACCGCATTCCGTGCAAGTACGCCCCGGACGTGCTATGGGACATGGTCGGCGACGCCTATTGAAGCGGCAAAGCCACCCGCTGCGTCGGCACATCTCTGATCGGTTCAAATCCGGCGAATTAGTTTTCCTGTAAGCTATTGTTACATCCAAACAGTGCGCTGCTTTTCAAAACAACTTCCTAAATAGCTCTATTTAGGAAGCTCTGCTTCATCAACAAATTTGTCATCCGCCAGAGCTGTCCCAAACAGAGCCTTAATCTCCTCAGTTTGACAAGCTATTGGAAAAGTTGGGGAGGTAGGATTTGAATGCTGGCACGTTTTTAATGTACGATTAAACTCAACCATTTAGCCATAAAATATGTTTTAGTATTCTTTAATTTCTAGTATATATACTCAAAATCGAATCAAAAATAGAATTATACTTTTTGAAAATAACTATTCTTTGTATGAAACAAATATGCTACATGGATTGCAATTTCTGATTTTTGTTGATTAGAATTAGCTAGCATTCTTATCTAAATGAATTTACCAGCTTGAAGTTTAGTTTTGATGAAATGTTCAATGCTGTAAACTTATTTTTCTCGTGCAACTTCCTAACAGCTTTGGATCAGAATGAAGCATCTCTTTTTTATCTTTGTTCAGGAAGTTGAGGAAAAAATGAAGCATCTGGCTCCAGTGATGTTTGAAGATTTTATAGAACCTTTCCAAGTAAACCTAGAGGAGGTATGCTGCAAGCTGTTTTATTTTTCTTCTTTTATAAGCCTTCTGCATCTTTTTAGATTTTAGACATTCACAATTTAACATAAATTTGCTCTTTACACTAGATAATCATTATCTTATACCGCATTTTTGGTTGAAGAAATATGGATCTCTTCCTTCATCCATTCATGTTGGGATGGTGCACCTCCCGGCCAATGGTGGATGAAGGAGAACTCATCGACCAAAAAGGGATCTGGATCGACCCTTTCATTCTCTAATGGAGAATACCACCTTCTGTCAAAGATAAGTGACGATTCAAGATGGCAAGATCAATGCGTCATATTACATTATGAAAGACTGTGAGCTATACTGAAAAGTGCTCTTGACACCTTACACGGGGTGTGTGATGAAAGACGAAGAGCACCAGATCCTAAAAGAGATCCGGTCGTGCGAGCATGGAAATTACTCCGGAGGATGGACTTGGGCTTTATGAATACTTCGACGGGGATATTTTTGGCCAACCATCCAAAAAGATTCAGAAGCATATACGAGAACATGTCATCAGTACAATACTCCTACCTAGATCAACACTATTTCAGAAGCTCTACCGACATTAGTGATATCAAACAAACTAGATTACAGTATAGAATTGGTGCAATAAAAAACTTGTAAATGTATTGAAAGTACACAAGAAAAATGAAAGATTGGAGAAAGGGTTAAAAGGAATACCTCAATTTTGAATCACAAAGTCAACTAAATGAAAATGAAAACCAAAACTAAATGCTTTAATCAAAATATCATCTGCTACATAGTTGAGTCTTTTAGTACTTAAAGATCAAATCAAAATTGATACAATGCTCTAATACATAAGATGCAAGCTAAGACTGTATAAATTTCTTCGTTAGATCATCCTAAGTGGGTCTCCCAACCGTGCTCCCTATAAGAAAAAGTCTAAAGATGTTAACCCACTGACAAGTAAAAAAACGTTCCCAGCAGTGATACTAAAAATAAATACTAAATGATCTTAATGTAAATATGCATGAAGGTCCGGACTTGCAATAACTGAAAACTAATTAAGTCATGATTGCTAAAGACATGTTAATTATGCATAATTTATGCATGAAATGAAATACAGTACCATAAATCATTTTTTTATATTTAATCATGTTTCGAAGTTCTATACATGGATTTAACTTATTAAAGTGCACATGGTTGTGGGTTTTGTGTTCTAAACATTTGTCTCATTCAAATCATGTTTTCTTGACTTTAGGTTTCATAATTTAATAGAAACAACATGAGATTTGATTCCCTAATGTTATCTAAAGGTTTTTAGTGTCATTAGGTCGGAAGACATGCTAACATTCAACATATCTAATTATCTACCCGTAAAAGAATGGGTTGTCGACCCCTATATGATGCTCCTATTACCTATTATGCCTTTTGAGTATGATGGTGTGTGTCCATCATTCATGAGAGAAAACACTCATCGTGCTTCCTAACAAACTATGCATTGAGAGGTCGACATGTCTACAAACTATAACTGTTAAGCGGGAACTAAGGAAGAAGAAGATCTAGAGGAAGAAGATAGATGCTAGGGTTGAAATGAGAAGGAAGGGAGAAATACCTTGGTTAATTCTTGCATGCCTCCAAAAGAGAGGGGTCCGGGTATATATAACCCAGGACCCCAGGCCAGCCAACCAAGGGGGCCGGCCGGCCCCCATGGGGCTGAACCAAATGCGGTTCAGCCCCCTTGAGCCGATTTTTAAGAAGAGGGGGCAGAACCCATTGGTTCAGCCCCGTTGTTGCCTTGCACGCGCCGTTGCCGCCGCTGGTAATGTTGCCCGAATAGCCTAGCCTCGTCGGGAGGCTTAACATTCCATGCCCCATCAAAAGCCAGCTTGTCCTCAAGTGGGAAATCGGGGTAAAGCTCCCGGAATTCCAGCAAGTCCACCCACGTATTGTGCTCCGCGGAGAGATCCTTCCATTTAATTAACAGCTCCGGACAGTACACTGTGCCCCGACGTCGCCATTTGATCAAGAGTACCTCCGCCGGTAGGGGGCGAAGCTCGCCTCCGGAAGTAGCCTCGGGCAGGACGGGAAAGACCGGAACCGCCTCACCCAGCTTACGCTTCAACAAGGAGACATGAAAGGTAGGATGAATCCGTGAGCCTTCGGGCAAGGCCAAGGTATACGCAACTGGCCCGACCCGGCGCGTGATCCGAAATGGACCATAGTAGCGGGGTGTCAGCTTCTGATTTGTCCTCTGCGCCACAGACAACTGCCGGTAAGGGAGAAGTTTGAGGAAAACCTCGTCCCCCACCTGGAACTCCCGGTCCGTCCGATGTCGATCCGCCTGTGCCTTCATACGATCCTGCGCCGCCCGAAGATTCTCGCGCAGGGTGGCGAGGGTCCGATCGCGATCACGGAGGGCTCGATCAACTGCTGCCACCGCGGTACTGCCGGACTCATAACTGCTGAAGGAGGGAGGTGGCCGTCCATAGACGACCTCAAAGGGGGTGAGCTTGCTAGCGGAGTGATACGACGTGTTGAAGCAGTACTCCGCCCAATGTAACCAACTGGCCCATGTCCTCGGCTCATCCACGACAAAGCAACGAAGGTAAGTTTCCACGCCCCGATTCAAGACTTCCGTCTGTCCATCGGTCTGGGGATGGTGAGCCGTGCTGAAACGCAAGGAAGTCCCCTGCAAGCGGAAGAGTTCCGTCCAAAATCGGCCAACGAAAGTAGGGTCCCGATCGGAGATGATCGCCCGAGGGATCCCATGCAATCGAACAATCTCCCGAACAAATAAAGCCGCCACAGACTCCCCTGTGTAAGGGTGGCTCAGAGCAAGGAAGTGCCCATACTTGGACAACTTGTCCACCACCACTAAGGTAACTGTTTTACCCTGCGACTTGGGCAGCCCATCAATGAAGTCCATAGAAACCGTGTCCCAGATTTGATGCGGAATCTCCAAGGGGGTGAGTAGCCCGGCTGGAGGAGTAGTCTCATACTTCTGCCGTTGGCAGACATCACATTGCTGAACAAACTCCTGAATGTCACGGCGCATCCCCTTCCAAAATACATTGGCCCGGGCCCGCTGGAGAGTGCGAGAAATACCCGCGTGACCGCCCGTCGGCGACGAATGGAACTCATGCATCATCACCGTCCTCCAAGCTGACTGCCAAGGGATGACCACCCGTCCCTGATAATAGAGCCGGTCATTTTGTAAGTGATAACCTGGGGTTACCTCACGAGCGTGCCGCAGGTTCTCCACAATAACCCGTAACTCGGGATCACGCTGCACCTCCTCCTGAATCTCATCCAGCGACTCCAACTGTGGCATCGAAATGTGTGCCAAGGCCCCCTCTGGTAAGCGCGAGAGGGTGTCAGCCACCCGATTGTCCTTCCCCGGCCGATACTCGATCTCATAATCATATCCCAACAACTTGGTGACCCACTTCTGTTGAAAAGGGGAAGAAATCCGCTGGTCGAGAAAGTGCCTCAAGCTCTGATGATCTGTCCGTATTTTAAAACGATGTCCCAGTAGGTATGGCCGCCATAAGGCCACCGCATGAATAACCGCGAGCATCTCCTTTTCATACACCGATAGACCCAGTGTCCGTGGAGCCAAGGCCTTACTGTAGAAAGCAATCGACCGCCCCTCCTGCATCAAGACTGCTCCCATTCCCACGCCGGAAGCATCCGTTTCGACCACAAACTCCTTAGTGAAATCAGGGAGTGTCAGCACTGGAGTCGTCGTCATCGCCCTCTTCAACGCCTGAAAGGCGGTCTCGGCCTCATCCTGCCACGAGAAAGTATCCTTCTGTAGCAGTTGCGTAAGTGGCCGTGCAATCTTCCCATAATCCCGTACGAAACGCCGGTAGTACCCAGTGAGGCCCAAGAACCCCCGCAGCGCCCGGATGGTCAGAGGTCGGGGCCACGAAAGCATACTCTCGATCTTCCGTGGGTCGGCTTTCACCCCTTCCGCGGAGACTAGATGCCCCAAGTACTCCACCTCCGGTTGTCCAAAAGAACACTTGGACTTCTTAGCATAGAGTTTATTTTGCCGAAGAGTAGAGAAGACCTGAGCCGCATGACGTAAATGATCCTCCCAAGTAGCGCTGTAGATCAGAATGTCATCAAAGAAGATCAAGACGAAGTGTCGCAGGAATGAGCGAAAAATCTCATTCATATTGGCCTGAAAGGTAGACGGTCCCCCCGTCAAGCCATTCGCCATCACTAAGAACTCGTAGTGGCCGTCATGAGTCCTGAACGCCGTTTTATGCACGTCCTCCTCCTTCATAAGAATCTGATAATAGCCGGATCGCAAATCCAGCTTCGTGAATATAGTCGCCCCACTCAACTCATCGAACAGCTCCTCAATCACGGGAATCAGAAACTTATCCTTCACGGTGACACTGTTTAAGGCACGGTAATCTACGCAGAAACGCCACGATCCGTCCTTCTTTTTAACCAGAATAATTAGTGCTGAGAAGGAACTGGTACTAGGCCGTATAATGCCGGCCTCAAACATTTCCTTCACACTACGCTCGATCTCTGCCTTCTGCATGTGGGGGTACCTGTAAGGACGAGTGTTGGGCGGCTCCGCCCCCGTCTGTAGCACAATCTGGTGATCACGGAACCGTGACGGTGGAAGCGTCCCCGGCTCCTGAAAAATGTCATCATACTCCTCCACCAACGCTCGCATCTGGTCAGGAACCTCCGTCGGTCTATCCTCGCCAGACCTCACCCCCAACAGGACCGTCATCAGACTAGCGGACTCCTGAAGCTGCTGTAAGCTGCGAATGGAGATCTCTTTGACCGGAGAAGATCGGAGCCCTTTCAAACAGAACTGACTGCTCCCTTGCGAGAATTCCATCGTCATCTGGTCCCAATCAAAAGTCACCCTCCTCAACTGCTGTAGCCACTGCACTCCAAGCACCATATCTGAACCCCGGATCGGTAAGAGATAGACATCCGTGCACCCCACATAACCCTGCATCTGAAGCTCCATCGCCTTCAACACCCCCTGGCACTGTAGTTTGCTACCGTCTGCAACCATAACCTGGAACGCCGCTCCTGCGTCAATCACGTGCCCCACCCTTTGTGCCACATCGGGATGAATAAAATTATGAGTACTCTCACTGTCCACCAGGATGGTCACCCTCTCCTGCCGAATCCTCCCCGCCAGCCGCATAGTAAGCGGAGGTGGATTGCACCCTTCCATGGCATGAAGGGACACACCCAACTCCGTCAAATCGAAGTCCCCCCCAGGCTCCAAATCCTCCTCCGGAAACTCGTCCCCCTCAAGCTGCTCCTCCTGATGTAACATAAAGACTTGGACCTTCGGACACTTGTGTCCTGGCGTAAATTTCTCATCACAGTTAAAGCAAAGGCCCTTCTCCTTCCGTGCCTGTAACTCGTTCCAAGACAACCGTGTCACCGTCGGTCGGCCGGTCACCGGAGTCTCTCTCCTGGCCGCAGCCGGTGTAGTAGTGTGCCTTGCCAGACTGCGGGCTCGCTGCCTATTCAACTTTTCCTCTTGAATGCGCGCCAAGCTGATCGCATGGTTCAGACTACGGGGCATGTAGGCATGAACCTCATCGCGTAAGTGATCCTTCAGTCCCGATACAAAACAGCTGAGGAGTGTCTTTTCTTCCCACTGAACCCTGTTGGCCAACTTCTCAAACTCCGTCCTGTACTCCATCACGGTACCCTTCTGCCGTAGCTTCTGTAAAAGCGCCTCAAAGTCTTCAAACTCCAAAGGCCCAAATCGAGCCGTGAAGCCCTCCACAAATTCCTCCCACGGAACATACTCCCGTCCCCGCAAGAACCACTGTGTCCACTGGAACGCGTCATCCTCCAGATGGAAGGACGCTAGCTGCACCCACTGAGCCTCTGGCACCTCCTGATAGTTGAAAAATAACTCAGCTTTTTGTACCCACTCCAACGCGTCGCCCCCACTGTAGCGAGGGAAATTCATCCGAGTCAACTTGGGAGCCATGTACGGCCTTTGGCCGCGTTCCCCCGCCACTGGGGCCCCATGACGGAAGGGCCCCCCTTCTCCCCACTGCACCCCTCTTCCAAAGCCTGGTGGTTGCCCTCTTCCTGCCGGTGGGGGTAACAACCCATCCCCACCTTGCCTCCAAGGAGCGTGCTCGGTAAAAGTCCCGGCCCGCCCGTCAGCACCAGTTGCGTAGCCGCCACCCCTGGCGGCCATGTCCAGGCCTGCCGGCCCAAATCCGGCCCTCCCCGTGCTTGCCCCGGGGGGTCCAGCCACTCCGAAGCCCCCTCCAGCCATGCCGAAGCCACCCGGCCCAAATCCGGCGCCCTGATGACTCGCCAGCCCCGATCCGAGCCCCACAGGGGCCGCTGATGCCCATCCGACCCCTCTGGAGCCTCCTGCTGCATTCCCCGCTCCACGGTAACCCGCCAGGACAAACCCGACCCCCGGCATGCTCGCCATCCCCGATCCAGCTCAGCCAGCGGCAACACCCGCCGATCCGGGCCCCTGCGTGTGCGCTGAAGCCGATCCGGGCAACCCGACGCCGCCCCAGGCCGATCCGGCCCCTCCGTGATACGCCGCACCCGATCCGACCCCCGTCTGGCTCGCAGCAGCGATTCCGACGCCAGCCGCTCCCGATCCAGCACTTCCCGCACCCGATCCGCCAAGTCCAAGCATTTCCGGCCTATTCCCTGTAGATCCGCCCGGTTCCTCCTCTGCCACCGCCTTGCCCTTCAAATTTTGCGCTAATAGCGTCATGATATCGTTCAAGCGGTCGTCGATCCGCTCTTCCAACCTTTGAGTGGACGTTTTGACATTTTCTTCGATGGCGGCTACCGAATCGGTAAGCCCCATCAAACTCTCCTCTAGGGTTTCCAAGCGGCCATTCTCCTCTTGCGAGCGTGTATTCACCATGACGGAGGAAGGAATCCTCTGATACCAAATGTTAAGCGGGAACTAAGGAAGAAGAAGATCTAGAGGAAGAAGATAGATGCTAGGGTTGAAATGAGAAGGAAGGGAGAAATACCTTGGTTAATTCTTGCATGCCTCCAAAAGAGAGGGGTCCGGGTATATATAACCCGGGACCCCAGGCCGGCCAACCAAGGGGGTCGGCCGGCCCCCATGGGGCTGAACCAAATGCGGTTCAGCCCCCTTGAGCCGATTTTTAAGAAGAGGGGGCTGAACCCATTGGTTCAGCCCCGTTGTTGCCTTGCACGCGCCGTTGCCGCCGCTGGTAATGTTGCCCGAATAGCCTAGCCTCGTCGGGAGGCATAACAATAACCGCCACAAACTCTTTTGTCTACTGACTTATTACTTAATTAATTCTTACATTTCATGTCTTATTAAAATGTTTTTTTGTTGGGGCCAAAAGTGTCCCCAACCTCCAGGCTCAACCACGGATCCTTAAGGAGTGGAGGAATCAGCGGCTGCAAGCAACCAATTAATAGCTATAGGGAGTTGGAGCGAACAGAGGGACAAGATGTCGCGAATAGCTACACCAAATGTTCCTGCAACGGGAGAACCCTCTTGTTGTGGGAAGTAATATTGCTCACTCAAAGAGCTATTACAAGGCTCAGATAGGCGACCAAGGATTTGGTAACAGAGAGTGACGTGCACTTGAGACCGCACCAACAAGGAGGAACAGACTCAAGTTTCAGTGTGCCTTTCTAGCTACCATGTCCCCTATTTATACTGAAGGGAACCTATCCGAACGAGCAGGTGCAATAAATGTGAGTTGCTCGGGGTACATGAGAACTGGGCAGTAGAGAGAGATAGAGAGGGAGCGGTTACAATATTGTGTAACCACCTTTACTAAGACTGTTGATGAGGGGGAGCTGGGACGATCACTCAAAGTGTCCGTCTGAGCCTCTCGAGGCTGAGACTGCTGCCGCTTGGCATGGAGGCTGAGGGAGTGCGAACTCTCTGGGAGTATCCGCCCACACTCTCTGGTGCTCCAGTGCTTGCACTGATTGAGACTGACTGGCTCTTGACGCAGGATATGGGTTAACATAATCCCCGCATTATTTAAGTACATGTGGACTTCGAAAAAGTAGGCAGGTAATCACGGAGATTGCGATCTTACCTTTGCGTTGCTGAAAACTATAAATATCCCAAGGCTAGGCTCAGAAGGATCAATTCGAACGATTCCTTCTTGTTTGTTGCGATTACACTCTGGAGAAATGGTTGGTCGCAACAAATCTGTGTTGAAATTGTTACCTAAAATGATTCCCATGATACGAGGAGCTAGGGGGGGGGGGGGGGTCAAGCACCTCCAAAGCACTGGCGACTTCTGAGAAAAAGAAGAAGACAAGTGGTCTCCTAGAGACGACAGACGCTGCGGGAACTCCGAAATCTTCTACTGCTGTCACTGGGATGGGTGCGTCGACCCTGACTCACAACGACAAGTAAGCGTGGACACTTCCTTCCAGACTTCTGACCTTGAAAGATTCCTTCAGAATGACGAGCATGGAATTCAGAATGACGAGCATGGACCTCAGTTTGACGAGCACTCGCGGGAGCTCTTGTTAAAGGTGTCAGACGAGCTGGAGAAGGTGCCTGAGGCACAGGCATTGCTGGAGCAGAAAAGGTCATAACGAACGCTCCTAAACAGAAGCGAAACCGAGAAGATAACTCCCGCGAAGGAGGTCTCCAAGAAGAAGAAGACCGAGAGCATTGCAACTGAGGGAGGAGAGGACCTTCCTTCGTAGGTCATCGATCTCGACATGGATGGGACCGCACGGTTATCTGCTGCTGAGTAGTTACTCGGAGTTCGAGTCCAAGCTGTCCTTAAGAAGGAGAGGGTTGAGGAGAAGACTTTTGGGGGCGATGCGGTCACTCAAACGAACTTGCTCGCTGAAGTACCAGCTGAGAATCCTAAGGGCTCAGCTGCTGATGTAGCTAAGCTGATCCCCTTGCTAGTAGAGGAAACTCCGACCATGGTTGACAAAACAGGGTGGCTGGTGCTGGGTGCTCAAGAGTCATTGAACTCCGAGGGGACCAAGTGGGATAAGGAGGAACTGCGGTGACTATAGGAACAACTCGAGACCCACAAGCAGGTAGATGCTGAGAAGGACCCAAAAGCCTCTCACAAGCCTGAGAAGAAGCGAAAGAGGAAGAGAAAACAAACTGTCGAGGAGAGGTGGTTGAGGAAGGAGACCCGAGAGCGGGTGGCTGCTGAGAGAACCGCAGACGAGGTCGCGCAGCGCACGACGAAAGTTAAATCTATCGTTGGTTTTGACGCTGAAGCAACTCTGGCCTTGTTGAGTGTTGATCTTGTTGACATCTTCGGCAAGCGTAGGAGCATATGTAGCGCTTATGTTGTCAAGGCATGTCTCAGGCACGCCTAAGGCTCAAGGCTCACCAGACACATAGTTTTGCACCTTCGTGCGCCTTTGGAAATTGAAAAATGTATAGGTGTGATTGTAAAACGTATGAGTGTGATTTATGGTGTGATTTAGTGTTTGTGAAACATAATCGAGCATTGAGTTTTAGGTATGATTCAAGTGACCACATTGGTTCTATTTTTCAAGAGATATTCAATGATAGTAATGAATGATTAATGAGTACAATAGATGAAAAAATTGATCAAGAAGATAAGTGGTATTTGATACAGATTATTTAAAATGAATGTGGTTGCGTCTTACCTTCGTCAGGCACGCGCCTGCGCCTTGAGCTTTGCGCCTAGGCTCCAAGACTTGCGGCTTTAATAACTAAAGGTAGCGCTGGAGCTATTGGAGGTTTGGGAGATGGGCGGACGTTGTATGAGTTTGCAATGACTTTCTAGAATACTTTTAGTTTCCCGTCCGTCGGCGAGACATGAGTATCTTTTCATCCCTCCGTTTGTGGGAGCGGATGTGCGCATTTGTGCGCGTTGCGGCTTTAATAACTAAGGGTAGCGCTGGAGCTGTTGGGGGTTTGGGGGGTGGGCGGACATTGTATAGAGTTCGCAACGACCTTCTAGAATACTTTTAAGTTCCCGTCCGCTGGCGAGACGCGAGTCTCTTTTCATCCCTCCCTTTGTTGGAGCGGATGTCGGTGAGCAACCTTTGTCCAGTAAGCAACTGCAAAATCAGCGGAGGCGGGGAGAGTTGTCACAACGAGAGTACATCCAAAGACCTTACCTCGGTCGACACGGGTGTTCCGTGTGGAATCTTGAAGCAGTGTCTGCTGCTAGTGTCGCTATCTTCAGCAAACTTGACCGAGTTCCTGACGTAAGTACTAGTGACAGTTACAACTAGTATATCCGCCCTCACAAGCATTTTGATTAGTAAAATAAATTACAAATCTTACCTTTGTTGTCGCGATCACCTTGCATTGACTATGTCAACTGCGACATCCAGTCTTTGAGGAGTTGGACGCGTTCCGAAGGGAGCTTTGGATCTCGAAGGCTAGGATCTGCGACCTAGAGAAGGAGAACAAGGCTAGTAAAGAAGATATGGATGCACTTACCTCCAAGGTCCTTTTGCTGGAGCATGGGACTTCACGAGATGGCGTGGTGTAAGGGTCGAGGCCGCAGACACTTCAGAGGGAGCGGGTGTCTCCTACGAGGCACGGGTGCGGAAGGATGTCCAAGCTCTGCATGTTGTTGCGTAGTTGAATAGGGGCTTGGTGATCACTCATAAGGCTTTCAGCGACCTTTTCCGACAGTTTAGCCCACTTAGGCGTGAAGCCGGCTCCTTCCCGGGGCTAAGGTGTTTACGTTGTTGTTGCAAACATTATTTGAATTCCTCCGTCTGTAATAATTATGACTGCTATTTTTGGTGTGCGTGGTTACGCGCTTGACTATTTTCTCTTTGAATATCATTCTACTTGTCTTATCTTGAAGTGTTTTGTGAATGCTTGTGTTGTGGCCACCATATCTACTGTATGCGGATACTTGTCCTGCCTTTATGCTTTGCTTTGCCAGTAAAAAATTACTGGAGGGGGCGAGCACTAGAGGAGTCGTCGCCCGAGCTTGAAGCTGCATATGCTTTGGATTTCGAGGCTAAGTACATCGATCCGCTTATAATTAGGGTGTGTCTTTCAATTATTTCACACTTGATCCGCGTAAGAGAACCGAGCTAGCTGGTGCAGTTATGGGCAATGGCTTCAAGGAGTGTCGATTGTGCGGTCACCTTCTTGTCATATGAACCATCCATTCCACAATATCCAACCAAGATTGTGCATTTCTTACCGCAACATCCAATTGATGCTTGCTACCTGATGCGGTTACCTGAAAGAGAGGAGAGGCTGACTACCGTATACAACGACGTGATCGTTGTGCCCTTCGATCTCTTCGATTCTGGATGGACCTTCCCTATCTTTCTCGAGATGGTGGAAATTTTGAACTATTTTGGTGTTGTGCTCACTCAACTACCGCCGAACGATGCAACGTCCATCACTTATTTTAATACGTATCTCAAGACTGAGCAGATACAATTCAATCTGGAGGTTTTCTGCCACCTCTTTCATGTGAGGGCAAGAGCTGACAAAATGCGGGTTCTATACCTTCCTAAAATGGTCACAGTTGGCAAGGGTGATTCTGTAACACCCCTGTCTACTGTGGGTGTGTTACTGGTCTGCAGACTAGTGACTCCAACCTATCTCCATGGAATGGGCCGCAACCCTCTAATTTCTCGATTTATAGATCGGGAAAATCTTCCCCATCCGAATCGATCGAGACGATTGATCCTAGTGTGACCGTTGGTAGACCTAGCTTGCTTCGCTACGAAGTTTGGATCTCAAAATACAGCAGCCGCGCACCGTCGTTGCCGCCGATCCCGAACCAAGCCGCCGCTCGTATTGCCGCCGCCGGTTCTGGGGAGATCCTCTCCAAGAGAGATCTAGGGTTGTAGACTCTTCGTTGACTTCACGAACACGTCGTCGAACGAAGAGGAACACCGTAGTCTCCAAACGAAGTTTGTATCTCGTGTACATTCTATTTTACTTTTGTTGTAAAGGAACGTTTGTTCCGTGTTGGAAGGGTTGGGTGCAACCCGGTTTGTGGGAGTGTTGACTCCACACGTAGGAGTCAACACTCCCACAAACCGGGTTGCACCCAACCCTTACAACACGGAACAAACGTTCCTTTACAACAAAAGTAAAATAGAATGTACACGAGATACAAACTTCGTTTGGAGACTACGGTGTTCCTCTTCGTTCGACGACGTGTTCGTGAAGTCAACGAAGAGTCTACAACCCTAGATCTCTCTTGGAGAGGATCTCCCCAGAACCGGCGGCGGTAATACGAGCGGCGGCTTGGTTCGGGATCGGCGGCAACGACGGTGCTCGGCTGCTGTATTTTGAGATCCAAACTTCGTAGCGAAGCAAGCTAGGTCTACCAACGGTCACACTAGGATCTTCGTTTGGAGACCTCCTAGATAAAGGATCTCTAAACTGGTCCTCATCATCAATTGGTGATGAGGACCAGTTTAGAGATCTTTTATCTAGGAGGTATGGGGTTCAAGCCCCAGCCTCAACAACCCGCCATTTGAATTAGTGGATGCTACCCATCAGATCTGTGGAGATGGGTTGAGGTCACTGGTCTGCAGTCCTATAATGCACCCACAATAGGCTGAGGTGTTACTGATTCGCCTTTTTCAAGGGGGACTTTGGCGGTCTCCTCACTGTTACGGATCCACGCAGTGTGAATGCTTTCCAAGTGCCCGCGTTGACGGATCTGGTGAGACAGATGGTGGAATTCCTCCACCGTGCCCCTATGGGAATTGAATATTACATCCTGCGAGTGAAGGAAGTGAGATATCTATGAGGAGAACCGTAAGTGTGGGCGGTTAGTAAATTAAATAACTGTACTTACCTCGTAGTTATGGCTGCTTTTCTTTTGCATTTGTACTGATGGTCCCCACGACAAAACTTTGCCAGCCCGTCGAGAATATCCTCACGGAGGGAGAGAAGGGGAACATACATGAGCAGTAGAGGGATGTCGCACACGCGGCAGGTGGTGTGAACGCCTCTTCGATGATGAGGTCTGCACGTAATTTTGCGGACGAAGGCGGAGCATAAACCTTCTCAGGTCTTGGGGAGAATCTTCTGAATGTTGCAGGCAATCCTCTGATGTTGTGGGATCCAGGGGAAATATTGGCCACTGTCAGTACTGACCTCCCCTCATGGCGTGAGGACGACGTGGTGTTGCTGCATTCTCTTGCGATTTCTTCTGCCGTGTTCGACAAGGAGAATCTTCGGGAGTTGGAGAAGGTGTCAGTGGCGGCATTTAAAAGGAAAGTTGTGACGATGACGTTACATATGATCACGTATCACCATATTGTCTGGTGCGGGATGGACGAGGTGCTGACAGAGAGTGTTCACCAGCGCGAGAAACTAAAGGTACAAAGGAAACAACTTAAAGTCGTGGCGGTTACACATACATGTTCGCGCTTGCTAACTCTATTTTGTTTTCTCTTCAGGCCGCCTTTACTTTTGAGAATCGAAAGTACAAGCATGCCATTCTACGAACAAGGCGTCAGCGGAGATCACCCTAGAACTCTCGAGGGAAAATGGTGGCTTGAAGGACGAATTTTCCGCTATCGATTACACGATCCTCTATGAAGGTTTTAACGATGATGAAGTCTCTCTCTCTCGGAGGGTGAGGGCGTGGAAGCAGATGTGGACGTTGTCGAATAAACCGCGGGCTCGAAGGCCTAGGAGGAAGAAGAGTTGTTCCCCCATTCTGAAATTGGGTCGAGTATACAATAAGTTTATTTTAATAACAATAAGTTTATTTTAATAACAATAAGTTTATTTTAATAACAATAAGTTTATTGTAAATAAAGATGATTTAAAAGATAACAATTTTTAATTGATTACAAGTCTTTTCAAACTTATTTATATTAAAAACATGTAAACAACTAACTAATAAATTTATTAAATGTTTTCATATTTTTTGTAATATGAAATTAAAAAATTGTCAAATAATTATACAAATTTGATTGCAAGAATAACAATAACAACACTCAAGCCTTTATCCTACTACTGGTTTAAAAATAAAACGTTAAAAATTCAAAACAATAAGTCTAATCAATTTAAGCATACATAATATAATATATATAAGCAATTTAAACATATTTTGTTAGTCTGCTAATATAACATAAAATAAAATAGCGGACGATATATTAAAAAGTCGTATCGGCCGATATATCATAAAAAATCAAACATATCGGTCTATATTTACAAAAAGACAATGTATTTTTTTTAGAAAAACATATCGTTTTGCCCTAAAAAATGACATGTCGGAGGACTTTTAAAACAATGCTCTTACATCAACGGATATGATTTGCCGTTAATATAACAAACCCGGTTACACTAAATAAAAGCTGAAAATACAATATAATATATAGAAATGTAAGTAAACGAAAATCCGGACTCATCTGCGGAGACGGATGGTCGATCCGGAAACACTAAATATGGCAGCCAAGTAGATAATTGGCCCCGAACGGGCCCAAAACTCGTGCTCCACCATTGGTCCGTGTAGCCAATCCCCATCACCCCCTAAACGATTCAGATATGGATGTAACTAGTAAAGCAAGAGTATAATCAAATTGGTGTAATGCAAAATTATCAGTAATTATATAGGTGCATGGATATATTAAATTGGTGTTATAATCATTTGGAGAAAAAAACTAGTGCACCAAGGAAATGCAAGCACCTAAATTTAAAACAGTGGCGGACCCAGGATTTTTTTCAAACCCGGGCACTAACGCAAAGATAAGATGAACAAAAGGTAACTTCTAAACCCTAATTAAAACTCACTTCTCACCTCTATCAACGTGAATTCCAGAAATACTCAATTCTCTTTCTGCCAAACAGTGAAACAGATTCTTAAACTCAGTAAGTGGGTTTTAATAACTTCCAATCACTTATCTCAAAGAATTTTATGTGCTCATCCTATAAAAGTGCTTTTAGTATGCTCCAAGAATAACATAAAAGTGCTTTGATGAAATCTTCACAACAGTTAAAAAAAGGGCTAGAGAGGTGCCAGGTTTAAGATTGCAAATAAATTGCAGAAGATAGGAAAAACAAAGTTGAACAGGAAAGATAATAAACCTTCTTCTAGAGATCCATTAGCCTCATGGCAACACCAATAGAAGGAAGCATCAGCAAGGTAGTGAGAGAACCGATGAGGATAGATGATGAATCAGAGTCAAGCCTGAGGTTTTTCAGCAGCACTTCAACTCCTGCTTGTTTAAGAATCTGAGGTGTGTAATAGAGCACACCATTTATGCCAGAGAACTGCAGGGAAAACACAATGTCAGCATGACACGATGGAAGAGAACTTTCTCCGCAGCTGTGCTAAAAGAAGAAGAAGAAGAATACCAGCGGGAGCCGGGGTAGGGCACGCGATTGATTGATCGATCAGCGGAGGGCAGCCGGGCTAGGGCACGAGATCAGCGATCGATCGGCGGAGGGCACGACGGGCGGCCGATCTAGGGCACGCGATCGATCAGCGCCTCCACGGGAGCAGCGGCTGCACGCGGTCAGCGAGCGGAAGCAGCGGCGGGCTAGGTCCAGCGCACAGACGGGAGTGAGTTCTACTTCTCCCCCGATAAAAATCGCGAAAAATCACAGCCGGGCACGTGCCCGGGTGTGTCCGAACTGGGTCCGCCCATGATTTAAAAATAAGATAAATAAAACAAAAATTTACAAAATAAGCATATTTCACAAATGTCATTTATGCGGAATATTGCGTGAAAAAAAAATAGTTACTTGCTCGTCGTCATCCCGTCATTATAAACATTATCTCCGCCTGTCTCATAATTGTAGAAGTTCAAACCACGAGCTGCAAAATGAAAGAGGTATTCACATGGACAGCAAGAAAAGAATGCAAAACTAAAAAATGGTCTTCTAGGAACATTTGAGTACCATTGCTACCCAAAGAGGCAGGTCTCATGGATGCATTGCCTTTCACCTCACAATGATCTAGAAGGCTTCCACCAGCTTGATCCGCATTGCTCATTGCCATGCCCTTTGAGCTGGATTTTTTCAAACTCTTCACATGCTTATAATCTGAGAAATTGAACATATCAGCAGAAGCATCATTAACAACCGGATCATGAGAAAGTTCCTTCTCAATCCCATCTACTTCAGGAAACAACTGGTTCTGCTTAATGGACAAGTTAGACCTGGATCTTAAAGGTAACTTTCCACTTAAATCACTTTTCACATTAGCATTCTTAATTCGATCCTGCTTCAAAACCATCATAAAACTGGCCCTTTCAGCCAAGGAATCATGCAAGGCAGTATTTTCTGCAGTAAGCTTAAATGAATTATCTAAGGAAGAATGATTAAACCAGTTGGAATCCCGATCCTCAAACGATGGGACAACGGTATCAACCAACTCGGGATTCTGTGGAGATTGAAAGAGTAATTGCTTCTGAAAAAGTTCATCTATTCCATGCTTTGAATTCCAACCCAAGAAAAAGAAATCCCTGAGCAAAGGCAAAGATTTGGCGGGCGCTGAGTGATGTAGGGGTAGGCTAGTGGTGCTCGGGAGCTAGGACTCTACGTGCACGTGTGAGGGAATATGCGAATGTGATGTTACATGCAATGAGCAATCGGATAGCAACGACTAGTAACGTAAGCAATGAAAATTAGCAACACCACGCAGTTAACCGAAATAAAAAGCAATTAAATAAATTTTGGCAATTTGACAACGGCTTCCTCCGCACGGAGGGCCTAAGCAAGCGGCGGCGACTAATTCCACAACAAATATTAGCGTATATGACAACAACTACCAAACTACGATCACAACACAAGTATAGACAAACAACCAAGTGCAAATGTCAAATACAAACACAATATCATGAAATACTCACGATGCAGTGGGCTGATCCGAGAGGGTGAAGAATTTGAGGGGCCGGATGCAAACCGAGCGATCAGAGACGAACACGGTGGCACGGTGACGTCACAGTGGCTGCCCACGGTGGAAAAGAGTCGGTGCGGGCCGGAAACGGCGAGATCCGGCCGCTAGGGAATGGATCCGGGTGTCGGTGGGTAGATCCGCTAATTTTAGGGCGGATCCGGGCTACGGGAGTGAAAATACGTAAGTGGATGGTAGATCGTGGGGAGGTAGTGCTAGATCAATTAGATCTAGGGTTTTCGGAGTGTTGGTGGTGGGGGGGGGGTGGATCCACGAGGGGAAGGAAAGGAGGGGGCGGGTAGGGCTAGAGAGGCCCTAGGGGGACTCGGATTTGGAAAGGAGGGGGGGGTGGGAGGTGCTGGGCCTGTAGCAGCCAAGTCGGCGGAACAGGGGAGGCGGAACTCTCCCGGTTTTACTGTAGCCTGAGGCGGAAAAAGGCTTCAAAGCCTGTAGCAATCGGCGGCTATGCGGGTTCCTGGATGGGTTCCGGAGGCTGAAACGAGATCTCGAGGGGTGGAAAATGAAGGTGGGGAAAGGGGATACCTTGGGGGGAAGCTTGGCGGCCTAGGAGTCGTCACCTAGGGTTCCACGGCGTCGGCACAGGGGAGGGATCGCTGAGATCCGGGAATAGGCTTCTCCAAATTCTGCAATACCCTGGAATCAGCCCCCTAGCATCCTATTTATAAGAAAACATAACTTAGGGCATCCCCATCAACAGCTATGATTGGCCGGTGGGTTAGTGCTTGAAATACATCAAAATACACTCAAAAAAAAAATAAAGTAATATAGTGATTTGACTCGCGACGACGTCCCGGACGCAATCGCGGAGTCCGATCGGCGATCCGATCAAGTCTTCCTACGCGAGTACATGTATGTCGGCCCCGCCTTGCGACGAGCTCCTCCAAGTGCATCCGATGGCTCCCCATCAACTCCCCCCGACTGAAAGGCATTCATCTCCGATGAATGGAGATGATCATACTGAAGTCGAAGTCCGGGGGCGAGCCGATCTAGCTCTGCCGGTAGGATCCAAGTATCGTCTGTGTCAGGTCGACCCTGCCAATGTACCAGGTAGCGGCAGCGCGGTCCGTCCGAGGTGGGAACAAACTGGTGGGATCTGATCTCTGTGATGCTCTCATCTCTCGCCTCTCGGAAGGTGGGTCCCGGTGCGATCGGTGGTGCCTGCGGGGGAACCAAAGTGGACGAAGTCCCAGGTGGATGGATGACAACGGTGGGTGGACTAGGATGGCCAGTAGGTGGTGGCAAAGTGGACGGGTAGTATGGTAGCGGCAGTGGTGGTGGGGGTGGCTGGGCATCTCTCCCGCTCGGGTCCACATACTCATGAGGCTCATAATATGGAGTCAGATCCTCAACATTAAACACAGGGTGAATTCCCATACTGGCCGGGATGTCAAGCCGGTAGGCGTTGGTCCCAATACGACTAATAATGGAATATGGACCTACTCGCCTCACGCTTAACTTCTTGGCAGGCCCCGAAGGGAGCCTCTCGGGGCGGACTCGCACCATTACCTTCTCGCCTACATTAAATATCTGCTCTCGCCTTCGCTTATCGGCATGAACTTTATAATTATCATTGCTTATTATTATTTGTCGGCGGACCGACTCATGCAAATCATGCAAATGATGTGCAAATGACTCAGCAGACTCACTAGGGCGGGACTCTAGAGGGCTCGGGATAAGGTCTATTGGTTTCCTAGGGTCGTATCCTGAAACTACGTGAAATGGACTCAACCCGGTGGACCTATTGACTGAGCTATTGTAGGCAAACTCGGCGATCGGCAAATCTAAGTCCCAACTACCTACATGCTCTCCAGCTAGACACCGTAACAGATTCCCTAGGCTCCTATTCACTACCTCAGTCTGACCGTCCGTCTGTGGGTGATATGCCGAGGAAAACTTAAGGATAGTACCAGTCTTGTGCCACAGAGTTTTCCAAAAGTAGCTCATGAACCTCACATCGCGGTCAGACACGATCGACTTGGGTAGGTCATGCAATCGAAAGACATGCCTCATGAATATAGATGCAACGTGGGTCACATCTGCCGTCTTGCGGCAAGCAATGAAGTGTGTCATCTTCGAAAACCGATCAACCACCACGAAGATGGAATCGTGTTTTCGTAAGGTGAGGGGAAGTCCGAGAACAAAGTCCATGCTGATGTCCTCCCAAGGGCGATGTGGAACAGGTAGGGGGTATAAAGGCTGGTGTTCTGCTTATTTCCCTTGGCTGTCTGACAGATACTGCAGTGACGCACAACTCGAGCTACGTCCTTCTTGAGGCTAGGCCAGTAGAGACGGTCCTCAACAAGGGCTATGGACTTATCTCGCCCGAAGTGACCCGCGGCTCCGCCCGCATGCAGTTCCCAAATCAGGTAATCTCGGTAAGACGTCTGAGGAGCGCATAGGCGGGAAGCCCGGTACAGATATCCCTCGTAAATCTGGTATCCCTCAACAGGGTCGGGTGGGTCTCGGGATAGGGCGGCATAAATCTCACCAAAGTCAGGGCACGTAAGGTAATCGAGCATCAGTCGCTCAAGTCCCTGCACATTGTCATCGTCTGCAATAGGGACACGCGGCGACTCAACGCATCGGCCGGCTTGTTCTCAACACCCGCGCGGTGCTTGAGAACGTAATGAAAATCCTGCAGATACTCAACCCACTTCGCATGCCGGTGGCCCAGCTTGCGTTGCGAATCAAGGTAACGGAGGGTCTGTTGGTCGGAATACAACAAGAACTCCCGGGGAAGGAGGTAGTGTCGCCAGTAACGCAGAGACTGGACAATAGCATAAAATTCTCGATCGTAGTTCGAGTACTTTTGCTTTGCTTCATTCAGCTTCTCACTAAAGTAAGAAACTGAGTGTCCCTCTTGACTCAATACGCCACCTATACCGATACCAGACGCGTCGCAGGCGACCTCAAAGGCGCGACTGAAATCTGGCAACCTCAGGACAGTTGCTGTCGTCAATCTCTCCTTAATCTCCTCGAAGGCTCTAGTGGCTACGGGGGTCCACTGAAACTCTCCCTTCTTGAGACAGCTCGTGAACGGGGTCATGATCGTACTGAACCCCTAGACAAACCTCCTATAAAAGGTGGCAAGCCCGTGAAAGCTACGAGCCTCGTGGATATTCCTAGGTACAGGCCAATCTCGAATAGATTTGACCTTCTCAGGGTCCACGGAGACTCCGGTGGAGGAAATAATAAAGCCTAGGAAGTGGGCAGACTCGGAAAGAAAGACGCACTTCTTCAGGTTCACATACAGTTTCTCTTGGCGGAGGGTGCCAAAGAGAAGTCTCAAATGATCGAGGTGAGCGGCCTGAGTCTGGCTGTAGACTAATATGTCATCAAAGTACACCACCAGAAACTTGCCCATGTAGGGCCGCAACACCTGCGTCATAACGCGCATGAATGTGCTCGGGGCATTGGATAGCCCGAATGGCATGACTAGCCACTCATAAAGACCGTCCTTGGTCTTGAAGGCGGTCTTCCACTCGTCCCCCTCACGAACTCGTATCTGATGGTACCCACTGCGGAGGTCGATCTTGGAGAAGATCTGGGCACCAGACATAATATCCAGTAAGTCATCGAGTCGTGGGATATGGAAGCGATACTTGACTGTGATCTTATTGATGGCGCGGCTGTCGATGCACATACGCCAACTACCGTCCTTCCTAGTGGTAAGAAGGGCGGGGACCGCACAAGGACTCATGCTCTCGCGAATGAACTGCTTCCGAAGAAGCTCGTCAACCTGCCGTTTGAGCTCAGCGTGCTCATCCGGGTGCATACGGTAGTGGGGCAGGTTCGGGAGGGAAGCTCCCGGGACTAAATCAATGGCATGCTGAATGTCCCGATGGGGAGGCAGCTCATCGGGGAGCTCGTCTGGCATAATATCCGCAAACTCGCCTAACAGGGGACGCACCGCGAGTGGGAAATCAACTGGGGCGTCCTCAGTAACCTGGGTAGCGGCGACTACATAAATAACGTCGGACTCAGCACTATCTCGCAGAAACTCACCTCGCCTCAGAATATGCAGTGGCCGCGAGGCGCTCGTGCTCGGAGATGACTCTACCACACCCTTGGGTCGATCTCGGGGCTGGGTGGGTGTCAACGCGATCTTCCGCCCCTTATCATAAAAGACACACGTGTTCGAGCGACCGAAGCACGTGACATCCCGATCAAAAAGCCAGGGGCGGCCAAGCAACACGTGAGCGACGTCCATGGGAATAACATCGCACCAGACCTTGTCCTGAAAGGACGCAATGGTGATCGGGACTAAGCAACGCTGGGTGACCTGAATCGCCGTCTTGTCAACCCAGACGACACGCTACGGATGGGGGTGAGGCTCGGCCTTTACCTGCATACGGTCAAGCGCCTTCTGGGTTACAATGTTCACGCAACTCCCACCATCAATAGCTAGCTTGCAGGGACCGCCTGCACAAGGGAAGTACGTGTAAAAGATGGTCGTGCGTCGCCAGTCCTCGTCCACACGTGGGGTGTGTAGGAGGCGCTGAATCACTCCCACCTCTAACGATCGCCCGACGTCACTCTCCCAACCTTCCTCGACTGCGGCCCTAACCTCCTCTGGGGCCTCCTCTTCACCCTCTAAACCCTGCTCTTCTTCCTCAAGTAACAGGTTCCGCGTGGGGCACTGCGCCGCCACGTGGCCCCTGCCAGAGCATCTAAAACATACAATGCCCCCAGATTGCTGGCCATCAGTGGCTACGATTTTACCCTTCGCATCTGCGGGGATATGTGAGGGTGCGGCCGCGGTGGTCTGGGGCGGAGCGGGTTTCCTAAAGTTCGAGGAATCAGTCCGAGAGGTGAACTGCCTCGTACTAGACGAACGAAGGTACTGCTCATACTCGAGGGAGAGCTGGAATATCTGATCAACAGTCTCCAAGCAGTGAGGAATCAACTCTCTCCGAATATCGGAACGAAGGCCCGCCTTGAAGCGGGCGGCGGTGGCAATAGGCTCCTCTGAAATATCACTTCTGACGATCAGCTCATCGAAGCGAGCCATGTACTCGGCGACGGTAAGTGTCCCCTGCCGTAGGTTCTGTAGCTGCTCAAATAGCTGATCTCGATATGACGCGAGGAGGTACTTCTCCTTCATCTCGTCCCATCTGACGATGGGGTAGTAACCATCCCGCTCTAGAGCTCTCTCGACACTAATCCAGAATACCTTATCTTGACCGATCAACTTCATCTTTGCAAAGCGGACACAACGCTCGTCACTCATGTCGTACCACTCGAAGTAGTGGTCCATGTCCAAGAGCCAATCGCTGAAGGCTTTCGGATCTAGGCGACCATCGAACGAAGGGGCGTCGAGTCGGATGCGACGAGTGATGTCATGATAGTGGCCCCCTCTCCGAGGATCGGGGTAGTCCTCGGGGTAGTCATCATGAGCGTAGTCGTATCGAGCGGGTGGGGGACCACGCTCTCTCCGACCCGGGGGATAATAATCATCCTGGTGATGGTCACGGCGACCGTGTGGGGGCACACAATCTCTGGGGTCCGACTGAGGCTGACGTGGCATACGGTACTCATCACGCTGGGGTGGCAGCCTATCCCTCGTCGGGACTTGCCTATAATCTCTCGCAAAATCAGGATGTCTCCTTACCGGCGGAATCGGGGCTCGATGAGGACTATCACGACGGTGACGGTCTGCGGGAGGTGGGTCATCCCTCGGGCGTTGCCCTCGACGTGGAGGAGCGTCCGGGTCGTCCTCAAGAGAATCGTCACGCTGTGTCGGAGTGTCCCTGACATCCTCTAAGTGGCCTAAACGAAGGTTCACCTCGGCAAGGTCATGACGCACATCGTCGAACTGGGCTCCTATGGTGTCAAGGCGACCTAGGACAAGGTGTTGGAACTCAGCGAAAGCGGCGTCCGAATTCGAACTCGTCGCTCGGTCCTCAGTGTTCTGTGGTTCTACCATGCTTACTCTAAAAGTCCTACCACTACGGAGCATGCAAGTGGCCTAACCTCGCTTTGATATCAAAGGATGTAGGGGTAGGTTAGTGGTGCTCGGGAGCTAGGACTCTACGTGCACGTGTGAGGGAATATGCGAATGCGATGTTATATGCAATGAGCAGTCGGATAGCAACGACTAGTAACGTAAGCAATGAAAATTAGCAACACCACGCAGTTAACCGAAATAAAAAGCAATTAAATAAATTTTGGCAATTTGGCATCGGCTTCCTCCGCATGGAGGGCCTAAGCAAGCGGCGGTGACTAATTCCACAACAAATATTAGCGTATAAGACAACAACTACCAAACTACGATCACAACACAAGTATAGACAAACCAGCAAGTGCAAATGTCAAATACAAACACAATACCATGAAATACTCACGATGCAGTGGGCTGACCCGAGAGGGTGGAGAATTTGAGGGGCCGGATGCAAAACGAGCGATCGGAGACGAACACGGTGGCACGGTGACGTCACGGTGGCTGCCCACGGTGGAAAAGAGTGGGTGCGGGCCGGAAACGGCGAAATCCGACCGCTAGGGAATGGATCGGGGTGTCGGTGGGTAGATCCGCTAATTTTAGGGCGGATCCGGGCTACGGGAGTGGAAATACGTAAGTGGATGGTAGATCGGGGGGAGGTAGTGCTAGATCAATTAGATCTAGGGTTTTCGGAGTGTTGGGGGGGGTGGATCCACGAGGGGAAGGAAATTAGGGGGCGGGTAGGGCTAGATAGGCCCTAGGGGGACTCGGATTTGGAAAGGAGGGAGGATGGGAGGTGCTGGGCCTGTAGCAGCCAAGTCGGCGGAACTCTCCCGGTTTTACTGTAGCCAGAGGCGGAAAAAGGCTTCAAAGCCTGTAGCAATCGGCGGCTATGTGGGTTCCTGGATGGGTTCCGGAGGCTGAAACGAGATCTCGAGGGGTGGAAAATGAAGGTGGGGGAAAGGGGATACCTTGGGGGGAAGCTTGGCGGCCTAGGAGTCGTCACCTAGGGTTCCACGACGTCGGCACCGGGGAGGGATCGCTGGAATCCGGGAATAGGCTTCTCCAAATTCTGCAATACCCTGGAATCAGTCCCCTAGCATCCTATTTATAAGAAAACATAACTTAGGGCATCCCCATCAACAGCTATGATTGGCCGGTGTGTTAGTCCTTGAAATACATCAAAATACACTCAAAACAAAAAATAAAGTAATATAGTGATTTGACTCGCGACGACGTCCCGGACGCAATCGCGGAGTCCGATCGGCGATCCGATCAAGTATTCCTGCGCGAGTACATGTATGTGGGCCCCGCCTTGCGGCGAGCTCCTCCAAGTGCATCTGATGGCTCCCCATCACTGAGGATACATGATTTTGTAATTTTTAATTTTTGAGTACCCGCAAGAGATATTCTTTGTAACTGCGACCTCTATTTCTTGTATATTTTTCTTGAATTAATGAATGTTTATTTCCTTTATCTGCTCTTCGCGATCTCTGCGTCTGCACCTGCGTACACTTACTATATACATATGTATGGTACTTATAAAATTACGACATACCTTTACCATGTGGAGAATCTAAACGTGTTTCTGATAGCCATTCTATGAATTAACATTGTTCGATACTTGCATTAAGCATGACGTACGCGGTACCAGAATAACGTTCATGACTTTAGATGAAACAAGATCCAATCAAGTTGAGTGATGCGGATTGGGATCTTTGGGTGAGTCTTAGCTTTTAGTTCCGAGAAAACCAAGGTAAGATCGTGTGAATACTATTGAGACTAGCCACGTGCTATTATGAATAATGTCGAGATGACTTCGTTAGCATACTTCAGAATTATAGAATTTGATTTTGTATTAACTTTCTGCTCATAGCATTATGAGGTTATAAAATATTTATTTGTTAACCCGGTGTGAAATCAGCCTGAGTGTTCTCCCGATAACTATGTTATTAAAAGTGAGTCTCAAGCACCAGGCGCACTAGGAGCACAATTGGCAGAGGCGGTCGAGGAGCCTCAAGCACGGGATTTGCATGGTGCTAAAGGCGCGCCTCGTGGTTTTATGACAATAAAAAAATCAGCAATTATATGTTGTTTTTGTAGGTTTTGTAACCGACTACACATCTGGGAAGCAGAATAGTAGGCTAAAAACTTGCAGGAATTCGCTGGAAAGATGTTGTTGGAAGGAAAGAAAACGTATTAGTAGAATCATTCATTGTACTATGTCCAGATCATTGCAAATGGAAAGTTAATCAAGGATGACATCAATTTAGAACGCATTGTATAGCATCTTTTTGCATTATAAAGTTTAGAGCTAGGTGCATTGTCTAGCAAATTAAGTGAACTTGGTGCCCAGTTCACTGAAATTCTCTTTCAGTCCAGTTCACTAAATTTTATTTAAAATTTAAATTTTTAATGTTTTTTTTATTTTTAGGGTTGTGATACATGCAATTCTAGTGTGTTGATATTGTGGTAGATTATTTTGTGTTTTTTTATATCTAATAAACTATATTTTTCCTTTTGTTTTTTTTTCCCATTTTTTCGCCTTACATGCCTCAGGCTTGCACCTGCACCTTACACCTTGCACGTAGGCTCCAGGACCCCTTTTCACCTCGGTGCACCTTGCGCCTTTAATAACTTAGCCCGATAATAATAATTAAGAATACTCCAAAAAGATTCATGATTATAATTATAACGAGTGATTTCCTCGCTTAGTAAGACTCAGAGCGTGTGCATTCTCTGGATGAGTAACTACATGCCCTAATCAATAATGAATTAGAACTTGAAGATATGATTAGGCTGAGCATATTGAAAAGCTTTTGCAATCATTATAGACACGACTGCCCGTCAATATTACTACTGTCGAGCACATATTGAGGCAATAGATTATTCAGGTTGCGTGCGACCTCTACTTGAGTGACTGCACCGTATAATTTTTAATGTCATGTCCATCCTGGCACCATGGGCCGAGAGATACTGACATTATGTGCGACCTTTGCCCGAATGTCCGCACCATATTATCGCTAATGTCATGTCCATCTTGGCTCCATGGAGTGAGAGATACCGATGCGACCTCTGCCCGAGTGTATGCACCATATAATTGTTAATGCCATGTACATCCTCGCTCCATGGACGACACCAAAATCATGTGCAACCTCTACTCAAGTGCAAGGTTGTCAGGATCGAGATCCTAGATGAGATCATTTCGAGGTAGGATCAGATCGGATAATAGGGTCAGATCGAGGATCGCTTTACAAAATCAGAATCGATTCACAAAATTTGGATCGTAATCGTAAGATCCTATGATCTGGATCACGATCCTGACAACCATGCTCGAGTGTCTGCAGCATGTATTATTTCACATAGACATCCTTGTGTTGGGGAGGATACTCGCTAAGTGCGGTTAGTGAACTCAGTGACCAACCCATGTACGTGAGCTTAATTTAGAAACAGAAGGTGAAATGTGGATATTCTCAAATACAAACTATATCCGGCCGTTATTTGGCAATCTTGGCTTAAGTAATCAGAAGTCGGAGGTTAGGGTGGACAGATTGGTCAGAGAGTTATAATGGAGCTTTCCTCTGCTAGAACTGTCCAGTGGAGTTCTGGATGTCCGGAGAAAGAGCACTCTTCCGAAAGGACGTGTAAGGGGATTGTGGCATCCATTACCCGACTTAAGGATTCTACCACCAGAGGTTATTGTGGACCAGTTGGGCATAAGACATTTGTGGAGCTTTCCTCCGCTAGATATATCTAGAGGTTTAAGGCATTCATTACTCGATGCTTGTCCTCAGAAAGAAACCAAAGCAAAAACAACACCTCTGATGATGCGCAATAGACATCAATCACTCAAATCAACTAAGACCTCCTACATGTTAGTCATGAGAATGTCCAACGAGGGAAATTGTAGTGGCATTTTGGTAGTGATAGGAGGAGACGAGCTCGTGTTGACAGAGATGGTCAGAGACTTAAAGACCTGCACAAGGGATTGGATCCGAATATCACAATTTGAGGGGGTTCAATTAAGTTTCAGTGACTGTCCAAAGAGAGTGATTACTAGCTTGGAGTCCTCCGCATGATCGGATCCAGAGATCTCGTATCTAGGGGGAAACATGTAAGCAAAGGTTATGACAATGGAGTTGCTTGTTATTTGTCATTCAGATGTGACCTGAGAATTTCACACCAAAGAAAAAGTGTTAGTGACTCGTAAGAAACCATAAAAATATATTAAATACTTGAAAGACTACAATTTTGAATATAAAATGCATGGAAAGATAAAGGTACTAGCGGGAACATCCTCATGGCGTAACCGAGGATGTGAGCGCTTGTTATTTTCATTTCAGCAGACGACACTACAATCTATCAATGTTCTTCTTCAAATTGGAGATAGTCTCCCAAAACCGCCTCATGGACTCGAGGGGGGGGGGGGGGGGGGCATATTCATTGATCAAGTTGACTGAGCCCTAAACTGCCTTACTACTAGAGGGGATTTCATTCCTTAGTGAAAAGTGGGCCATGGCTTGGTATTCGTTCTGAAGGGACCTCCCGAAGATGACGTTGTAGTTGCTAGGTGTGTCGATCACCAGGAAGGTTTCCTACCTTGTGACCCGCACATTGTCACCGAGAGGTCTACACTCTCTCCGTCTTCCTTTCTTTCGAGAAGTCGTGCAAGGGTCCGTCACGTGCCTTCATCAACTTCCCTATGTTCATGGAGTCGAACGCTGTCTTGAAAAGTACATTCACGGAACTTTCGGTATCAATAAGAATCCTCGATACCGGATAGTTATGAAGGACCGCCTCTATCACGACTGCGTCATGGAAAGCATTCACTCTCATCTGAAGATCTTCCACGAATGAAACATCTCCCCTTGAAGATACCCTTAGCGAGTTAGATGCAAGTGCAACCTCTCTTTCAAAGGCGCTTGATGCTCGCTTTTTTCGAAGACTCATGGTTGGCTCCTCAGTGAATACAATTTATCTGGTCTAGTTGGCCAACATCGTCTTACCTCCACGTTTCTTGAGCCTCCTATGATCCTGTATATGCTGACATCTTCTTGCTTCACGCACTCGCAATGTGGTGTACTAGATCCTGCTACCTCCTTGTCCTCCCCCTTTTTGGAGTTTGAGGCGACGGTCATGCCGGCCAGGAGGTCTTTCAGCTTACCCCCTTTCCGAAGTTTGTCAATCAGTTTTTGGAGGGCTCTGCAGTTCTCTGTGTTATGCCCCACGTCGTGATGGAACTTGCAGTAGAGGTCTTGATTTCTTTTCCCAAAATCGGCCTTCAGAGGTTGTGGCTTCCTAAAACTTGGTTGTCTCTGGAGAATTTCACTTCATCCACATTCACTCCTATGTCAGTGTATTGAGGGTAATTCAGTGTTGTCGCTATAATAGGAGGCGCATTCCTGTTTTGTTGGGGGAAGTGAGGTTGCACAGGCACTATCTGCTGAAAATGGTGATGGGGACAATGCAGGGGATGATTGTGGAGGTTTCTTTCATGGGTTGGACGCTTGGGTGCCATTGAAGGGTGAGCGGAAGAATTTCTCGTTCGCTTTTGTGCCAGCTCAGAGGGGGAGGAGACGAACTCCTTGTTCGTTGTCTCCCCCTCGATGAAACGATTGGCCTCCGCTATGAGTTCTCCATAGGACCTTGACCTTTCCCTAATTCAAACTTAAAAGGCCCTCTTGTAGGCCTTGGGTGAATGCCACTTGATAGAAAGTCAAATTTATATCATGGATCTCCTGGATCTGTTCTTGGAATTGGTCTACGTATTGATTCAACGTCCCGTTGACACCTTGCCGAATCTGGAAAAGGGCATCTGAGTCACACTTCCTCTTCTTGGAGGTTGCAAACCCCAACATCAACTCCCTCCTTAGCTCTCTGGAAGAATTGATGGAGTGAGGGCGCATCTTATAACACTTTCCTGGCTTTGCCATCGAAAGTGGCGGTGAGCAACTTGCATCGAACCCCGCCTGAGTGGGATTGCAAAGAGGTTGTAGAATCGAAAGCCTGGAGATGGTAGACTAGGTCTTCTCTCCCAGAGAACCTGGATATTCAGGGCTCCCTGATTCCTTTTGGGGCAGATTCTTTCTTGACATGATCAGCAAAGGGAGAGTTGGAATCGTACCCTTCTTCGTAGTCGGGCCCTTCTTCAAAATCCAGGATTCTGTCTGGGTGAGTTGTTGCGGTCTCCCTGAATAAATTTCTTCGATGGGCCGCAAACTACTTGTCATATCTCTGTATCTCAGGAACGGTCTCTGGTGGGGGCGGTCTCCTACTGAAGAGGGACTCACCTATTCACCAGGGGGGTGACCATTTCAAGCAAAAGGTTGTACTTCTGATCGAACTCTTCCTGAGTGACCGTGCCTCCTGTGGGTTGGAGCTGTCGGGCGAACTCTATGGTTGCTGTCCTCCAACCATTGTGGAAAATTCTTCAATTGCTTGAAATCTGAAGGCGGCATGTTCAAACCGTTGTGGACAAAAGTTTTCTCAACCTTCAGGCTACACCAGATGTTCCCGTAATGGGAACTCTCTTGTTGTGAGATATTGCTTACTCAAAGAACTATTACAAAGTTATTACAACACACAAATAGGTGACCGAGGATTAGGCAACAGAGAGTGGTGATTCTAATGTCGAGCAAACTCTATAATTTAAAATTTACAAGATTATTCAATTTTGGATGCTGCAATCTGTACCAGAGATCCGTGCCACTGCAACTGCAACTAGCTTAGAGACTAAGAAGCTAGATCTCTCGCAATTATCACAGACAAGGGTAGGCAGTTCACTGATAAGGGTTTGGACATTCTCTGAAAGCTTATGAATCAACTTGCAATTCCCCTCAGTACATCACCCAAGGAACAATGACTAGGTAGAGTCCGCTTATAAACAACTCTTGAACCTTAGAAAAAAAATGTGGAAAATATTAGGGGAAATTAGGCCGATCAATTGCCATCGGTGTTGTAGGCCTTGAGAACCACGCCAACAACATCCATAAGATGAATTCTGTTCAACCTTTCACACACGCTGATAACTCTAATCTCGGACTTTAATGTGCAAAGCTCCCCGGTGAAGGTCGTGCTCTTGAGGATCAAAACAAGAAGAATGGAGGCTGGAGAACGAAGAGCCACAGCTCGCATCATTTGACTTCCTGGAAGAATTGTGGGAACAAGCCGCTGCACGGCAAGTAGAGAAGCGCAGAATGACTAGACATTTCGACATATATGTTCGAGGTCCACCTGAATGGGCAAGCTCAATGCAGACTAGGAGGGACCTTACATAGTCCGCGTGGTCCTAAACTCTGGCCCTTACATACTAATAACCCATGAAGCCGAACGAACATCTCTCAAATACCTACAGTTGAGATGATCTCAAGACATCATCCACAAAAGGTTGGGGGAAGTCCGAGATTTTTTTCATCTTTTTTGTTATGTATATACTCCATTCCTTCATGCAACTGTTTGCAAAGGAATGCTTTGCCAAAAGTGTTGGTAATGGCCATGATGTGCTTTGCGAAGCTACACACACCTCACAGAAGCCCAAGCTTCCAGGAACATATTTTAAGCAATGATTAGTGATAAATTACAAAGAAATTGGCAGGTGTTTTGATAATGATGATTATTCACCATTGTTTTGTTTATTCTATTCATTTTAATGAAGTTTTTTAAATTCATTTTATATTTCTTAAGTTCACAAAAAAAGTAAATTCTTTGATAGGAGAGACCGCTTCCAGTGAATCCTCGTTTACACTATGAGCCGCTGGATGTGTACCCTGCACCCCTTCACAGATGCTGATGCCTGAGTTACTCCTCAAGCCAGAGTTTGAGCTCTGTAAGACATTTGCTTGGTTTATTTCAGCTCGCGGCAGCGACTGGCCTCTTTGTTCTGCTACTTTCTCCCGGGTTTTGCCCCGGTATCAGCACCAGATTATCGTAACAGGGAGATAAGGCATGAGGCTTAAAGTAATTAGAGTTCATAATTGCTAGCAAGGGTCTTATATTGTATGTATTGTGTGTGTTTGTGGGACATTATGTTAAAAAAATAATACAATTGATGGTTCTTTGAGAGAACAGTGCCTCTTTCATTGACATTTTACTTTCTTTGGGAGATTGATTTAAGCCAAGCTGGTGGGCTTTTATACCTTGTTTATGAAATGCTGTTTTTTTAAAGTTTTTCTGTTATCAGAGAATTAGGGATGTGCATGAAAAATCAAAAAATTACCAAATCATTCTGAACTTAACCGATTTTACACCAAAATGAACTGTTCAGTTTCGGTTTTTCTCTGGAAAATCAAACCTCAACTATTATTATTAACTAAATAATATATGCAAATTGTATCATTTCAATATTATTTCGATCTAGATTAATTTTTAATGACGACAAATGATTCATATAGTCAATCACACTATTATTGGATAAAGGCTTGGGTTTTGTTATGTCTTTTTTTGTTATATATCTGTTGCTCAGTTTTCCTTCCAAAAAATAATAATATAATTTGTATGTAATATGAGATGGTAATTATTATATATCATCAAAAATATATAATTTTAATTAGAATAGATACTTTTAAATATTTTATGAGATTATAAGTAGTAAAATTAGAAATTGAAAATAAGATGGAGTAAACCAACCATAGAGACAAACTGAAAACTTATTGGTTCAGTTTTAGTTTGGATCCAAATCAATCAAAATCGAGTCCCTGTTTGGCGGAGTGGCAGCACTGCAGCATGCAGTTGTTTTTGTTGCTGCTCTGTCAAACAAGAAATTTGGTGCTGGTGGTAATAAGAAGCCACAGCTCGTGGCAGGTAGGGGTGCAACTCGGATCGGTTCGGTTTCATAAATAACCAAGAACTGACTCGTATAGGTTCGGTTTCAATTCTTTGGAACCGGAACCGACCCATGGTTCTAAACTATGGAACCGGATCCGCACCGTTCGGTTTGGGTCGGTTCCGGTTCGGTTCTCGGTTCTTGAACAGCTAAGCATTTCAACATATCTAAATGTATGTCTAACTGTTAACACTCAAGTTTTCAACATATGTAAATCTTAAAAAATGTGAATCTTAACTAGCTGATGGTTTTAAAATGTGAATCACCAAGCAACATTTCACAAATTAGTTTAGAATTCACTCATATACATGTTTCATAATCTGAGATTACTTATTTTAACATAAATGATGGTTTCACAAATTAGGTAAAGATAAATGAAAACATAACATGCAAAATAGAAAATGCATCACCCATACAATATAAGTAGAATAACATAACCTAAATTAAAAAATACAACACATAGTCATATACCATCTAGGCAGCAGTGCAGCACCCATCAACCCGCATTCTTGTTCAACAATCTTGTTCATAAGCCTCTTGTTCGCTACAAATAACTGGTAAAAATAAAACAAAAAAGGTTAATAAATTAATATAATGGACCTTCTCTGAACAAAAATATATAAATAAATATTACAAGAAATTACCACTCAAGTTCTTCAATTTGATGCACGTCTTCTTCAATTTGCATTGGTAATGGAGTTGCCCTCAACCAATCTTGAGTGCATATCAACCATTCCACAATCTTTGGCGAAAGAGAACTACGAAATCGATCAAGAATACGTCCACCAGTACTGAATGCTGACTCAGATGCAACAGTAGATACCGGTATTGCCAGAATATCTCTAGCAAGCAAAGAAAGAACCTTATACTTGCTAGAGTTCACTTCCCACCTTTTTAATATGTCAAACTGATCAGAATGTTCTTTCAAATCACAATCATCTTTCAAATATTTATCCAACTCATATTGGTTTGAAAAACTTTGAAGGGCTTTCTTCTTCCTATCAAATATATCTCTTAATTGTTTCATCTCATTTAAAGGAGTTCTAAGAGAAATATGAGGTGTATCGACTTCCATGTTGTCATTCTTAGATAAAACAGATGTCGAATGTCCGAAATCAATTTTTTGTAATAGTCGAATAATTCTCTCATAACATCTATTACATTTTCCATTAACTCATCAACTTGCTCGGATTGGTAAAAGAATTCATAACAATGTCTCACGTATTCAAGCTTATTTCGTGGATCAAGCACTGATGCGATAACAAGTAAAATATTAACTTTCTCTATAGTTCCCCGATATTTGTCAAATTTCTCCCTCATTCTCAATGTCATTGATTTATGTTGAAGATTTGAAGAGGCAGCCCAAGTGTCCAATGCATGCTCAATATAAAAAACTTGTTCAAAATATGAACTAGAGGTGACATAAGTTGAGCTCGACAACAAATTACTTGCAATGTAAAATTTCTCTAATAAGGAAACCAACAACTTTGCTTTATCCCAATCAGAAGCTCGTGGTGAACCATTCTCTAATTCTGCAGCAAAGTCTGCCACCCAACATTAGATAAGTAGAGTTCCATCTCGTTTGCACATCCAAACAAACCGAACCTTTATAATCGGAGGAGGAAGCTGCGCCGTCGCTGGAGTCGGCGCCGTCGCGGGGAAGACAACGGGAGACGGGAAGGAGAAAGAAAACTCTAGGTTTTCTTTTTGCCGTTTCGCTAATCGGCTGATCGCGACGCTGCTAAGGAAATGGCGGACCTAAACCTAAGTATTGTTATTTATTAACATTATCTTACACAAATTTATGATTAATACTTAATATTATTAAGTAATAAGTATTATTTAGTACCTCCGGTCGGTTCTCGGGTACCCGACAGTAGGAACCGAGAACCGACCCGAACCGCCGGTTCTCATATTTTAAGGATCCAGACCCGAACCGATCAACCCAGGAACCGACCCGAACCGTCCAATTCGGTTCGGTTTCGGTTCGGTTCCCGGTTCTTCGGTTTCTTTTGCACGGGCCTAGCGGCAGGCATCCCAGAAAAATGATGCAGCGCGCTGCAATTCTTAAAAAAAAATTCAAAATTTTATATATGTTTAACTATATATATAGCGTTAATAAATAATAATTTCTATTATATAAATTTTTATATTAATCACGTAATTATTTTAAATATCAATTATTTACGTTATTAATAACATAATTAATAACATTATTTTTATTATATGATTAATTATTAACGCTAATAATATCTATAATTTTAATTAGTATCTATCAAAATCTGGCACCACACAAGACTTGATATCGGATCACCACAATGATACAAGGAAAGAAAACAGAAATTCCAAGTAAAAATAGCCCTATACGACTAATTCTTCGAGACTGCACGCTAAATTCGGCACGATTACTCAACAAATCGCCTTAACATCTTGACGAAACAAGCCCTGAATCACTTTTTCAAACGGCAATGCAAATACAATTTTTAAATAGTTTCATGAATTTTTTTGCCACTGCAAAACAACAGATTTCTCCACCACTACTTTTCCTAGTGTTGCAGCTTAGCCAAACAGACCCTGAATCTCTTGCACTCTTGGTGTTAGGGAGTGAAAAGTAAAGCTCTTTTGAGGAGCAACACTTTCTATTCAAAAAATTCTATTTGAATCACAAAAGTTAATTTTAGTTTGTTTTACGGAACTTTTTCAAAAGAGTTTTTTCAAAAAAAAAAAGATATTTCAAAAGCTTTTTAACTAGTCATTTCAACATTGCTTTTTAAAAATCCTTTTTTTCTTCTTTTATTTTTTCTCATTTATTTAAATTATTTCGCTACATACAAATTCACAATGTTGGATTAATACTTTCACCATTATTTATTTTTTATAATTTATTTTAAATCTAGCATTTTTTGCCGTGATGGTGGATGTTTTCGCACGAGAAGGCATTTTTTACTGAGTGCACAATTTTCACCTGGTGGATGTTTTTTTGGTTTCACGCACATTTTTTAGATGGCCACATTTATTTCGTTGGGCACCCAATTTCGCAGGGGGCATATTTTTGCTCAGTCCACCATTTTCCAACAATAATGTTTTTGTTATTAAATGCATAGAAATGTTCTATGCTTTTCTAACAACACTATTCTCCGCTCAAAACAGACCATAAGTTTCCTTGAAGACCTCTTCCGTGGATGTGAACAACAATAATGGCGGCAAATCCCTCTTATTATCTTGGTAACTCTGTCAAATCTAAATGAAATGACTTTTCATTTTTGTTAGATTACGACAATAGTATTTTTGACAGGATTCCGATCCCCTGGAGTTCCTGCGGGAACTCCAGGGGATGTAGTTCCCATTTTGCGTATTAACGGAGTGGAATCATAAAAAATGGTTAACACGAAAGTTGTAGATATCCCCGAGACGAATAACTTTCATGTTTAATATTTTTTGATTTGAAGTCGTTTAGACCCACGATTTGGGCTCCGCAAAAATACAGTCAGCAAAATATTAATTTAATATTTTGCGGACTGTATTTTTTCGGAGCCCAAATCGGGGGTCTAAACGACTTCAAATCAAAAAATGTTCAACATGAAAGTTGTTCATCTCGTGGATATCTACAACTTTCAATCATTGTTTGTGATTCCGTTCAATTAAATCGCAAAATGGGAACTACATCCCGTGGAGTTCCCGCAGGAACTCCAGGGGATCTGGATCCTTTTTGACATTGCATCTAGTTTATCACATTCAATTATCTCCAGTGACAACTCTCAATTCGAAATCCAACAACTTCTTTACTGGCTATGAACGGCGATAATGGTGGCAGAACGCTCTAATCAACCTTGTAACTTTGCCAAATCTTCATGCTAATAACACTAAAATTTTTTTTGTCATGATACGATAAGCATATTTTTGGCATTGCATCTGACCCATCATTGTTATTTATCCTCTGCGAGAACTTCAAGAAATTGCAGTGGCCTCTTTTTTGACTGTGAAGCACGATAATGATGGCAGATCCCTTTCATCATTCTGATAACTCCGCCAAATTTTCGTTCTAATAACATGACTCTTTTTTATGAAATTGATCTTATCCGCGACTACGTGACTCGACGCGGATCACGTAACGGAAGATATCCGATCAGTTTCAATGGCGCAAAATCATAAAGCAGAAGAAATTCCACAAATACAATCACAGGCGACAAATAAAATTTAAGTTGTTCGGAGATGGGCTCCTACGTCCACGGGGAGAGCGCGCCGGAAAAGATTCACTATAATCAATGAGGTTACAAGTTACAAACAGAGACTGTTAACACGATCGAACAACAAGAGAGAAGCAAAAATCTGAAGAAGAACGATGTCGCCGCTGTTGTCGACGCTGCTGTCGCCGCCGCTGTCGCCGCCTCTGTCGCTGCCAATATTGCTCTGTCTTCTTCACGGGAATCGTCGTCTGGTCTGCACGTCTGAAGCCGATCTCATCTGGATCGGCCGCCTGATGTCACCTCACCGCCTGGGATCACCACCGCCGTCTGGAACCACTACAGGAAGCCGACTCCTATTCATAATAGGATGAAGACTGTATCTCCTAATAAATAGGAGATAATATTTAGTCAAATTAGGCTCAGCCTAAACAGGAGAACCAACACAGAATAAATGTCCTCCTCTCAATGATATTTCAGAAATAGGATTCACACAGATCATTGAGGTGGTACGATCTCAACACTCTTTATATTTTTTTGTTAGGATTCGACAAGTATTTTTTGTGAGAGGCGCTCGAAACATCCGGAGGAGAGTCAAAGTGGAACTCTCTCCCCGTTGCCCCCAGCTAGGTTTATATAGAGCAAAACCTAGGGTTTCAACGCGCAAAGCCCCCGAGCCCGTTATTCGTCCGAATATACCTTTACAATCTCCTCCTATATTCGTGACAAATAACGGTAACGTTTCGGGGTGCTGAAGAGTAGACAAAATAATAATTCAAACAAAACAAAACATTCAGGACAAATCATACTAATTAATCAAAATAAAAGGGTTTTGCCTAAACGACAAACCATCACACAGATTCTATCCCAAAAGCATAGTCTGAATAGTTATTACAAAACAAAACAAAACATGAATTAAACGTTTGATGATTCTACTCATCTAGTAGATCATCGTAATCCATGTCCAGGTCTACTTCTCCTCCGCAATCTTCATCGTAGCCTGTAAGGAATTTCATGAGTCAGACTCTATGAATTCACAAACATATGCATTAACGTTTAAAGTAAACTAGCTCTTACTAAATGAGCTTAGCACTTGTAGCAACGGTGAAGTAACTCTGTCAGCATCTCATCTAGTCTAACTAGGACTAGTCGCGTTAGCTGACTCATTACAGATCATTATGTGCCTCACCAACACATGTGGGCACACATCACGTGCAACATTATCAAATGTGGAATAATGTGTTGTGACCAATAATGTTTAGATTAACATTTACAACGACTTTCAATTCTCAGTTGAATAATTGTTGAATCAACTTACAATGAGAGGACGTTAGGTTATCAAGTGTGGAATAACCAGCATCCAACCATCTTGGGTTTTCATCAAGAAATTATTTGGGGTTTTCAGTTTGTTATTTATTAGATGCTTGAATGTTGGCAGCTATAGCCTCGTACGTATCAAAACATAAACGTTGGAGGAAAGTTTCATATTTCTATGAACTTTAATCTCATTTCTCCCGATGTTTTGATTGTGAGAGCTCTATTTAATCCTTTATTCAGGGCGTCTGCAACATTATCTTTCGATCTCACATCAACTAGGGTCATAATCCCTTGACTTATGAGAGAGGTCAACCAGGCCTGTTTCATCCTAAGTTGCCTTCTTTTGTCATTAAACAAATGTTCGTGGCAATCATTTTAGTAGCCTGATTTTTGTAGTAAACCGCAACAGAACTCAGTTTCAGGCTCGACAGTGGAATGTCCATCACCAAATCTCTTATCCACTCTGCCTCTTCACCAGCTGAAGCTAGAGCATAGAGTTCGGATTCCATAGATGAGAGTGCAATGCACGACTATCTCTTGGACTTCCAGACTACAGCTGCTCCTCCTAGTGTGAAGAGGAATCCACTAGTGGACTTGCTGTCGTTTACTTTTGAGCACCAAGATGCATCAGAATATCCTTCCAAAACTAGAGGATGACCACTATAACATAAAGCATACTGTCGGGTGTGCTTTAAGTATCTCATCAGCCTATCAAGGGCATCCTAATGGTGTTGGCCAGGATTGCTAGTGAACCTACTTAACATGCCGATCGTAAAGGCTATGTCAGGTCTCGTACAAACCATAGCGTATATGAGGCTACCAAGCAGTTTAGAATAATCTAACTGTCGAACCACAGCTCCATCATTGAGTTTTAAGCGGTTAGAATAATCGTATGGTGTCTCAGCCGCTTTACGTTCACTGTATCCACACGTGTCCAACATGGACTGGATGTAGTGGCTTTGACTTAGGGAAATGCCATGTTTCGCAAAGATCACTTGCATACCTAGTATAGTGTCAACTACACCGAGGTCTGTCACGCTAAATTCTTTAATTAGACCTGACTTCACGTCATCCACTTCGGATTGATCAGATCCAAGAATAAGCATATCATCCACGTACAAGCATATTATGGCGACTTTGTCTGATCTATGACGTATGTAAAGACATTTGTCCGAGAGACTCGACATGAATCTCATATTCTTTACAGTATAGTCAAACTTCTCATGCCATAATTTCGGTGCTTGTTTTAATCCGTATAGCGATTTTAATAGCTTACAGATCTTGTTTTCGTGACCGTCTACAATGAAACCTTCAGGTTGACTCATGTAGATCTCTTCGGTCAGATCTCCGTTCAAGAACGCAGTCTTAACATCCATTTGATGAACAATAACGTTCTCAATAGCCGAAATAGCAAAAATAATCCTAATGGTTGCTAAGTGACACACGGGTGAGTATACATCAAAATAGTATACTCTGCTTACTTGTGTGAAACCTTTAGCCACCAGGCATGCTTTATACTTAGCTACGCTACCATCGGGATTTAGCTTCCTTTTCAGAATCCACTTGCACCCTACAGTTTTAGCCCATTTTAGCTTATCAACTAACGACCAGGTGTCGTTCTGAAGGAGAGAGTTCATCTCATCCTCAATGACTTCTTTCCAGAGTAGGGAATCCCTTGATCTCATCGCTTCCTTAAAGGTAGATGGATCATCCTCAACGTGGTAAGTGACAAAATCACTACCGAAGGTTCTGGGGGTTCTCTCTCTCACTGAAGTCTTCCGAGACTCTAGGACATTATTGTCTACCGGGACTGAATAGGAGGTGCTCGGTACTGATTCAAGGTCTTCCTAAGTAATAGTTGCTTGCATGCCTGGGATTGTTAGGTTCTTATCCTTAAGGAACTTATCCTCAAAGAACACAACATCCCTAGATTCAATAATTATATTATTAGACAGGTCTAAGAATCTATCTTCAACACTATCTTCAGCACAACCTAAGTAGACACACGTATTGGTCGTAGGTCCAACCTTAGACCGTCTAGGGTCAGGAACCCTGACATAGGCTATACAGCCTCAAGTCTTAAGTCTAGTTAAAGACGGGGGGTCTATTAAACCAAAGCTCGTAGGGCGTAACCTCTAACTTAGCATGAGGAACTTTATTCAGAATGTGATTCACAGTCAAGACTTCTTCTCCCCAATAAGCGGAATGCATGCCTGCAGTGAGCAGTATAGAGTTCAACATCTCTGTTAACGTTCTATTCTTGCACTCGGCTATGCCGTTAGATTGAGAGTAGTAAGAATCAGTGGTTTCTGCTATGATTCCCTATGAAGCAAGGAAGCACCTGAACTTACTGGACATATATTCTCTTCCTCTATCACTCATAAATTTCATTTTTTCATGCTTAATTGGTTTTCTACCCTGGTTTTGAAAAGGCAAAATTTTTCAAACGCTTCGTCTTTAGTTTTAAGCAACGAGATATGACAAAACCTTATGCAGTATCTGTGAACGTGATCATATACTTCCTTCCACCTCTAGTGACAAAACTCTTAAAGTCACAAATATCGGAATGTATAAGCTCAAGATATGTTGTGCTCCTAGTAACCGTGCCAAAAGGTTTCCTAGTGATCTTAGTCTGAGCACACACTTCACATTTTCCAAGAGGATACTTAGTGTCTAATGTGATCTTGTGAGTTCTAGTTACTTGGAACATTTTCCTGTAGTTTACGTATCCTAAACGTTCATGTAGAGTCCTAGGGCTAACTAAGTTCAATTGAACTTGTTGCACTACCTCATTTGCTAGACTCAGACGGTACATCCTATTTTGGACGTAAGCACATCCAAAGTAGTGAGAGTTAACTGACAGAGTCACTCTACTGCTACAGAAGTTAACTGACATACCAGCATCACACAATAAACTAATAGACACTAAGTTAACAGATAAAGAAGGAAAAAATTTTACGTTCTTTAAAATTAAAAACTTACCTAAGGAGAGCATCAAAGTTGCGTTCCACACCTTCAATACGTCAGTTGTTCCTCCATTGGCCACGGTCACTGCTTCTTTTGCATTCTTCAGCTCTGTCAAAAGATTAGCATTGTTGCAAACGTGCCACGTTGCCCCAGAATCCAGGAACCACTCTGTGCTGGCCTGCTCGTGTCCGACCATGACAACAAAGTTGGATGGCTCAGCTTGACTAACCAGATGGGCCTAGTTGCCCTCTTGTGGTGCTTTAGTTCTTTCCTTCCTCGGTAACTTGCAGTCAGATGTGCAGTATCCCCACTTGTTGCAGTTAAACATTTACCCTTAAATTTCTTAGAGGGTCTACTCGGTCCTGCAACCTGGGGACTACTACGAGACGTTTTGGTCTTGTGAGGGGGAGGAGCACGCTTAGAGCTTGAAATCATGTTGGCAGCAGCCTTTTGCTTGCCAACAACTTCCAAGGCGTGCTTCGTCCTGTTCTCGTCCTCAATGCGTATGAAACGCTTGAGGTCGTTCAGACCAACCTGCATCTTTTTGCGATACATTTTCGTTTTGAAATTGTACCATGAGGATGACAACTTATACACAATTGTGCCCGCAACAAAACTATCTGGCAGACTAATAGACTCACTATGCAAGGAATCAACTAAATTTTCAAATTCCGATACCTGAGGGAGAATGACTTTCTCCTCGTCGAAGCTGAAGGAGTGGAATTTATCCACCAGATGAGCCTTTGAGAGGTCCTCCTCTTGCTTGAAGTGCTCCTCCAGTGCCTCCCAGATCTCTTTAGCAGACTGCATCTTGATGTAGTTCTTGTTCAGGCTTGAGGAGAGTCAGTTCAGCAGGTAATCCCTGCAGAAGTCCTCGTCTTCGGTCCCAGCAACGTCAACACGAGTAGTCTTGATGATGTAGAAGACGTTCAGGTATTTCATCCCGAACTGGGTGTTCAACTTTCAGTCGTTGAACTCTGTGGCCGTGAACTTCTCCAATTTGTTCATGGGCACTGGAGAGGAGAAGCTGGAGTTCCTCATCCCTCTACTTGCTTGCAAACCCTAACACTGAATCTATTGGAAGAGAACACGGCTACCACTGAAGAGCAAACTGGATCGGCTTCACTGGATAGCTCTAGAAGTAGCAGGTCAAAGGCGGCGGCTCTACCTTTCCGATCTGAACACCGGCGGCCAATAGATGGCAGAGGCGGCGGCGGAACACGGAGGCAGACCTCTGCTACTTCACTGACGCAGAAGAGAGCGGCAGGAGGCCGATCGGCGACGGGGACGAACTCTGAACCCAGCAACGACGACTTTTCCTTCTTCTAATCGTCGACTCAATTTATGATCTTTGCGAGCGATGACGAGATGCGATCAACAACGACCGAAGAACTCCTGCACCAGCGATCAGATGGGAGAACAGCAGCAGCGCCAGGACGGGAGCAGTTACAACGGCGGTTTAGTCTTCTTCTCCGATCGAGCGATGAAATCGCTATTTCGCACAGGGAAATCGCAGCGGAGAGCCGATGGGAGCAACAAGTCTTTTCCTTCTTTCTCGATCGGCGACGGGGAAGATGCGATCGAGCGTCAACGGCGACGGGGAAGACACGATCGACGAGCCCTAGCAGGCGGCTTCGAAGAGGATGCGACGTTGCTTCGGCTACAGCGACGACCTAGCGATGGCGAAGGAGGGATCATCTTTGGGGAAGAGAGAACGGCGACAGCGACCCCCTTGTTCCACGATCGAGCGCCGACGGCGAGACCTAAAACCGCGATCGAACGCGAGAAGGGGACGAGGATTGTTTCGAGAATGTGAGAGGCGTTCGAAACATCCGGAGGAGAGTCAAAGTGGAACTCCCTCCCCGTTGCCCCCGGCTAGGTTTATATAAAGCAAAACCTAGGGTTTCCACGCGCAAAGCCCCCGAGCCCGTTATTCGTCCGAATATACCTTTACATTTTTGACATTGCATCTCACCCATCACATTCATTATCTTCCGCAAGCACTCCTCAGTTCGAAACAACAACAACCTCTTTTCTGGGGACGTGGATCCTCTCCTGTTGGGGCGAACTGGAGGGGGTCCAGTTCGCGGCACTGATGTCTCCTGGCAAATCGGACGGCGGACCTCCACTCGCGGTTGACCTGGTGAGTGGGCCCCGCGCGTGGAGTTCACTTCTTCTCCGCCGTCCGATTTAAGAGGCGAGATCAGGGCCGCGAACTGGACCTCTCCAGTTCGCCTGAAATGGAGAGGATCCCTCTCATCAGTGGAGGAACTAAGTGGCGGCACACCCGGGCACGTGCCCGGGTCAGATTTCCAGAAAAATGTTAAGAGTAGCCGGCCTACACTGTTTATTTCCGCTGCTAAGAAGCTAGTGTAGCCATCATATGTCTTGTCTCTTGTCTCTGCTGCAAAGAGACTTTTATTTCAAATTCCATTTTATGTCCAAAAAATTCTGTACATCAAGCTGTCAAAACCAAAAAATGTATTAATTGTTTTTTTAAAAGCTCTGTCCTTTTGTACCTGTATGCCCAAAAAGTTTTGCCATGTCCAAAAGCTATGTTCCTTCAAATTGTTAAAGTATCTTCGACGTCCCTGATAACCTCCATTTCCATTTTTCCACCCCTTGTACGCGGTTCAAGATGGCGTCAGCTCAATCATCCTTGAAGTCCAAGCATAAAACCTGTCTCAGCTCTTCTAGTAGAAAGATATGAGAATACCCATCTCTTCGTGTTTGGATTTTCTCAAAATTTTTGATGAAATGTGCATGTTTTTTCTTCTAAAAACTGTGATTGTTTTGGAGAATCGGCTTTCAGTTAAATGTCTTAACATTTTTGTTGTCAATAGTTCTAATTTCTTTGCAAGCTTGGATTTTGCCGTCATTTGCTCTCTTTTTTCTATTGAATTCCTTTGGGATTTATTATTTGCATGAGAATAATAATTTTGCAAAGAAAAATTCAAAATCAGGTGTGACAAGTTGAGGGTTAACCTCATAATATTAAGTGAAGTGTTGTTAAGCTGGAGTTTGTTTTCCATTATATTAATGTTATCATTTATTTCCTTAAAACATGCCTTTGTTTGTCAGACCAAATAAATATTTAAAAAATGTAAAAAAAACCTAATAAATAGTAATTTATTTACTGTGCCCGGGTTCTACTAAATTCCTAGTTTCGCCACTGCCTCTCATCATCCGAGTAACTCCGCCAAATCATCATGCTAATATCATGACTCTTATCTATTTTTGTCAGAATACTATGAGCATTTTTGATATTGCATCTGACCCATCACATTCATTTATATCCAGTGGAACTCCTCTGTGAAGGATGACAATGGTGGCAGATCTCTTATCATCCTGATAACTCCACCAAATCTTTAAAAGAGATGAAATGAGCACCGTCTGAAGATTCGTCGAGCTCAACAAGATTCGTCGAGCTCAACATGATTCGTCAAATTCAGCTCAATTCGTCGAGCTCCACAAGTTTCGTCGAGCTCATCAAGATTCCTCGAATACAGGGAGATTCGTCGAACCCAAAAAAAATCATCAACCGTCAAGTCTTGTAATCAGAAGTGCTAATTAATGTTAAGCTATTCCCAATCCATCTCCTCTCCTGTCAACTACTTTAATTATAATTTAACAGTTAATGTAATCTGCCCTATTTAAAAGATTTTGTATCACTGTTCTAATATAAATGAAAAAGTAGAGAAAAATTTCATTAAAAACTAAAACTTGTATTAAGTTTTCTATCAATCTTCATCATAAAGCATGAATCTTTCTATTTTTTGTCAGATACAAGGAAAGTATTTTTTACAATGCATCTGACTCATCACATTCATTTATCTCTTGCGAGAACTCCTCAGTCCAAAACTCCTGCGGCCTCTTTTCTTGCAGTGAATGACGACAATGGTGGAAGATCCCTTTCATCATCCTGGTAACTCCGTCAAATCTTCATGCTAATAACATGATTCTCTCTATTTTTTGTCATTGCATTCATTTATCTCCCGCGAGAACTGCTCGGTCTGAAACTCCAAAGCCCGCTTTTCTGGCTGTGAAGGAGGATAATGGTGGCAAATCCCTCTCATCATTCTGGTAACTCCGCCAAATTTTCAAGTTAATGACATGAGACTTTCTATTTATTTTCAGGATCTGACGAGAGTATTTTTGGCATTACATCTGACCGATCACATTCATTAATCTTCCACAAGGACTCCTTAGTCTGAAACTCCAACCGCCTTTTTTTCTGGCTGTGAAGGACAACATTGGTGGCAGATCCCTCTCATCATCCTGATAACTCCGTCATATCTTCTTGCAAATTGTTGAAATCGGAAATCGGTCTTTGTGAAGTTAGGTGGTCTCAAAAGGGGTGTGGCCTCACACTTACTTTCCTTGAGCGAGCACACCAGACCAAAGAATCAGGAACAGAACCGAGGTCCCAGCCGGGAGGTTCCATCACACAATAGGAAGATCTATGAGTGTTTCCCCTCCCAAGCCAATGCTGAGCTTGAGCACCTTGGAGGACACTTAAAGTTTGCTAAGAAAAGTCTGAGGAAGAAGTAATTAAGAGAGTTTATCTCTCCAAAGGTGCCCCCTCAGGTTTATTTATAGATTTCCAAGCTTGGCCTGCCAACAACGTAATTCTGCGGTTCAGAGGTACTATATGCAGCCCAACCGGGTCTGCCAACAGCATAACTCCGTTGTCGAAAAAGGTTATCTGCAGGCCTCCTGGGGGGATCCGAGTCATTTTGCCATTGGATCCCACTGAGCGAGTGGTCCGTAAAAACACCACTCGCCTGAAGCAGCGAATGCTGGATGAGCCACGCATTCACCTCTTAGGTGAGTGCGGGCTTTACCCATCACTCGCCCGTCTTGGTGAAAACCCTCCTACTTGCGCATTAAGGCATGAGCTCTCCTGACTTGGCCGAAAGCTCACTGATGCGCCGGGCGAGTGCGGGCCAGCCTACTCCACTCGCCACTCTCACTAACCTGAACCTGAATCTCCTGTTATGCCCTTAATTTGCCAGAGGGTCCGACTCAACGAATTCGGGGTTGTACACAATCCCCGCTCTTTGTGAGCTAGTCCTATGCTCGGAAAGAAAAGTACAACAACTAGTATTCGGTGGGTGCTTGCTGACCTTGAAGGAATCTTTGGTGGGCCCCTCCACTACACTATATATATTCTGGGGCATGGCTTCAGGGAGGTCTTGTTATTCCTCCATTGTTCATCTTCTTAGCTCTCGTTGTTCCGACGATGTCTATCAAATTGCTCGCGAAACCGCTATCACAAGAGTTGATGGATCGTCTGGCTGCCTCATAAGAGAATACGTCTAACCAGGCTTCTCGATACGCCCCATGGCTTAGGTCTAAGAGGCCCGCGAACTCGCCCGAATGGCCGAAGAAAGCAAGAACAATCCGACGAAACCATACAGCGGGCGAGTTCGCCTAGCCAATTCCAACCCCTCAACACAAGAACCCTGCTGAACTGGAAAAGGTATTTTGTTACACCATGCTGACTGTAGGAGTACATCCCCTGATCATCTGGATCACTTCCCAGGAAACGCTAACACTAGGAAACAGCACGGGGGTTGACCTGGCACATGCTGAGATGCTCCTGCCCCATAATGCTGAAATACTGCTAGTCCAGGACGTTGCGCCTCTGGTCACCCCTGTTGGAAACCCGCTCGTGCCTGGTGAGCTTCTCATTACCTTCTCGCGCATTTTCTTTTATACCTTCCTTTCTCGCAGTGCTTCTCACAGTTCCCCCCTTTGGGACTACGGGCCTGACCAGCCCACCTCCCAAAACTCTTACCCCCGAGAACCTTCCTGACCTCACCACAGGTACAAGGCTCTAGGTCGAAAAGGTCGTTGACCCTCCTCTATCAGCAGGGACCTCTCTCTCGGGAAAAGCATCACTCCATCCAGGACTTGAAAAGTCATGCCAGTCTGTCTTCGAAAGACCCTTTGAGGGGATACCTCAATCTTCTCTTCCGCACCTGGGCGAAGGTTCCGTCCCTACTCCAGGTGAGTAAGAGTGCCCTCCTTCTTACCTAGAATTGGTCCCAAGAGGTTAAACACTTCTTTGCCATGCTATTGAGAAGTTCCGGCGGCCGGCCTTGATGCCAACGAGGAGGAGTTCTCCCCTCCCCCCTGTTGGGTACATTGGTCAAATGTACCTGATTTGAAGAAGCCTCACCTAACTCAATGATATACATCATAATGTATTTGATGTTTGTTTGAGTTACTTGTGCAGGTTAGGTACTCACTGGACTGAAGCTAAAAGTTTCTAAGTCCATGTGTCGACACCCAGAGGGAAAGTGTCGACACTTGAGAAAGCTTGTGTCGACACCCAGACAAGCTGTGTCGACACTTGGAGTAATTGTGTCGACACCTGGGATGAAGAGTCGACACCAGACAGAAAGTGTCGACACTTGGAGCTGTGTCGACACTCAGTGAAGAAGAATGCAGAAAAGCTGTGTCGACACTTGGCAGAAGTGTCGACACCTAGAAGAGCTGAGTCTACATCAGAAAGTGTCGACACTTGGAGCTGTGTCGACACTCAGCAAAATTCTGCAGAGACTAAGTACAAGTGTCGACACTCAACACAATGTGTCGACACTCAAACAGCAGAGTCAACATATGAAGAATGTGTCGACACTCAACACAATGTGTCGACACACACACAAAGGAGTCAACACTTGAAGTATGTGTCGACACTCAGCACAATGTGTCGACACACAACCAGAAGAGTCAACACTTGAAGAAAGTGTCGACACCCAGCACAATGTGTCGACACTTAGTTGAAGACTCTACACTTGAAGAAAGTGTCGACACAAGGAGCTGTGTCGACACTTAGCAAAGAACAGAAAAGTTTACAAAATATTCTAAGTACAAGTGTCGACACTAAGGGAATGTGTCGACACTCAGCTGAAGAAACAAGATTGAAGACTTGTGTCGACACCAAGAAGCAGTGTCGACACTTGACAGTTTCAACACATGAAGATGTGTCGACACAAAGGAGCTGTGTCGACACTTAGAAGAATACAGTTAAAGAATGAAGGACAAGTACTTGTGTCGACACTCAATTTCAGTGTCGACACATGCAGAAGTATCTGTGTCGAGACATACAAGGAATTGTGTCGACACCTTGTAGACTTGTGTCGACACTTACACAACATGTGTCGACACTTGATCTATAAGTGTCGACACTTAAGAACAGAAAGTCTCGACACTATCTGACAGTTAGAGAATTTCAAGAAGTGACTGGTTGACATGACAGCTGCCGATCCAGCCGGTCTACAGCAACTGTCAGAGAAATCAGAAGTCTGTTGTGAACCGGACCAGCCGGTTACCATGAAGGAAGCCTATAAATAGGCACTCACAGTTTACAGATTGGTTGTTGAAGTAAGAATTACAAGTTGTTGTTACAAGTAGTTGTCAAGAATACTTAAAGTGGTTGATCAGATTCTTCAAGTAATCAGGAAAGTGATACACAAAGGATCAACACAAGAAGATCTGGCAGTCCAACTGCAGATCTAAGAAGTTGGAGAGAGAGAGCTCCAATCAAGAATTCAGTCTTTGGAACTAAGGCTGAGAAGAAGGATTCAGAATCATCTGGATCTCAAGAAGCAGAGGTCAAGGATCAACTGCAGAAGATTCAGACTAATTCAGTTCTAACTCAAGAAGCTTTGAAGGAAGCTAAGTCAGTTTGGATCTAACTGAGTTCTTCCAAGAACTCTTCAAGAAACTCTCAACTTCTCTCTTATTTTCTGAGTTGTAGAGTTAGCTATTGTATTTCTATTTTAACTTGTAGGATCCATTGGATCTGAGAGAATTGTAAGCCTATTTTATAAAGGCTGAGGGTAGGGCTTGGTTGCCTGAGTGTAGGAGTTGAAGAACTCTGAGTGTAGGCCTTAATTGGCTGAGTGTAGGCCTGGGTGGCTGAGTGTAGGCCTTGGTGGCTGAGTGTAAGGCTTTGGGCCTGAGGTGTAGGAACCTGGTTGGGTTCTGAGATAGTGGAGAAGTTTGGCCGAATCTAGTACACTGCTAGATAGGCGAAGGGGGAAAGTGGATGTACCCAAAGATTGGGGAACCACTATAAATTAGTGTGTCTGCTGTGCTGTGCTGTGCTGTGGATTAACTGTGTATATTCTGTAATTGCAGTTAGCTGTAGAATTCTGTGAAATAACTGTTGTGCTGCCAACAAAGTTTTAAAAAGGTTTAGGTCACCTATTCACCCCCCCTCTAGGTGTTTAGGTACCATATCTTTCAAGTGGTATCAGAGCCAGGTTCCTCAAAACAAGGACTAACAGTCTAAGGAGATCCTGTTTGGCAGAAACAGTCTAAGTCAGAAAACAGATTCAAGAAATTCAAGAACTTCAAGAAACATGGGTTCTTATGAGAATCACAAAGAGTTGGGTTCCATGAAGTTACCCATATGCAGGAAGGTGATTTTTGGAATCTGGAAAGAAAGGGTTAGGCTATTTATGGAGGCCTCAGACCCAAGAATCTACATCACAGTTAAGGAAGGGCCTTATGTGCCAATGAAGATTTCAGTACTTGGATGCAAATCAGAGGACTCCAAAGGATTTCTCTGAGATGACCAAGGATGAAATTGTCCTAGCCACTATGGACAAAAGGGCACAAAACATTATAGTAAGTGCCATTGATGATGCCACCTTCCAGAACTTAATTCACTGTAAGAACAGCAAAAGAGATGTGGGACACTCTTATAGTGTATATGGAAGGTTCTGAAGAAGTTAGACAAGATAGGAAGTCCTTGCTTAATCAAGAGTATGAGAGCTTTAGGCAAGGAAGAGGAGATAGCATCACTGAATGCTACAAGAAGTTTTATAGAATTGTTAATGAACTCATGTCCTATGGAAGAGAGTTCACTAACTATGAATTGAATGATAAGTTCTTAAGGTCCCTAACCAAAGATTGGGACACTAAGATCTGTGCCATCAGAGAAATGGCAAAGTTGGGAGAAATTCCTCCTCCCACACTGTTTGGCAAGTTGTTGTCTTATGAGATGCAGCTGTCAGTGAGAAAAGAGGAAGAAAAATCAACAAGGACTGAGCACAGGGAAAGGACTGTTGCCTTCAAGTCAGAAGTACCTAGAAAGGGCAGGACTAAGTCATCAACTCCTCCTCCAGAGGTAGTTGAATCAGAATCTGATGAATCTGTTAGCACAAAGTCTACAAGCAGTGAAAGTGATGAAGACTTTGCTGCATTCACCAGACATTTTCAGAAATTCCTGAAGAAGAAACAGTGGAGGTCCAGACCTTCATTTTCCAAAGGGAAAGAAGTACAGTATCAGGAGAAGAAGCCTTCAAAGAAGGACAAGAAAAAGACAAAGACTAGCAAGGCAACTGGGTCTAAGATAGTGTGTTACTGCTGCAATAGACAGGGTCATGTAATTGCAGATTGTCCTGAGAGAAGAAAAGAATCCAGTGACAAAAAGAAGACTCACTTCAAAGGAAAGAAGGAGAAGTCCTTTGTTGCAAAGAATGAGAAGACTCTTTCAGACATTTCTTCTTCAGACACTGAGACAGATGCTGAAGCCTACATAGGGCTATTTGCTGAAGAAGAAGAGGAGTTTATGCAGATCATGGAATCAATCTATGAACAAGAAGAGTGTCAGTGCCAAGGACTGATGGCATTGACTGAAAGTACCAAAATCCTGGAGCAGCCAGGACCTAGTCAGGTACAAAGTCCAACTCAAAGTTCAGATTTCAGTTCTAGTTCAGAGTCAGATTCATCTTCATCAAGTGATGGAAGTGTTTCTGAATCTGAGTGGAGATATTCATCAGCTCTTAGATGAATATAAAGTACTGTTGCAAGCCTATAAGAAAAGCAAGTCCCTTGCCAAAAGTCAGGCAAAGGAGATTGCTGATCTCAAGGCAGCTGCAACAGATTTTGAAAAACAGTATGATCAAAAACTGAATGAAGTAGCCAGGCTGAAACACATTACTGTGATTCAGATGGGTACTATTACATTTAAGAATGATCAAATTAAGAGACTGGAGATCAATCTCCAGAAGGAAAAAGAACTTGCTGCCAGGTTTTCAAAACCTAAATCAGTGCTACCATTGATTGATGAATTTGTTCATCAAAAAGGAAAGCTGGACTAGGTTTTGTTAGACCTGCAGGGACTGTTCAGTCCAAGTTCAAGTCCAAGGGCAAAGCCCCAACATTCAACAAGCCTGCTGTAGTCAAGACAGCAAAAGTTGTATCCTAAGCAAAGGTACAACAAGTTTGAATGCTGGTGCTGTGGCAAGGTTGGCCACTTTGCCTTGGATTGTTGGCACAATGCCAGTGCCAAGTTGAGTAGCAAGTTACCTGGTGGAAAGCCAGTAGGTAGCTATCTCAAGTTGCAAACTAACAATCACCAAGGACCCAAGTTTACTTTGGGTTCTAAGGTTCATTAATTTGTTTTGCAGGTGAATCCAAGTGGTCCATACCCCAACATGGTACTTGGATAGTGGATGTTCCAGACATATGACTGGAACAAGGGGACTACTGAAGGACTACATTCCAATCAAAAATGGTCCTAAAGTGACCTTTGGTGGTTCTGAAAAAGGAATCATCAAAGGGTTTGGTAACATCTCTTCAAACCTTGTTACCATTACTCAAGTGGCTTATGTTAAAGGGTTGAAACACAACCTCATTAGTATAAGTCAGTTAAGTGATGTAGGGTATGACATCTCATTTGTTAAAAATGGTTGTCATATCAAAAGGTCAAGTGATCAAGAGATCATTTTGACAGGATATAGAAAGAGGAATGTCTACTGCTTAGACATTATGATTGAGAACAATGGTTCTCCTGTTTGTCTTGTAGCTGATGAGACAGTCTCTCATTGTGTCAAGTGGCACAAGAGGCTAGCTCATCTTAACTACAAGACTATTAGCAAACTCTTTAGCAAAGAGTTAGTGAGGAATGGTCCTCAAGTTAAGTGTGTCAAAGATGGCATTTGCTTAGCTTGTCAAAAGGGCAAGCAGACTAAATCCACCTTTAGAAGCTTAGACAACAAAGATGCTGTGATGTGTTTATACCTCTTGCATATGGATCTATTTGGTCCAATGCCAGTTCACAGCTTAGGTAGGAAGGTCTACACCTTTGTAGTTGTTGATGACTACTCAAGGTTTTCCTGGGTGTTCTTCTTAAAGCAGAAATCTGAAACACCTAGTGTCTTCTATAGTTTTGTTAAGCAAATTCAGAATGAATTGAACTGTACAGTGGTCAAAATTAGAAGTGACCATGGTACTGAGTTTCAGTCTGAAAGCATGACAAAGCTGTGTGAAGACTATGGGATATTTCAAGAATTCTCTTCACCTAGAACACCTCAGCAAAATGGCATTGCTGAAAGGAAAAATAGGACCTTGATAGAGGCTGGTAGAACCCTATTAAGTGATTCATCACTGCCAGAGTATTTCTGGGCTGAAGCAGTTAACACTGCATGCCATGTGATAAATAGGGCTACCATCACTAAAAGGTTAAATAAGACCCCCTATGAAGTTGTGAAAGGCAGGAAACCAAATTTATCCTACTTTAGGATCTTTGGTTGTAAATGCTACATACTTAACAATGGAAAGTCTTACCTAACTAAGTTTGCTGCCAAGTCCCAAGAGGGAGTGTTTGTTGGGTACAGCAATAATAGTAAGGCTTATAGAGTCTACAACTTGACTACACAAGTTGTAGAGGAGTCTGTGCATGTAGTTTTTGATGAGACACAACTAATTAACAATGAGTTGTCTAGCAATGTATGCAGCCCCACAGGTCTTACTAAGAAGATGGACAAGCTAACCATAGAAGATGTACCTGCTGCAAGACAGCAAGTAGAAGAAGATGGCTTATGTCCAGGGGGAGAACTACATGTACCAGGAGCTGAAGAAGTACAAGGAACTCAGCATGATGAAGATGTTGTAGAAGTACAACCAGAAGTAAGGATGCCTCCAACCAACAGGCATCTAAGAGATCATCCAGTAGAGTTGATAATTGGAGATCCAAGACAAGGTGTTCAGACAAGGAGCAGAAATCAGAATGCTGTAGTATATTCAAGTTTTCTGTCTCAAATAGAACCAAAGAAATTTGAAGAAGCTATACAAGATCCACAGTGGACTGAAGCAATGCAGGAAGAACTTAATCAGTTCAAAAGGTGCAAGGTTTGGGAGCTGGTTCCAAAGCCTAAAGACCACAATATTATAGGAACTAAGTGGATCTACAGAAATAAGCTAGATGAACAAGGGTCATCATAAAGAATAAAGCAAGACTGGTTGCAAAAGGATATAGGCAAGAAGAAGGTATTGATTTTGATCAAACCTTTGCCCCAGTAGCCAGACTGGAGGCCATAAGGATGTTCTTGGCCTATGCAACTTATCAAGGATTCAAAGTATACCAAATGGATGTGAAGTCAGCATTCCTAAATGGTAATTTGAAAGAAGAAGTCTATGTGGAGCAGCCTGCAGGTTTTGTTGATCCAACTTTACCTCATTATGTGTATAGACTTAGGAAAGCATTATATGGGTTAAAACAAGCACCAAGAGCTTGGTATGAAACCCTATCTAGTTTCCTCATTGAGAACAAGTTCTCAAGGGGGAAAATAGATAAGACTCTATTCCTTAGGGAATCTAGAGGCAAAGTCATACTTGTCCAAATATATGTAGATGACATTATATTTGGGTCTACTGAAAGTAGCCTTTGCAAAAAGTTTGCAAAGCTCATGCAAAGTCAATTTGAGATGAGTAGTATGGGAGAACTAAAGTTTTTCTTGGGTCTCCAAGTTAAACAGAATGGAAGTGGTCTATCCATATGTCAGTCCAAGTTCACCCTAGAACTCATAAGGAAGTATGGTATGGATTCATCCAGTACCATGAAGACTCCTATGGGGTCAAGTATGTCTCTGAGCAAGGATGATGCAGGGAAACCTGTAGATGAAACCTTGTATAGAGGGATAGTTGGCTCCCTACTATACTTGACTGCAAGTAGGCCTGACATTATGTATGCTACATGTGTTTGTGCCAGGTATCAAGCCTGCCCCAAAGAGTCTCACTTGACTGCAGTCAAGAGAATCTTGAGATATCTAAAGGGCACACCTTATCTAGGCCTCTGGTACCCTAGGAATGGAGATTTTGATCTAACAGGCTATTCAGATGCAGACTTTGCAGGATGCAAAGAAGATAGAAAGAGCACTACTGGATCCTGTCAATTCCTAGGTGGAAGACTAATTTCATGGAGCAGCAAAAAGCAGACTAGTGTGGCTATTTCCACAGCTGAGTCAGAATATGTAGCTGCAGGAAGTTGCTGTGCTCAACTTCTGTGGATTCAACATCAGTTAGAAGACTATAGATTTCAGGTAAGTAGAACTCCACTTTACTGTGATTCTACAAGTGCTATTTCAATAGCTAACAATCCTGTATCACATAGTAGAACTAAACATATTGAGATTAAATATCACTTTCTTAGGGAGCATGTAGAAAGAAATGATATTGCACTTGAATATGTTAAAACTGATAATCAGATAGTAGATATGTTTACTAAGCCCTTAGAAGAAGCTAAGTTCAATAGGTTCAAAATTGAACTAGGTATGATTAACTTAGACTAAGTTTACAGAACTAAAAATTGGCTAAGTAAAAAGGTGTCGACACATAGACAAGTCTATGTCGACACAGAATAGTAAGTGTCGACACTTCAGGAAAATGGTGTCGACACATCTAGGAAGTTGGTGTCGACACTTCAGAATGCTAGTGTCGACACATGTCGAGTTGGTGTCGACACATTCTATAAGGTGTCGACACTTAAGTTTTACTCAGAATTTTCTAAGTAAAGTCTCGACTACATGTCGAGTAGTGTGGTGTTGACACTTAAACAAGTGTCGACACATGGAATCTGTTGACTAATCTTGTGTCGACACATGATTGTCGAGACATTATAAGTCAGTGTCGACACTTATTGACAGTGTCGACACATCTTTAGAAATTCATCCCGCCTGTTCGTCTTCAAACAAGAAAGGTATAAATAGGGTTCTGTCTTTGTTTGTCGACACGCTTTCAAAGTTTCGAGACCAAGACTATTGTGTCGACATTTCTCTTCTCTAAAGACTAATTCTCCAAACCCTAATGGCTCCCAAGCTGGAAGAGAACGTTAACGAAGGCTATGAACTGGTGCGTGGCGCATTTGACGACGGTGATCAAGAAATCAAATAGGTGGTAACCCTAGTCACCGATTCAGGATTGGAGTTCTTGGTTTCAGAACCAACCAAAATTTGGAAGAAGGAAGTTATTGAATTCCTCACTGGAGCGTCTGTAGATGATTCAGGCTACAGAATCAAATCAAGGGTGCATGGCACCAAGGTCAAGATTTCACCCAAGTCACTGAGAAAGGTACTTCAGCTACCTAAAGTTCAGGAAGAAGAGGAAGTGACAACATCTAAGACCAGGGAAGCACTTACCTGGTGTGGTCTAGATCCTAAGCTAAAGATAGGATCAGTCTTCAACAGGAGAGGAATGAATACCCAAGGAAAGTTTCTGTCAGAAGTTGTGGGTAAAGTTATCCTCAGTAAACCTGGAGGGCATGACAGGGTGTCAGCCTCCATGTTCAGTGTTATGACCAGAATCATCTTCAACCTCAAAACAGACTGGTCAATGGTTGTGTTTGAGAAAGTTAAGGAAAGTCTGAAGAAGCCCAATCTGGGCAGGATACTAAGTCTCTACCTGGCTGGTACAATACCAGAGGTCATGAGCAATGCTGCTGGTGCTAAAATCAACCACATGAGAAGGATGGACATGAGGATCTTCTCCAGGTGGGAAAGGGTGCTGTCAAAGGAATTGACCACCCCTGAGAAACAAGCTTCTAAGAAAGAATCACCACCACAGAAGAAGAGGAAGATAGCTGTTGTGACTCAGGAGTCCTCCAGCAGCTCAGGCAGTGAAGAACATGTTGTTTTCACTCCTGAAAGTCATGAGGATGTGGCTGCAGAGAAGTCACCTGCACCTCAGGAGCCAGCTGAAACTCAGGGGGAGCTGCCTCACACTAGTCCCATCCCTAGGGATCTAAGCCAGGGGGAGCCTCCAGCTGTAGAACAACCCTCTACACTGGAGAGTGAGCAAGCTACTCTCATTATCCAAGAGGTACTTTCTGACCTCAATACTTTAGATTTTTCTATAATAGATTCTGATTTGTCTGATGTCCATCAGCAAACTCAGCAAGCAAACCAAGCACCAGATGTTGTTCTTCCAGACACATCTGTAGTGATACCTGATAAAGTGGTTGAAGAACCAAGTACATCTCCCGCACAGTCACCCCCAGAATACACAATGGAAGACCTCTTGCTGAATCTAGATCAAGAGGACTTTGACATGGACAAGACTGCTGCTGATGAAGAGAAGGGTGCTGCTGTTGAGGGGGAGATCTTGGAAGTTCAGGAAGAGCCTATTAGGCTAGATACTGAAAAGGCACTTGATGTGCAAGCTGACAAACCCTCAAGCCCTAAGGACAGGGTGAATATTGCAAGTACTTCAGAGTCTGAGGATGATGAAGCTGAGCAAGATAAGAAGAAGAAGTTCTTTGTATTCAAAAGAAGGAGTCAGAGCTATAAGAAAGCTCTACAAACTGTTGCTCAACACTCTCTAGTCCAACAAGCTCCATCAACAGATTACAGTAGCCTAATGGTAGCAATGCAAGTTAAGCTGGATGAGCAAAGGAGGGCTATAGAGACATATATTGATGAAGGCCACAAGTCTTTACAGTTTGATTTAGCTCAAGATATCAAGTCAATCAGGTTTGAGATGAACCTGAATAAGAAGGAAATGAATGAATGTTTCCACAAGGGTGGAAATGCAGTGGTATTCCTGGCTAAACATCAAGAACAGATCAAAGACAAAGTAGATGATATAGCATTGAAGCAGGGATATGTGCTGGAAAATCAATTAAGGATGAATGATAATTTAACTGCCTCCCACAATGCTATAGTGACTGAATTAAAGAATAAGCCTGCTGAACCATCTACTTCTACTGATGCTGCCAAGGCTGAATTTGATAAAGCTTTTCAAGAAGAAATTGTTGCTGTCAAGACTGCCATTAAGGATTCCCAGAAGGTCATTTCTGAACAGCTTACCAAGCTTAGACCTTTCTTTAAGGATGGCATAAGGTATTTGGACAGCCAAATCAGGTTCCAGAAAGATGATGTAAGAGACCATGTAGCCCAAGAAGTCATAAAGGGGGAGAGGGTGTTAGTCAAAGCCAGCTCTGATCATGCCAAATGGATTTCTAATTCCATCAGAGCTACACTGGGCTATCCTCCCCTGTGTGATGATGACAATGTAGCTGAATCTGGTATTCAAAGTGCATATCTTGGAGGAGAGCAACAGGAAGTAGCTCAGGTGATCTATCCACCTCCAGATTTTGATATGGTTCATGCTGAAGTAAGCACAATGTATAGCCCAACTGCTGGAAAGCCAACTGTTATTCTGGAAAAGGTTGTTCAACCTATTACAGCTGCTATGCAAGAGGCTATGGACAAAGAGGAAGAGATAAGGCTGTCAAAGAAGAAGTTCAGGGAACTTGCTGAGCAAAAACCAGATTTTGAACAGTGGAGCCCTACTTCTAGGAATATCATTCTCACAGCCTGGAAAGCAGCCAAGGACAATGCACATGAGAGAAATAAATGGTTCTCAGAAGCAGAATGGAGGAAGCATGAAATCAGGCAGGAAGCCATTGTCCAATATAGAAGGAAGGCTAAGTTAGGAAAGCTACCTCCTACAGCTGTGGAGCCTAGCAAGTACTTTCCTAAGCCCTATCATTATTTTGAGAGGCAAAAAATCAAGGCTGAAGAACAGAAGAAGAAGGACTCCAAAGGCAAGAAGCCTGCTGATGCTGAGCCTGCTGCTGCTGCTGCTGTAAAAGCCAAAATACAAGCTGGGAAAGGCATAGTTATAAAAGAACCAGAGCAGAATTAGATTAAGATTAGACTGAAGAATGTTGTAATTTGTTACATCTAAATATCTTTGTAAATCATTGACAATGTATTGAACACAATGTTTGGACAGTTTTTGATAAATATATTTCATGATTGATTCAGTAGAATGTGTCTAATTCTTGGTTGTTCTGTAATGCTGAATGAGTATACATGTGTGCTTTATTACATGTTTAAGTATACCCTGTTGATATATACCTGCTTTACATCATTCTCTAATTTTTAATTATGAGTGATGTATATCATTGACTAAGGGTTATGACTTCTCCAAATAGGGGGAGATTGTTGGGTACATTGGTCAAATGTACCTGATTTGAAGAAGCCTCACCTAACTCAATGATATACATCATAATGTATTTGATGTTTGTTTGAGTTACTTGTGCAGGTTAGGTACTCACTGGACTGAAGCTAAAAGTTTCTAAGTCCATGTGTCGACACCCAGAGGGAAAGTGTCGACACTTGAGAAAGCTTGTGTCGACACCCAGACAAGCTGTGTCGACACTTGGAGTAATTGTGTCGACACCTGGGATGAAGAGTCGACACCAGACAGAAAGTGTCGACACTTGGAGCTGTGTCGACACTCAGTGAAGAAGAATGCAGAAAAGCTGTGTCGACACTTGGCAGAAGTGTTAACACCTAGAAGAGCTGAGTCTACATCAGAAAGTGTCGACACTTGGAGCTGTGTCGACACTCAGCAAAATTCTGCAGAGACTAAGTACAAGTGTCGACACTCAACACAATGTGTCGACACTCAAACAGCAGAGTCAACATATGAAGAATGTGTCGACACACACACAAAGGAGTCAACACTTGAAGTATGTGTCGACACTCAACACAATGTGTCGACACACAACCAGAAGAGTCAACACTTGAAGAAAGTGTCGACACCCAGCACAATGTGTCGACACTTAGTTGAAGACTCTACACTTGAAGAAAGTGTCGACACAAGGAGCTGTGTCGACACTTAGCAAAGAACAGAAAAGTTTACAAAATATTCTAAGTACAAGTGTCGACACTAAGGGAATGTGTCGACACTCAGCTGAAGAAACAAGATTGAAGACTAGTGTCGACACCAAGAAGCAGTGTCGACACTTGACAGTTTCAACACATGAAGATGTGTCGACACAAAGGAGCTGTGTCGACACTTAGAAGAATACAGTTAAAGAATGAAGGACAAGTACTTGTGTCGACACTCAATTTCAGTGTCGACACATGCAGAAGTATCTGTGTCGAGACATACAAGGAATTGTGTCGACACCTTGTAGACTTGTGTCGACACTTACACAACATGTGTCGACACTTGATCTATAAGTGTCGACACTTAAGAACAGAAAGTCTCGACACTATCTGACAGTTAGAGAATTTCAAGAAGTGACTGGTTGACATGACAGCTGCCGATCCAGCCGGTCTACAGCAACTGTCAGAGAAATCAGAAGTCTGTTGTGAACCGGACCAGCCGGTTACCATGAAGGAAGCCTATAAATAGGCACTCACAGTTTACAGATTGGTTGTTGAAGTAAGAATTACAAGTTGTTGTTACAAGTAGTTGTCAAGAATACTTAAAGTGGTTGATCAGATTCTTCAAGTAATCAGGAAAGTGATACACAAAGGATCAACACAAGAAGATCTGGCAGTCCAACTGCAGATCTAAGAAGTTGGAGAAAGAGAGCTCCAATCAAGAATTCAGTCTTTGGAACTAAGGCTGAGAAGAAGGATTCAGAATCATCTGGATCTCAAGAAGTAGAGGTCAAGGATCAACTGCAGAAGATTCAGACTAATTCAGTTCTAACTCAAGAAGCTTTGAAGGAAGCTAAGTCAGTTTGGATCTAACTGAGTTCTTCCAAGAACTCTTCAAGAAACTCTCAACTTCTCTCTTATTTTCTGAGTTGTAGAGTTAGCTATTGTATTTCTATTTTAACTTGTAGGATCCATTGGATCTGAGAGAATTGTAAGCCTATTTTATAAAGGCTGAGGGTAAGGCTTGGTTGCCTGAGTGTAGGAGTTGAAGAACTCTGAGTGTAGGCCTTAATTGGCTGAGTGTAGGCCTGGGTGGCTGAGTGTAGGCCTTGGTGGCTGAGTGTAAGGCTTTGGGCCTGAGGTATAGGAACCTGGTTGGGTTCTGAGATAGTGGAGAAGTTTGGCCGAATCTAGTACACTGCTAGATAGGCGAAGGGGGAAAGTGGATGTACCCAAAGATTGGGGAACCACTATAAATTAGTGTGTCTGCTGTGCTGTGCTGTGCTGTGGATTAACTGTGTATATTCTGTAATTGCAGTTAGCTGTAGAATTCTGTGAAATAACTGTTGTGCTGCCAACAAAGTTTTAAAAAGGTTTAGGTCACCTATTCACCCCCCCTCTAGGTGTTTAGGTACCATATCTTTCACCCCCTTCTCCCAGCAAGCTTGCGGATTTCTTTGGTGACCCTGGGGACGCCGAGACAATGAAAGAGCGGATGGTGCAGGTTTTAACGAAGCTTACCTAGACGCAGTGGAAAGTCTCCAACCAGGCAAATGAGCATCAGGCAGCTGTGGAGTGCCGATTGGGCATTCTTGAAAGGGACTACTCGCATCTTATTGGAGAGATGGAGCATCAGGGAGGCAGATGCAAGGAGACCTCTCCTGGGAGACACATCGCGCGGGTAAGGGACCAGATGCGCCTGGTCAATCAGGAGTTGACCGCCATGAGCGCCTACTACTATCTGCGAGTGCTACCAAGGTTGGGGAGGCGAGGCCAGGGTCGCTGGCAGTGGATCCAGTACCGAGCCTACTAACACTCGCGCCCCTTAGCTCTTTTATTCTCTTATCCTGTACCGCTATTCTATTATTATTATTATTATTATATCCTATTAATAACGAATGTTGGTGTTGGGTATTGTATCCAAAATGACCTTGATTTGAAGAAGTGACCCGTGAACTAAGATGAATTGAGTTTGTATTTGATGCTATTTGTTTATTCGTGTGCCTGCAAGATCATGTTGCTAAGTACAAACCAATGTCAGGTTACAATGAGTCATGAAACACAGTACTATACAATATAATCCATCATTGTGTAGGCCAATGTGTTGACTCATGTATAATCTCTCTATTGGATTGTACTTCCATTTCAAGTGTATTGGAAGTTTCAAGGAAGGGTGTGTTGTTGAATTCAGAAAGGACGGAATTTTCTCTAAGGACAATTTGTCGAGTATCGTAGAGTAGACTCATCAAATTCGTTGAGGTTATCTGTCGATACTCGTCAAATTTGTCGGATAAACCTACTGATACTCGTCGATTTCGTAGTAATTAACTCTGCGAATTTATCCGGCTTCCTTGAGAATCGGCCAAGTAGAATTCGTCGTATATCGCCTTACATACTCGTCGAATTCGTTGAAGTTATCTTTTTATACTCGTCGAATTCATCAAGTATGTTGGTCGATATTCGTCGAATTCATCGAGTCTCTCCAGGAATGCGCTGAGCTCTCAGATCGATCAGCTTGGATTCATCCAAGTCCTTTTCATCGTATTTCGAAGTAGTTCAACGAGTATACCTTTTTATACTTGACGAAAATGACTTAGTGTTTATTTTCGAATTTTTGTTCTGCCCATCCCGACGACCATGAACAGTAACACGTGGATTTATCGCTCACCTGAACATTAATACTATTCTATCGGGCTCTCGTCCAACGAACGATTCCTCTTAATGCCTGCATTACACTAAGAACCCCGCTATAGGGTGGGGAACCAAATCCGGTAGAATTTCACGCCTCCTCTCTAGAGGGTTAGTGCGGAACTCCCTTTACATAGGGGTGATCGGTCTATACGCACGTCCACTCCGCTAGCTAGCGTATGGACTACAGAAATAGAGCCCACACATCGATTTATGGTTCTCGGAACGACGATCGGAGCTCTAAAGCTCCGTCAATGGTGGAAGAAAGTTCTCTCTCCTTCCTCCCTTATCTTCCTCTCCAACCCTAACTCTCACTCTAAAAGATGAGATAAATGAGGGGAAAGACCCTCTCAGCCCTATTAAAGTCCATTGGGCGGAAGATCCTGGGCCCTTGGATCGAGTTTAAGGAAGCATCAGACGGCCACAAAAGAAAATGACGGAACTACATCCGCCCGCACGACCAGTGGCGCACGACCAGTGGTCGTGGGCACTGGATCCCATGATCGTGCAATTAACAATGGCAGAACTCTAGAGAAAATGAGATAAACGCGCACGAGCAGCGGCGCACGACCAGTGGTTGTGCGCACTGTACCCAATGGTCGTGCGATTGCCCTAGGCAGAACTTGAAAAATGGAGAATGGTGTGCACGATTAGTGGCGCACGACTAGTGGTCATGCGCACTAGATCCAATGATCATGCGCAAGTTCCAATGTCGAGCTCATCATCCTACCGCCAGCGGTATCTCTTCAGTCGGGCGTTAGCTTCCAGCGACTCCAGGTCTGAAAATTGGAGGTGTTACAACTCCTCCCCCCTTACAAGAATTTCGTCCCCGAAATTAATCTCCATACAGGAAGACAGCAAGAAAATTATTGCAGCAAATAAAAACATTGTTACAACAACTTTACACAAATCATTTCTAATCAGGCAAACAGCCGAAAATAATATTGCAATGTTTCAAAACACAGTTGCTACATACTGGTTACTGTTTCAAACCAGCATTACACAAATAACTCGGGATAGTCCTCGCGCATTGCTTGCTCATGCTCCCAAGAGAACTCGTCACGCCCGCAGTTATCCCAATGCACCTTCACGAGCTTAACTTCTTTGTTCCGCAACTGCCTAACTTCTGTATCCTCTATACTAACTGGACGAACTCGCGTCCTTAAGTCCTCTTCTATCGGAACCAATGTCGATTCGATCACCACACTAGCCTCCACCAAGGCTTTCCTCAAGACGGAGACATGGAAAACATCGTGTCCACTCAGCTCTGTGGACAATGCCAACCGGTAGGCTACTTCTCCCACCAGTTCTATAACCTTGAAAGGTCCTAAAAACCTCGGACTCAACTTCTTGAGTCAGCGAATCCGCGAAACACCTTTGAACGGCTTGATCTTTAGATAGACCCAGTCGCCTACTGTGAACTCCACCTTCCTGTGGCGAGCATTAAAATATTTTGCTTGCCGATCTTGAGCAACCTTCATGCGTTCTTGAATGATTCACACCAACTCGCATGCATCAACTACCACTTCTTTTCCCAAAAGTTTGGTGTCTCCCGCCTCTGTCCAAGACATCGATGTTCGACACCGCCTCCCATACAAAGCTTTGTACAATGCCATCTTTATACTTGCTTGGTAAATGTTATTATAAGCGAACTCTACCATGAAGAGGTGATCTTCCCACTTCTTACTGAAGTCAAGAGTACACATCCCCAATATATCCTCCATAGTACGGTTCGTTCTTTCGGTTTGCCCATCAGTTTGAGGATGGAAAGTCGTACTGAACTTGAGCTTCGTGCCCAGACTCTTCTGAACCAACCTCCAGTCCTTGGACGTAAAACGTCCATCGCGATCACTAACTATACTCTTAGGAATTCCATGTAGTTGCACAATGTTGTGAACATACAACTCTACCAGCTTCTCCATGTTGTACTCTTTCTGATTTGGGATGAAGTGAGCCACTTTGGTCAAGCGATCCACGATCACCCAAATCGCGTCGTTACCCTACTGCGATCTAGGTAACCCATGTATAAAGTCCATGGAGATGTCATCAAATTTCCACTCGAGAATAGGAAGAGGCTTCAAGAACCCGCCCGACTTATGACATTCGGCCTTCACTAAGGCACAAGTTTGGCACCAACTCACATAAAAAGCTACCTCCCGCTTCAAACTAGGATGCCAAAAGGATTTCTTCATATCCAAGTACATCTTTGTACTGCCCGGGTGAATGGAGTACTTTGTGAAGTGAGCCTCAAACATCAACTCCTCACGGAGCTTGCCGAACTACGGTACACAAATCATTCCGGCCTTCCTCAAAATCTCATCAATCAACTCCCAGGCGCTACTCCTGCCCTTTTGAAATTTCACAATGTATGGCTGAAACTTCACATCCAAACGAGTCGCTTCCCGAATACGATCAGACAAGTTGTCCTGCATTTCAATCAAGTTCAACCGAGCCATGCTAGACTCGTGTAACGCCCCGAAAATCGTATCGAGCTGATTGTGTCCAAGAGAATATTTTTGGTGCCTGTATAGGGGTACACGGCCTAGGACATGGGCGTGTCTAAGGCCGTGTGGTTCTTTGTGTTGGCCGGCTGTGTCTAGAGAAGGACACGACAGGAAACACAGCAGCGTGACACGGGCTTGTCAAATGACACGACCGTGTGCATACCCGTGTCACCACCCGTCTTCCCAAGAGTCGTGTCGGTTGGCGTGGTGGTTATTGGTGACGCGGCCCTAGTGCATGGGCGTGTTGGAAACCGACACAGGCATATCAGGTTAGGACACGGGCATGTCTCGACCCATGTCAGTTTCTGTACTTGACGATCGTGTCTGGATCGAGGCACGCGGCTTGGGACACGGTCGTGTGCGAGGCCGTGTTCGGCCCAGGTTTGATGATTTTTGGCCGGATCTGAGCTGTTCGTTTTCTTTAATTAAGATCCAACGGCCCAGATGTGTTCCTGCTCTGATAAGGCGAGGAATGGAGGTTAAACTCCTCATTTGCACTTTATCATTCTCTTTATAAGGAGTTGGAGATAGGATGAAGGAGAGGGAGGATTTTGGCCGCCGGCGGAGCATCGGAGCACCGTTTTGAGAACCGAGATCTGATCCGCGGAGGAAATTCCATTGCGAAGCCTTCTATCCGTATAATTTTTCCATAGCACAGAAGCGTACTATAAGGGTAACGACTCTGTACTTGAGCATGTGAACCTCTCCTTCTTTTGTACAAGGAAACCCGCTCCCGTGAGTGTGCGGTGAGTGTGCGGTGTTCCTTGGGGTTGACAGGAATAGTCCCCATTCTGTTGCATATAGAGTTCGGAAGCGAAGTACGGACATAGGCATTGTGTGTGAAGCCTACCCTGACATGTTGGTATGGATCGGTGATGTTGCATTTTGTATGTTTTGCCGGAGAAGACTCCGTGTTTTGTGTTTTCGTGTTTCTACACGGTAGATTGCAGCAGGGATCCTTGGGGATTAACTCCAAGGTGCACCCGAAAAACTGAGCGGAAACGTAATTCTGCTAATTTGGCGGCCTGGGAGCCGGCCTTGTACATAACTGGGTTATATGTTGTTTGGATTGTTGTGGGATCCGAGAGAAGCTTGGCTCGTTCGTACGTCTTAAGGTGAATTACGCGTTGTGTACAACAGGCAAGTGGAATCGGACCCAGGCTATGTGGTTCAGTGCGAGAGATCCAAAGATGGACTGACTGTTGGTATAGTCGGGAGCCTTAGACAGTGGTCAGAAAGGCTAAAATGCTCACGTTGTTGCCATCCCGGGGATGGTGGTGAAGCCACGGAATTGACCGGATTCACCGTTAATGTGCCCTGAGTGCACATGGTGTTTGGGCCGTGAGAGCCTACACCTTTGGCGCAGTATATTTGCACTTTTATTGTTTAGCTGGGCTAATGAATTGTAGGGAAGGAGCACCGCCGTCCCGAGTAAGGGGCGGGGTCGTTATAATTTGGTCGGCTTTGGCTGGCCGTTGCTTTGTTTGCCACCGTGCGGTGGAATGTTGCTTGCAGGTGCTGCAGAGCCGAGTACTAAATAGTGGGCTGAAGCCCAAGTTGCTGATCTGGCCCTCGAAGGCCAAAGCGAATAGTTGTATTTTATTTCTGTCATGTATGGTCGGCCTGCGAGCCGATTTATGGAAAACACTACTTTGCTAAGTGAAACTTTTGTAAGGCCATAAGGCCAAATGCTTTCTTTGTATTTATTATTTCATTCCTATGGTAGTTGTGGACATTCATGTTTGTTGATATATCAATTATGTGTTCTTTATAACTGTTTAAAAGCTTCCGCTAGAATGCTCTGTGTAGGACGAGTAGTCATAGTTGTATGGTTTTGATATTCTTATGTAACCCTTCCGACTATCCCTAGTATATGGCGTCGGGTTCTAGCTGGACTTCTGTTATATGCCATACGACGAATGAGGGTATTATAATTTGATATCAGACTTTTGGTTCCGGTCAACTTAAATGAATTCGTGGATGATTTCTTTTAAGGGGTGGTGAGCACATGTGTGCATCATCGTGATAACATCAAAAAGAACCCATGAATGTCCACTTAGGAATGAAAAATGCTCTTGTTTAGAGGAATCAGAGTGTTCCAATGATTGTTTTTAGCAATCTGTTTGTCGTCTAATCAAGGGTCTTTGCTATTATAGGCGGATAGGAGCGGTGCTGGGCAATCGGAACGCCTGCAATTGGCAGAAAGTAGTGCACCGAGGGACGTGCCTACAACACCTCCTTCAGCAGAAACTATCAGATTGTTTGCTGAAGCAGTCTTTGCTATGACAAATGCCCAACCTGCATGGCAAATGCACCATGTACCACCTGTTAATGAGCAAGAACCTTTTAGGGAGGCAGAGCCGGGAGTGGTAGAGCGCGCGATAGTTGATCAGGTAGCACCAAGGAGAGCTACGGAGAAGCAGCTCAAGCATGTGATGAGCTTTAATCCTCCGAGGTTCGACGGGGTTGGAACGCCAACTCAAGCTGAGGATTAGCTCTCTATGATAAAGAGGGTCTTTACGGCCACAGAAACTGTTGAGTGGCAGAAGACCACCATAGCGACCTTCCTTTTGGCTGGTGAGGCGAGGCTGTGGTGGGACCAGTTGGAGGTTCATCTCTGAGTGGGAAGGCAACTTGCGGATGTGCCTTTGGAGGAATTTTCAAGGTTGTTCTTGGCCAGATATCTACCCTCTGCTCAGAAGCTGGAGATGGAGAATTAGTACCTAGGTTTGACTCAGGGAGGCAGAAGCGTGAATGAGTATCTCCACGAGTTTACGCGGTTGGGTCGTTATGTTGTTGCTATGTTTACTGAAGAGGAACGGAAGACCAACCGATTTTATGAGGGTCTACGTGGCGACCTACATCTTCTCCTTGTTGGGCCTAAGGCGCAGGGCTTCCTAGCCTTGGTCAATTCGGCCCGATCATTGGAAAAGGTCGTGAAGAAAGCCCAAGAGAAGAAGGATCCAGGGGAAAAGAAGTTGGAGTTCAAAGTGCCAAACACAAAGTCGGGTTTCCGCAGATGGAACAAGAAGCTGAAGACTTCAAACTCAGCCCCTTCGTCTGGTGCGGCGGGGGCAACCACAAGTCGAGTCCCAGGAGCGTGTTATAACTGCGGAAAGATGGGGCATTTTGCTCGTGAGTGTTGGAGCGGACGTGCAAAGTCTGAGAGGAAGCCTGGAGCAACCTACGAAGAAAAAGGAAAGACGGTGGAGTCAACCGCGTCCCACCATGCTCCAGCCCAGCCTAGATTTTATAACCTTGGTCTGCAAGAGGCCATAAAACAAGCTGACGTTGTTACCTTTTTATATGTTAGCTTACATTTGTTTGTGCTAGGCTTCGTGTTGATTTTTGATTGTCCGGCGAGAACCCTGTTTGATACGAGAGCTTCGTATTCCTTCTTATCCGAACGATTCGTATCACGCATCAGAGTCCCTTCCTTGATGGCTAAAGACAAGTTGGATGTGTTGTTGCCCAATGGGTGCTCAATGCGTGCGGATAGAGTCTGTGTGGTTAAGATTCGGATTGGGGATCAGGAGTGTGACTTGCAGGTGTCAGTACTACCGTTAGTGGAGTTCGACGTAATTTTTGGTATGGACTAGCTCTCGGAGCAGCGAGCATGTATTGATTGCAACCGAAAAGAGGTTACGCTGGGACTGAATACTGATCGGGAGACTACGTTCGCGGACATGAAGGGGTCGGGTAAGGTTTTGATGTCGGACCTATAGGTAATTAAGGCAGTTCGGTCTGGGGCAGAGCTGTTTGTCACATTAGTGCAGACTTCAATGCCTAAGCCAAGTCTAAGCAGTATTCCAGTTGTGTCCGAATATCCTGATGTGTTTCAGGATGATCTCCCAGGAGCCCCTCCACAGCGGGAAATTGATTTTACTATTGAGCTGGTGCCGGGTGCCAAACCGGTGTCACGCTCTCCGTATCGGATAGCGCCAAAAGAGATGGCAGAGCTGAAGGTGCAACTGCAAGAGTTGTTGGAACAAGGGTATGTGTGTCCAAGTTCGTCGCCTTGGAGCGCACCGATCCTCTTCGTTAAGAAGAAAGATGTGAGCTTGCGACTCTGTATTGACTATCGAGAGTTGAACAAGCTTACGGAGAAGAATAAGTATCTGATCCCAAGGATTGACGATCTATTTGATCAGTTTGTTGGGTCAACAGTATATTCGAAGTTAGATCTGAAGTCCGGTTACTACCAACTAAGGATAAGGGAAAGTGACATCCCAAAGACAGCATTCAGCACGCGGTTTGGGCATTACGAGTTCACGGTCATGCCATTTGGGTTGACCAATACGCCATCCATGTTTATGGATCTAATGAACAGGACGTTCAGAGAGTACCTGGATCTTTTCGTGATAGTATTTATCGACGATATTGTGGTGTACTCATAGTGTGAGGAAGATCACTACAAGCATCTGCATATGGTGTTGGAGACGCTGAGAAGTAATCAGTTGTATGCTAAGTTCTCCAAGTGTGTGTTCTGGTTATCCTCGGTAGCATTCCTTGGTCATGTTGTTAGTGGAGAATGGATAACAGTGGATCCGGCGAAGATAGTGGCGATACGGGACTGGCCTGTACTGACTACAGTGGCGGAAGTCTGGGGCTTGCCGGCTACTACAGGCGCTTTGTAGAGAACTTCTCGCGGATAGCGCTACCACTTACAACGTTGACAAGGAAGGATCAAAAGTTTGTGTGGTCGTTGGAGTGCGGGCAGACTTTTGAAGAATTGAAGAGGCTGTTGACCACGATGCCTATCTTATGTTCATCGGGTGGGACTGAAGGGTTTGAAATCTATAGTGATGCTTCGGGTAGTGGTTTGGGCTGTGTTCTGCTACAGCATGGGAGCGTGATAGCGTATGATTCACGACAATTGAAAGTTCATGAACGGAATTATATGATCCATGACTTAGAGTTAGCGGCCGTGATATTTGTTCTAAAGCTGTGGAGACACTATATGTACGGTGTGAAGGTCGACATCTACACCGATCATAAGAGCATGAAGTACTTGTTGGATCAGAAGGACCTGAACATGAGGCAGCGGAGGTGGATGAAGTTCCTAGGGGACTACACCTTCAAGATACATTATGTGCCTGGGAAAGGAAATGCAGTGGCGGATGCGTTGAGTCGTAGGGCTACTGCGCAGGCCAACTGGTTGTCGGCACATGATGAGAGATTGGTCTGTGAATTGGAGGCTTTGGAGATAAATTGTGTCGACAAGCAGTCTAGTGTCGAGGAGAAATTGTTTTGGATAGAGGTGTAGTATGACCTAGCTGATAGAGTTCGGCGGGCATTGGTTCAGGATAGCAGCATGAAGCAGATCTTGGATGAATCTTTGGATGGGTCAAATTCCCAATTTGCTGTTGAGGATGGACTGCTAAGGAGGGACGGTCTCCTATGCGTTCCTAGTGCGGGTAATCTTCGGGAGGAGTTGTTGTATGAGGATCATCATACCAAGTACTCAATCCACCCAGGGAGTACGAAGATGTATAGAGACATGAAGAAGTTGTTCTAGTGGCCAGGATTGAAGAAGCATGTAGCACTTTATGTGGCCAGGTGCTAGACGTGTGCCTTGGTAACGATGGAGTGTGAAAAAGGAGCTAGATCTGATATACTCTAGAGGGGGTGAATAGAGTATATGGTGCTTTGAATCTTTTTACAATAATTGTTGTAGTATGTGTAAGCAGGGAAGCAGTAATAAAACTAATCACAGTACTAAGCTAAACAAAAGCCAATCACAGAGAAATCAAGGCCAGAAACAAAAATGAAAGCAAGCAAAACCAGAAGACACAAGGAAATATAGTGGTTCCCCAAACTTGGGTACATCCACTCTTCTACCACCCTAGGTAGGAATCCACTGTAGGATGAGTTGATCAGGTGTCCTGGGCACCAATGGGCTTTTGATAAGGTGCTCAAAAACCAAAGAAGATTTTTTGATCAGGTGTCTTGCCACCAATGAGCTTTTGACAAGGTGCTCAAAAACCAAGCTCAAACTTTTGAAGGGAGTTTGAGAAACCCTTTATAGAGTGGGGGGTGAGAGAGTGATGGAAGTCTTCTCTTTCTCAAACAACTGAGAAGACTATGTGGATTGTTGATGTCAAAGCTCCCCCTGAATCCTTGAGATCTTCAGGAAGAAAAAGCTTTGCAGAGGGTGATAGGCCTTCAAAGATTGAACTCCAGCAATAGATGATTTCAGCAAGAAGAGAATGAAATGTTGAATGTCTGGAGTCTGGAAATATGTTGGCCTTGAACACTTTGAACCTAAGAGAGATCTGAAGAATTTTTGAAAGCTTGATCTCCTTGGATGAGTGTTCTTCAGAATTCTTTTGTGACAGAAGATTTTTGAATGTGTCTCTGTAATCTGTATCCTCTCTCTGTATATTGTGTGTGCTCTATTGAGAGGTTCAAAAATCCTGTCTCTTATTCTCTGGTACAAAATAGAATAACATTCTCTGTCAAGAATAGTCGTTGGCCTGCATTAATTGCATCCTTAATTGCATAATCTCTTCTGGAGGAAAGTCCACAGATACATTCCTTGAAAAATCCCTTGAAACTTGGTCCAGAATTGAATGCAAATGGCTAGCAAATCTCTGAATTAATTGCAGAATAACTCCTAACTGATTTGAATTTGAATTAAGAAATATCCTGAAAGTTATCTGTAATCGTCGAACTGAGCTCTGCTATCGTCGAGCTGAGCTCAGCGATCTGGAAACATACAGCAGCAAAATATCATCGATCTGAGCTCAAAGATCGTCGAACTGAGCTCAGAGATAAAGATCCAAAGCAGAGTCAAAATCGTCGACCTGAGCTCACCGATCGTCGAATGGAGTTCGACGATATTATGAAATTGAGCTCAGCGATCGTCGAATGGAGTTCGACGATCTGTCGAAGTTGAGCTAGACGATCGTCGATCGGAGTTCGACGAATCGTCGTGCTGAGCTCGACGATCAGACTTAGTCTCCAAACACAAAATCTTGGTCTTCAGGGCAGCTTCCAAACCTAGACTTCTAACCCTTAGACTCAATTCTAATTGACCTATTAAGCTATACAGGAGGTCAAGCAAAGATTCTTAGAGACATAGTGATCCTGACCCAAATTAGTAATAGGGTGTTCCAACAATCTCCCCCTATTTGGGTTAGGATTACTATTTACAGACTTTGGAAAAACTTAAATAACAACATACAATCAGTAAGACATAAAAAAACAACAGCTGGACATTGCAGAATCATCATAGAGATATATATATGGCATCCAGATAATCAGAAGTTCCAGAAATTGTCACCTTACAATATCATTTCTTCTCTTTGCCTTTAACCAATTTAATTTCTCTGTTAGGATTTAGGGCTTCCTTCTTAGATCTGGTGTCATCTGCTGCACCTAGAGATGTCTGCTGTTTAAGCCTGGGAACCACTGCTTCAGGATGTAATTCCATGTATCTGTCAGCATCAAAGAATCTACTTGAAGCATATCTCTCAAGTTCTTTTTGTCTCTGTTCAGACATTGTAGAAATATTGGAAGAATCTACTCCTTGTTCTCTGGCCTTTTTAATTTGGTCCAGTGCAACTAATTCCTTCATTCTGGCAGTCCAAGCAGCTGGATTATTTTCAGGATCTTCAAAAGGTACAGGTGGCTCATACCTGTTGGAAGGATTGTCTTGAGAAGGCCTGACAGATACAGTCTCTTTCAGCTTGTAAGGGAAAGGACCAGAAGTTGTATCAGAAGAACTATGTCCTCCCCTAGAATATGGGTGCTGCCTGGAGTACCCTTTAGAATATACTTGAATATCTCTCTGATTGCCCCTATATCCTCCTCTCCTAGAATGAGAGCCCCTGGATTGGCTTTCCCTGTGGTAAGATCTGGCATGAGGTTGATAGAGAGCCTGACTTCTGGCTGGGGGTTGACTTGCAGAGCTTCCACCTGCACCTGCATCAGGAGGAGGTGGTGGAGGAGGATAAGAATGCTGGAATTGGGATGAACCCTTCTCATATTTTCTCTTTTTCTTCATGGCTTTCAGCTGGTTCTTGGAATACTGCATCCAGTGTTCAATGATTGGGCAATCATGTAGAATATAATAAGGGATATCATTGTTATCTTTGACTTTAGCAGGAGGTACCCTTTTCATAGCCTTGCTCCTTGCCTTTCTTTTCCTGGTAATGGTAGCAGAAGAATCATCAGAGTCTGTATTAAATTCATCAGATTCAGAACTCTGGTCATCATAGAGAGCATCTATTTTCTCCATTAAATCTTTCTTGAGTTGTTCAGAAGCAGATGAGGCAGAAGTTGAAACAGCAGCAGCAGCAGGAGTTGAGATGGTAACAGCAGAGACAGCAGTAGATGGAGAAGGTGAAGCAGTAACAGCAACAGCAGCAGTAGACTCTGGACAGGTGATGACAGCAGCAACTGTCTCACTAACATCAGCAGAAACTTCACTGACAACAGCAGAAACTTCACTAACAGCAATAGAGGCAGAAGGAAAAGCATCAAGGACTGCAGAAGGCTCAAATTCAGTGGCCTCTGACATCAGAATGTCCTTGGAGGATGGTTCATCAGAAACAACAGAAACTTCAGCAGCAGCAGTATCAATAATCTCAGAAGCAACATCAATCCTTTTTGCAGAAGAAGCAGCAGCAGCAACAACTGAATTTACAAAAGAAGAGAGGATGCTAGGGTCACAGCCAGAAAAAGGCACAAGTGCCTTGGATAAGTCTTCTGGAGGCTGGACAGCATGAACCTCTGGCAGACAGCTAAAGAAAGCAGAATCAAAAGCAGATAGCAAGGACCTGAGGTCTATTGTAAGAACTGTAGTGGAAATCTGACTTTGTGCTTGAGGCACAGCAACAGCAACAGGAGGAGCAGTTGAAGAGGCAGAACTAACAGCAGCAGCAGATGGAGAGCTCACAGAAACAGCAGCAGCAACATGAAGATTCTCTTCATATGGCATCTCCCCCTGCCTAGATGCAGACATGTCTGTATCAAGGCACACTGCTGCAGGTGCTGCCTGAGGGAAGAGGGAAGAGAGCCTGGCAGAAAGGGCTGCCACTGACAGGTGTAGAGGAGCCAAGGAGGTCTCTAATAGTAGAGAGAGCCTGGGGGCAAACAGCTCATACAGCCTGTCAGCAAGGGCTGAGAGATCTACTTGCTCAAGAGCTGGAGCAGAGGTAGAAGGAATGGAAGCAGCTGGGGATTCTGGAAGGGAAGGGCTGGAGAATTGTGGAATGGATGGCTGAGGTGTTGGTAGGGTGGATATGCAGGATAGGGGAATGGATATGGATGGGGTGAAAGTTGGTTGATCAATGATGTTGTGTAGTAGGTCTTGAAATGAAGTGGAGGTGGAAGGTAACTCAGGAGGGGATGATGGGGAATCATCCATAAAGGAGTCATCCAGTAGGGTGAAGGATGGAATGGAGGGTGATGAGGTGACATCAGGTGGAGGGTAGGAGAACAGAGGGTGGAATTGTTCTTCTGGTGTAGAAAGAACAGGGACTGGAGATGGTGTGGATGTTGGAGATGGGCTGGAGATGGTGATAGTGGATGGAGCTGGAATGGTGGATGGTAGGGGAAGGGATGGAATTGGAGGAGGAGGAGGAGAGGTAGCAACAGCAGCCAGGTCATCTGCAGGGGCAGAGACCTGTGGAGGAGTGACTCTTTGAGTCCTTGTGCCTGAATGAGCACTGGAGGAGGGCCTGCTAGGCTTGCTGATTTGCCTGTCCCACTTTCCAAAGAGGGCACAGGTTAGTCTCTTGGAGGCATTGATATGAACTCCAGAGGAGACCAGCAAGGCAGGACACCTGTGCTGCAGAAATACTCCAAGAATTCTCCCAAAATTAACAAAACTTTTGTTTATTTTCTTTTTGATGAGGTCAAAGAAAACCTCTCCCCAGTTCAGATTCTTCTTATCCATCAGAGCTCCCATGAGACAGAGCTGATGTCTGGATATTGTATCATGGGTTAAGTGCTTTGCCAGGAGCACTTTTCCCACTACATCTGCCATGAACCTGTATTCAACAGACAGGTTCCTTTTGAATAGCTTGCTAGGGTTTCCCTCTGGATGACCCATCCTGGCAAGCAGTTCAGAATACTCCTCTCTAGAGAGCTCAGTAGAATCTTCTCCTTTTCTCAATTCAAAAACTTCTGAGAGAATGGTTGGGGTCAAGGGTACCTGATTTCCAGCTATTGACCCAACTATGGTGCTGTTATCTTGATTGTGGGCAGTATAAACCCACTCCTTGATCTCATCAGAAGCCAACTTGATCCTGGTGGTCATTATGGCAGTCAGATTCTGATCCTTGAACAGACCCAGTATATCTTGAAAAATCTGATCAGTCGTGCTGAAGGATTCTATATCAATGTCGAAACCGGCATCAAACTTCATGGCAGCAAGAACAGCAACTGACACAGCCATTGTACCTGTAAAAACTCAACAAACAAAACGACCAAGAGTAGAACTGTTTGGAGGGAAAGAAGATTCTTGCAGAGAAATCGAAAGCGCAAATGATAACGACGGCGAAAAATGAGTTTTATATTAGGGTTCGACGCAGAAATGGAAAGATCGTTGAACTCAGTTCGACGATCGAGGCTTCTAAAGGAATCTGAAGAGACTTCAACATCGTCGATCTCCGTTCGACGATAGTAGAAGGCGTCGAGCTCCGTTCGACGATCGTTCAGAGAACAAAATCGTCGAGCGCCGTTCGACGATCGTTGACCGGAAGAGATAGTTCATACTATTTGAGAGGTGCTGAACTCAGTTCGACGATTTAGGAAATCGTCGATCTCCGTTCGACGATCTTAGGACAAATCGTCGAGCGCAGTTCAGAGATCAGAGAAATTCTAGACACTAAGAAAAATCAGAAAGTTTGCCTAGTATTGGTCAATTTGTAAGCTTTCAAAATCTTGGATATTATTTAAGGCTTCCTCCATCTAACATTCCTAACTGATTTAGGAAGAAGGTGTGTTTCTTTTCATCCAAGGGTTTGGTGAAAATATCTCCCCTTTATAAATCAGTTGGGATATATTGTAATTCAATTCTATTCTTTTCAACATTATCCCTTAAGAAATGATGCCTAATCTCTATGTGTTTTGTCCTACTATGGAGGACTGGATTTTGAGCTATGGAAATAGCACTTGTGTTGTCACAAAAGATTTTAGACTTCTCTAAGTTGTAGCCATAGTCTAGGAGTTGGTTTTGAATCCACAAGATTTGTGAACAACAACTGCCTGCAGCCATATATTCAGCTTCAGCAGTTGAAGTTGACACAGATGTTTGTTTCTTGCAAAACCAAGAGACAAGTCTGTCACCAAGGAACTGACAAGTTCCACTGGTGCTTTTCCTGTCAATTCTACATCCAGCATAATCAGCATCTGAGAATCCAGTTAAATCAAATGCTGAATCCTTTGGATACCAGAGACCTAGATTTGGACAACTTTTAACATACCTGAGAATCCTCTTTACTAAAGTTAGGTGTGACTCTCTAGGGCTTACTTGGAACCTAGCACATATATATGTAGCAAACATTATATCTGGTCTACTAGCTGTAAGATACAGTAAAGAGCCAATCATTGCTCTATATGTTGTCTGATCAACAGGTTTCCTATGTTCATCAGCATTCAATACAGCATTAGTAGGCATGGGTGTTTTCATACAAGATGCCTCAGACATACCAAATTTCTTAACCAGTTCATTTGCATACTTGGTTTGAGAAATGAAGATGCCTTCAGCATGTTGCTTGACTTGCAATCCCAGGAAGAAGGATAGCTCACCCATGCTACTCATCTCAAATTTAGAGTGCATTAGGTTGGAAAACCTTCTGCACAATTTGGAGTCAGTAGAACCAAAAATAATATCATCTACATAAATTTGTACTAGTAGGGTATGGGACTTATGGGTTCTAATGAAAAGAGTTTGGTCTACTCTACCCCTTATAAAACCATTTTCCAAGAGAAAGCATGCTAAGGTCTCATACCATGCTCTAGGAGCTTGCTTGAGACCATATAATGCTTTATTCAGTCTAAAAACATAATCAGGATAAGTTGGAGAGATAAAACCTGGAGGTTGTCTGACATAAACTTCCTCTTTGATGTCTCCATTTAAGAAAGCACTCTTGACATCCATCTGATATACTTTGAAGCCCTTATGAGCTGCATAAGCTAGAAATATTCTAATGGCTTCTAATCTTGCAACATGTGCAAAAGTCTGGTCGTAGTCGATTCCTTCTTCTTGAGAATATCCCTGAGCAACTAGACTTACCTTGTTCCTTATAATTACTCCTTGATCATCCAGTTTGTTTCTGAATACCCATTTTGTTCCAACAATGGAATGATCCTTAGGCTTTGGCACTAGTTCCCATACTTTGTTCCTCTCAAATTGATGAAACTCTTCTTGCATTGCAATGATCCAGTGTGGATCATGCTCTGCATCTTGAATGGACTGAGGTTCAATTTGAGATAGGAAGCAGGTGTGCAACAGGTTTTGGTTGACCTGATTTCTGGTTTGCACACCAGCTGAGATTTCTCCAATTATTTGGGAAATTGGATGGTCTCTTGATGTTACTAAATCAACAGGGGGTGTTGATTGTTCACCAACCTGTGTTGTTGTTTCCTCTTGTGATACAACAACTGGCTCTTCAAGTTGTTTTTCAATATGTTGAGCATTTTCTTCATCTTCACTGCTTTCATCCTCTTGAGTAACCTGTAACCTGTTCAAGTCTTCAACTAGAGAATGTTCCTGCAAAGGTTCTATGGTAGAAGAATTCTTCTCCTTAAAAGACATGTTAGTTTCATCAAATGAAATGTGAACAGATTCCTCAATTTTTAACGATGATTTATTATACACCCTATAAGCCTTGCTGATCATGGAGTATCCCAGAAACACTCTTTCATCAGCTTTGGATTGAAATTTTGCTAAATATCTCTTGTCATTATTGTGAATGTAGCAAATATAACCAAAGACTCTAAAATAGTCAACTTTAGGTTTCTTCCCTTTGAGTAATTCATAGGGAGTCTTTCACTTTAGTTTATGTATCAGACTTCTATTCAGTACATAGTTGGAGGTGTTCACTGCCTCTGCTCAGAAGGATAGAGGTAGATGAACATCTGACAACAATGTAGTGGCAGATTCAATAAGGGTTCTATTTTTTCCTTTCAGCTACCCCATTTTGTTGAGGAGTTCTAGGAGCTAAGAAAGTATGCCTGATCCCTTCACTCTGACAGAACTCTTGCATAAGAAGAGAATCAAACTCTGTCCCATGATCACTTATGATCAGGGCAATGTGAGTATTGAACTCAATCTGTATACATTTGAGAAACTCTGTCAGACACTTAAAGTTATCAGACTTCTTCCTTAGAAAGAACACCCAAGTGAATCTAGAGAAGTCATCTACAACTACTAAAGTGTAGGATTTCCCTCCTAGGCTTTGTACTGTGATGGGTCCAAAAAGATCCATGTGTAACAGATACAATATCCTAGGTGAATCACTCTTATTAAGTGACTTAAAGCTTTTTTTAGTTTGCTTGCCTAATTGACAAGCCCTGCAGAGTCCTTCCTTCTTATAGGGGCTAGAAGGTAGTCCTCTAACAAGGTTGTCCTTGGATAGCCTAGCAATAGTTCTAAGGTTTAAGTGTCCTAGTCTCTTATGCCATAAAATATTTGGTCTACAGACAGAGTTAAACAAGCAGATATCTACATCAGTTGAAAGAAAATATACTAGATAGATGTTACCTTTCCTTTTACCTGTCAGCACAGTTGTGTTGTCCTCTGACTTGATTTTGCATAAGGCTTTGCTGAAGGTCACCTGGTAGCCTTCATCACACAGCTGACTGATGCTGATTAGGTTGTGCTTCAGTCCTTCCACATAGGTCACCTAGTACCCTTAGGATTCAATTTTGACTTGCCTTTGAAAAATTTACCAGAGCTCTGACCTCTGTTCGACGATCTTGGAGCTGCGTTCGACGATCTTGGATCAGATTGTCGAGCTCCGTTCGACGGTCGACTATAGGTGAGGTCAGGTATATGAGATCGTCGACCTGCATTCGACGACTTTGGCTGAGATCGTCGATCTGCGTTCGACAATTGTGCCTGAGATCGTCGAGCTGCGTTCGGCGATCGTCGATCTTCATTCGGCGATCATCGATCTCCGTTCGACGATTTCTGCTGGGACTTGGTTTTCTGAGGCAGATCAGAATTTTTCCTAGCAACCTCTATAACTCCCTTTCCTTTGTCAGAAATGAATTTGATTGAGGTTGTTAGAACAATAGGTTGGCTGGATGAAGCACCCAAGCCCAGTGTACTGTTAAATCTAGAGTTCACTATGCTTGTGATGTCCATCAGCTTGATGCTTCTCCCATTAAGGGATTCTTCAAGCTTCTTGGCCTCAGAGAGCTCACTTTTCAGTGAAGCTATCTGTTCCCTACAGTCTTCCAACTCCTGAGAGAGTTTGAGGTTTTTTGTCTTTAAAGTATTGTGTTCAAATAATTGATTTCTGAGAGAGATAATCTCTTTCTCAGACTTTAGCAGGTCTAAACACAGTGCTTTAAATTCAGATTTAAAATCTTCTGAACTAAAATCAAAAGAGCCAATTACCTGATCTTCTTCAGGTTGAGTCTCTGAGTCTGACTCTGACTCCTCTTCATCTGAATTATGCTGTGAGGCATTGATTGCCATCATGTAGAACTCCTTTTCTTCTGCATCATCCTCATCATCACTGGAGCTGGATGAGTCTTCTGACTCCTCTTCTGTCTCACTCCAGGATTCAGCAACAAACCCTTTTCTTGTATGCTTGTTTTTTCTTGAAGAAGGTTTGCCATTGTCATTCCTTTTGGAGTCTTTCTCCTTTCTTCTTTCTTTTCTATCCCTTCTGTCCTTGTTCTTGCTCTCTGGACAGTCAGGAACTATGTGCCCTGGTTTCCTGCAACCAAAGCAAATAATGTCTTTATTATTACTAATGGACTTGTCATACCTTGGCTTGTCCTGCTCCTTGTATGATCTTCTTCTGAAGTCCTTTCTGGCCATTTTGTAGAATCTTTTGGCCAGCAGACTGAGTAGTTCATCATTGCCTGTGGCTTTATCTTCAGGCAGATCTTCAGTTGCCTTGAAAGCTATGGTCTTCTCTTTTCTTGTGGCTGGTGAGGCAGCCTTCTGTTCTTCCTCTCTATTTTTGATGAGTAGCTCATAAGATTTGAGCTTACCCAATAGAGCTTCAGTGGTGATCTCATTTAGACTTCTGGCATCCTTAATTGGCCAGATTCTTGAATCCCAAGTGCTGGGGAAGCACATTAGGATCTTGTCATTAAGTTCAGTTAGAGAGATCTCTTTGTCTAATGTCCTGAGTTCACTGACAATTAGACTTAGTCTGTTGTACATGTCTCCCACTGACTCAGTTTCTCCCTTCTTGAAGTTCTCATATTGAGAGATGAGATGGGATCTTCTATCCTTTCTCTCATCAGCTGAGCCTGAGACTATTTCTGAGAGTTTGTCCCAAATTTCCTTGGCTGAATTACATTCAGCTACCTTTTGAAATATGTCATCTGACATTATTTGGGCTAGGATGTTCATAGACTTAGCATCAGCTACCTTCCATCTCTTGATGTCAGCATCTGTTCCTGATAGAGGTGGCACAGCATTTGTGCTTGTGTTCTCTGGGGGTCTTGGACATACTGTCAAAACAGAATTAAAGATATCTTCGTCAATAGAATTCATGTAAAGCCTAATCCTTGCTTTCCAAAGTGCAAACTTGGATAGATTGCACACTGGAGGTCTGGTGCTAGCATAATCTTTGTTTTGGGCCATGATTTGTGAAAACAAAATCTAACAATAAAATACTAAAGAAAAACAGATCTAACTTGGGATCTTTGGGTTCAGGTGTTAGCCTGTACAACCAATCAGGTATGATATATTTAACCAACCTGGAAGATGTGGTATTTTTAACCAACCTGGAAGATGTGGTATTTTTAACCAACCTGGCTCTGATACCAATTGAAAAAGGAGCTAGATCTGATATACTCTAGAGGGGGGGGGGGTGAATAGAGTATATGGTGCTTTGAATCTTTTTACAACAATTGTTGTAGTATGTGTAAGCAGGGAAGCAGTAATAAAACTAATCACAGTACTAAGCTAAACAAAAGCCAATCACAGAGAAATCAAGGCCAGAAACAAAAATGAAAGCAAGCAAAACCAGAAGACACAAGGAAATATAGTGGTTCCCCAAACTTGGGTACATCCACTCTTCTACCACCCTAGGTAGGAATCCACTGCAGGATGAGTTGATCAGGTGTCCTGGGCACCAATGAGCTTTTGATAAGGTGCTCAAAAACCAAAGCAGATTTTTTGATCAGGTGTCTTGCCACCAATGAGCTTTTGACAAGATGCTCAAAAACCAAGCTCAAACTTTTGAAGGGAGTTTGAGAAACCCTTTACAGAGTGGGGGTGAGAGAGTGATGGAAGTCTTCTCTTTCTCAAACAACTGAGAAGACTATGTGGATTGTTGATGTCAAAGCTCCCCCTGAATCCTTGAGATCTTCAGGAAGAAAAAGCTTTGCAGAGGGTGATAGGCCTTCAAAGATTGAACTCCAGCAATAGATGATTTTAGCAAGAAGAGACTGAAATGTTGAATGTCTGGAGTCTGGAAATATGTTGGCCTTGAACACTTTGAACCTAAGAGAGATCTGAAGAATTTTTGAAAGCATGATCTCCTTGGATGAGTGTTCTTCAGAATTCTTTTGTGACAGAAGATTTTTGAATGTGTCTCTGTAATCTGTATCCTCTCTCTGTATATTGTGTGTGCTCTATTGAGAGGTTCAAAAATCCTGTCTCTTATTCTCTGGTACAAAATAGAATAACATTCTCTGTCAAGAATAGTCGTTGGCCTGCATTAATTGCATCCTTAATTGCATAATATCTTCTGGAGAAAAGTCCACAGATACATTCCTTGAAAAATCCCTTGAAACTTGGTCCAGAATTGAATGCAAACGGCTAGCAAATCTCTGAATTAATTGCAGAATAACTCCTAACTGATTTGAATTTGAATTAAGAAATATCCTGGAAGTTATCTGTAATCGTCGAACTGAGCTCTGCTATCGTCGAGCTGAGCTCAGCGATCTGGAAACATACAGCAGCAAAATATCGTCGATCTGAGCTCAAAGATCGTCGAACTGAGCTCAGAGATAAAGATCCAAAGCAGAGTCAAAATCGTCGACCTGAGCTCACCGATCGTCGAATGGAGTTCGACGATATTATGAAATTGAGCTCAGCGATCGTCGAATGGAGTTCGACGATCTGTCGAAGTTGAGCTAGACGATCGTCGATCGGAGTTCGACGAATCGTCGTGCTGAGCTCGACGATCAGACTTAGTCTCCAAACACAAAATCTTGGTCTTCAGGGCAGCTTCCAAACCTAGACTTCTAACCCTTAGACTCAATTCTAATTGACCTATTAAGCTATACAGGAGGTCAAGCAAAGATTCCTAGAGACATAGTGATCCTGACCCAAATTAGTAATAGGGTGTTCCAACAGAGTGTCAGAAGCCCGGAGGTTTCTTGAAGTCTCTACCTATCCCGGAGTGGAAATTCAACGACATTTCTATGGATTTTGTGCACGGTTTGCCAAAGTAACAAAAGGGAAACGACGCCATCTGGGTGGTCATAGATAGATTGACAAAGGTGTCGCATTTTATTCCGAATAGGAAGGAAGATCTGGTGGAGAAGTTAGCCAAACTCTATGTGGATAATATTGTATGATTGCATGGTGTGCCCAGCAGTATTGTCAGTGACCGAGATGGACGCTTCACGTCGAACGACTGGAGGCTGGTGTATAGTATGTTGGGAACTAAGTTGAGTTTCAGCACAACCTTTCATCCGCAGACGGATGGTCAAACTGAGAGGGTCAACCGGACGATGGAGGACATGCTTCATATGTGCATCTTGGATTTCAGAAAGCAGTGGGAAGATCACATGTAGATGGTGGAGTTTGCATATAACAATAGTTATCAGGAGAGTATTGGAATGGCGCCTTTCTAGGCCTTGTATGGGAGAAAGTGTTGCACGACGTTGTCTTGGTTGGAGACAGGTGAATCGAAGCTATACAAACGTCAAGCGGTAGAAGACGCCACTTCAATGATACGTACAGTTCAGGAAAGGTTGAAGGTCGCTCAGGACAGACAGACAAAATACTATAACGACAAGCATATGAATGTGGAGTTCGGTGTTGGTGACTGGGTGTATTTGAAAATCAAGCCGTTCAAGGGTGTCTCGCGGGTTCGACACTTGAAGAAGCTGAGTCCGAGATACCTTGGACCGTTTGAAATCCTAGAGCGTGTTAGCGAGGCCGCGTACCGATTGAAGCTGTCAGTGGAGTTGAGTGGGCTACATGATGTGTTCCACGTATCAGTGTTGCGGAAGGCGGTGCAAGAGCCTTCGCAGATCGTTATGGTCGATCAAGTGCCGGTTGATTATGGGTTGACGCCGAAGGTCAAGACAGTACGCATTGAAGACTTGGAGGTTAAGCGACTCCGCAATAAGGAAATCTGAATGGTTAAAGTCCGTTGGGATAACTGCGGACATGAGGAGCTTTCTTGGGAGCGAGAGCAGACTATGATGGAAGAATACCCCGAGTTATTCCACTCAAGTAACATTTAGATTTTTGTGTACCTTTACATAATTTCGGGACGAAATTATTTAAGTGGGGGAGATTTGTAATGCCCCGAAAATCGTATCGAGCTGATCGTGTCCAAGAGAATATTTTTGGTGCATGTATAGGGGTACACGGCCTAGGACACGAGCGTGTCCAAGGCCGTGTGGTTCTTTGTGTTGGCCGACTGTGACTAGAGAAGGACACGACAGGAAACACGACAGCGTGATACGGGCGTGTGCATACCCGTGTCACCACCCGTATTCCCAAGAGTCATGTCGGTTGGCGTGATGGTTATTGGTGACACGGCCCTAGTGCACGGGCGTGTCGGAAACCGACACGGGCATGTCAGGTTGGGACACGGGCATGTCTTGACCCGTGTCAGTTTCTGTACTTGACGATCGTGTCTGGATCGAGGCACACGGCCTGGGACACGACCATGTGCGAGGTCGTGTTCGGCCTAGGTTTGATGATTTTTGGTCGGATCTGAGTCGTTCGTTTTCTTTAATTAAGATCCAACGGCCCAGATGTGTTCCTGCTCTGATAAGGCCGGGAATGGAGGTTAAACTCCTCACTTGCTCTTTACCATTCTCTTTCTAAGGAGTTGGAGAGAGGAGGAAGGAGAGGGAGTATTCCGGCCGCCGGTGGAGCATCGGAGCACCATTTTGAGAATCGAGAGCGGATCCGCGGAGGAAATTCCATTGTGAAGCCTTCTATCCGCATAGTTTTTCCATGGCGCATAAGCGTACTACAAGGGTAACGAATCTCTACTTGAGCATGTGAAGCTCTCCTTATTTTGCATAAGGAAACCTGCTCCCGCGAGTGTGCGGTGAGTGTGCGGTGTTCCTTGGGGTTGACATGAATAGTCCCCCTTCTGTTGCATATAGAATCCGGAAGCGAAATGCGGACATAGGCATTGTGTGTGAAGCCTACCCAGACATGTTGGTCTGGATCGGTGATGTTGCATTTTGTATATTTTGCTAAAGAAGACTCCGTGTTTTGTGTTTTTGGGTTTCTACACGGTAGATTGAAGCAGGGATCCTTGGGGATTAACTCCAAGGCGCGCCCAAAAAACTGAGCGGAAACGTAATTCTGCTAATTTGGCGACCCGGGAGCCGGCCTTGTACATAATTGGGTTATGTGTTGTTTGGATTGTTGTGGGATCCGAGAGAAGCTTGGCTCGTGCATACGTCTTAAGGTGAACTACGCGCTGTGAGCAACAGACAAGTGGAATCGGACACGGGCTATGTGGTTCGGTGCGAGAGACCCAAAGAGGAACTGGCTGTTGGCATAGTCGGGAGCCTTAGACAGTGGTCAGAAAGGTTAAAATGCTCACGTTGTTTCCATCCCGGGGATGGTGGTGAAGCCACAGAATTGACCGGATTCACCGTTAATGTGCCCTGAGTGCCGGGGTGTTTAGGCCGTGAGAGCCTACACCTGTGGCGTAGTATATTCACACTTTTATTGGTTAGCTGGGCTAATGAATTGCAGGGAAGTAGCACCGCCATCCCGAGAAAGGGGCGGGGTCGTTATAATTTGGTCGGCTTTGGCTGACCGTTGCTTTGTTTGCCACCGTGCGGTGGAATATTACTTGCAGGTGTTGCAGAGCCGAGTACTAAATAGCGGGCTGAAGCCCAAGTTGCTGATCTGGCCCTCAAAGGCCAAAGCGAATAGTTGTATTTTATTTCTGTCATGTGTGGCCGGCCTGCGAGCCGATGTACAGAAAACACTACTTTGTTAAGTGAAACTCTTGTAAGGCCATAAGGCCAAATGCTTTCTTTGTATTTATTATTTCATTCTTGTAGTAGTTGTGGACATTCATGTTAGTTGATATATCAATTATGGGTTATTTATAAATGTTTAAAAGCTTCCGCTAAAATGCTCTGTGTAGGACGAGTACTCATAGTTGTATGGTTTTGATATTCTTATGTAACCCTTCCGACTGTCCGTAGTATATGGCGTCGGGTTCATGCTGGAACTTCTGTTATATGTCATACGACGGATGGGGGTGTTACAACTCGCCTCTTGCTACACACTCCATGCCAAGGGTCTCCCAGTCCCGTATCAACCGCTCATCATGAGCTTCGATCCAACTCCTTTGGTGCCATCCTAAAAGGAGGACATGACACCGGCCTAGCCTCTAGCACTATCTCGATCGAGAAGTCAATATCCCGTCGAGGAGGTGCTCCAGGAAGCTCCTCAGGAAATACATCCTCGTACTCCGCCACTTCTGGCACTTCCCCAAGTGATAACTTGGAAAGGCGAACCTCCAACAATGCTACAAGAGCTACACCCCCTGGTTAACTGCCCGCACCAACTGCATGGCCGAAATCAGGGAAAAGGCTGCTCCATTGAGGCCCTCAAACTTAACTTCTGATCGCCCTTCACCCCTCAGGGTCACCACCTTAGACAGGCAGTCAATACTGGCGCGTTGCTCTACAAGCCAGTCCATTCCCAAAATGACATCGAACTCCACCAACTGTAAAACTGCTGCTATCACCGTGAAGTCAACCCTGCCTAGATTCAAACTAATGTGCCCTTCTGCCCCGGTGGTCATGGATGCCGAGAAAGACTTTAACTCCAATTCTCCAGATAAAGCTTTCTGCAAGAAAAGAGTGTGATGTTCCCGTATCAAATAATACCCTAGAGGGGTATCCAGAAACCAACACAAAGCATAAACACATGCAACAAACATAAACGGTCTTGAAAGTATGAAGTGCAAGGTTAAATTTAAATTTTCTCATACCTATCACCACATCGAGTTGACGGAATGCTTCCTGCTGCCCAAGGTTATAAGCCCTTGGTTGCACAGGTTGGAACCGAGAAGTGCTAGACTCTGTCATCTTTCCTGAGCGCACAGACTGCTCCTATCTTGGCAACTGCTCAGCACCTCCTTGAGTACAAAAACGAGCTATGTGGCCCACCTTGCCGCAATTAAAGCACGTCGGTGGTCCCTTAAAGCGAGACCCTCTGGACGTCAAGTTTCTTTTCTCACCGGACTTGAAAGGATGAGGATTTTTCTTCCATCTATTCCCTTCAGACTTCCCTTGGGATTGAGAAGGCTTCCCTTCCCCTTGCTTGGCTTCGAAACCCTTACGACGTTGGGTTCGCACCAAATCACTCTCCAGCATTCTGGCCACCTCAACAAGCTCGTTAAAACCAGCATTCTTCATGGAGATGAGGGGTTGTCTCAGATTCTCCATTAGCATATGGTATAAAATGTTATCCCTCTCCTCATCATCTGTCATTGTCGTTCCCGCATAACGACTCAGCCAAGTAAACTCGCGAACGTACTCATCCACCATCTTATCCTGCTGCACCAAGTGCAGAAATTGCCTTTGAAGGGCCAACCTCATCGAACCAGGAATGTACTTCTTTAGGAAAGCATTCTCAAACTCTTCCATAGATGGGGTGCGTCCAAGGAACTGGTGGCCACTATGGCTCACCCACCACAACTTCGCATCTCCTTCCAACATAAAGGTCACAAAATCAGATTTCTTTTCCTCTGGCGTCTCTGCTACCATCAGAAGTTCTTGCATCTGTGCCCACCAATCCTCTGCATCAGTCGGCGTGCCGATTTCCTTAAACGTTGGAGGATGGAAGCTCAGAAAATATTTCATCTGCCGGTCCCCATGCCCGACAACCACCCTTTCGGCCAATGGCTATACTTGTATGGTTTATCTGCCCGGCACGGCCATCGCCATATCCGTGGTAGCAGGAGTTGCTACCTGAGCAACAGGGGTTGAAACTTGTGCTGCCACTGCAGCTTGGGCTGCCACCATTGCTTCTGCAAGCATGTGACAAAAATCGTCCAGGTTTACACCCATGCCCAAAGGACCCTGAGCAGTAGCGCTGCTCGCCGAAAGCTCTTCTCTTGGCCTCGACGTCCCCGCCTCGTTGCTTGCACTCTTAACAAAAGCAAAGTAGCAAGAAATCAGTCTCTAATGACAAGACTCAAACATAAGGACACTCACGGTCCTGCGATACTCATATGTGGATAACTTCTATACGCGATCCGATTACGTTAAATCGACTGCTACACCTGACCTTGGACATCAACCTGGCCCTGATACTAAATTGTAATGCCTCCCATGTAATGATCATATAATATGGGTTCGGCCGAGGCCCCACAACATACGGACGTCACAGCTTTAGCATTAAAAGATGGTATTAACTACCCAACTCAAAACTCAGAATAATGCAACAGCGGAAACATATCAACAAAACTAGAAGTTATCCACTACCAATCAGGAGTAACAAAATGGCCTTAAGGCCTTACATAAAATAAGTCCAAAACTGAATGACAACAAGGTCAAACATCAACGTGCAAAAGCACTCCTAGGCTACCTCGACATGAAAGCCAAAAATACCAATAACATGGAGCATCACAGTCAAGAAGAAAACATGCTAGTACGCATGGTAATCACTTCATGAGGTTTAGGCCTTTTTGGCCGACGCACTTGCTCCCGCTTGCGATCCTTACCCTGTAAAAATTTGTGGTAACGTGGATCAGCAAAGGCTAACCTCCACTGTGTAACCAACATATCTCCTCCCGGCTGCCCCTAATGGACCCCGGGGTACACCTCCAACCTGCAAGTCAGCACTTCGTATGCCAAATACATAAACATGTAAAGCTTTAAAAATAGGTTTGGATGTCTCAAACGACAAACATGTTTTCTATGTTGAACATATAATCAAAGGGGCCTACTATGCAGCATGTATGCAAACTCGGGCTTCACCCAAGGCACTCTATCGCGTATGCATCTAGTACATCATCATAACAACTGGGTACTTCCAATTTCCCCATCGGCTTCAAGCCACAAACAAAAGGGGTACTTCAATTCCCCTAACGGCATACAAGCCACCACACCGAAATCTTGCCAAGGCCCCACCCGCTCGTGGGTCTTAGACCCTGGCTTGCCTGCAAGCTCTGACTTTTCACGTCAGGATTCCATCTCACAGACAAACCGATTCTAAGAACCCTTGCTGGACCCCACCCGCTCGTGGGCTTCATTGCCCGGGCCTGTCCATGCTAGGCGTTCTCGTCAGTCTCACAGAAGGGGACTAGTCTCGCCGGGACACTCTCCCCACATGACTTACACGTCATGGGATAGCCAGCCAACCACGTAGACAAAGCCGCACATTAGCACATCACAATCCATAGTATTTCCCACCCTAATCCATCATTCGTACTACAACGTTCTCGCGCACCAAGAAAACCATCTACCGCCAACGCGGAGCTAACCTTGTCCAATTCCGGCTGCACTTACTCACTCAAAAAAGGGGGAAAATACATACATCACAACCGGAATCTTGCTGCAATGGATTTCTACAAAATCCTTAAGGCTCGCTAAACAACATCACCGAGTCGGACTAACGGTCGCAACTACGGCTTCACCCACATTGCCTAATCCACTAACAGAGTGGATCTTTAATGCAATATCATGCCAAGGACGGACACAATCAACCCGGTGGTTCCTCTTGAACCATGGCAACCCAAACCCCTCTCATTTGAGAGATTTGGTTCCCAAAATCTTGAAAAGCAAGAAAGAAAAAGATGCTATGCACGCATCCTAGAAACCGAGAGGAGAAATGTTGTTACCTTATGACCCCTCTTCCTAGAAATGGAATCCTTGCTTTGAACGGATTGACACGAGCACCTCCATGCCCTCTCCACAGATCTTGTCTCAGAATGACGATCGGAGCTATGAAGCTCCATCAATGGTGGAAGAAAGTTCTCTCTCCTTCCTCCTCCCTTATCTTCCTCTCCAACCCTAACTCTCACTCTAAAAGATGAGATAAATGAGGGGAAAGACCCTCTTAGCCCTATTAAAGTCCATTGGGCGGAATATCCTAGGATCTTGGATCGAGTTTAAGGAAGCATCGGACGGCCACAAAAGAAAATAACAGAACTGCACCCGCCCGCACGATCAGTGGCACATGACCAATGGTCGTGCGCACTGGATCCCATGATCGTGTGATTAACAATGGCAGAACTCTAGAGAAAATAGGATAAACGCGCACGAGCAGTGGCGCACGACCAGTGGTTATGCGCACTATGCCCAATGGTCGTGCGATTGCTATTAAAACCGAAAGCTCGGTCTCCTGTGGAGTTTACCCTTGGGGAAGGGGTGATCAGACACCTACTTCTCTCCTGCAAGCAAAATGACAAAGGGGACAAAGAAGACCGGACCCAAGGCCTCGGCGAGGAGGACCCACCACACACTCGGAAAATCTTAGAGCGCTTCCCCTCTTTAGCCATAGGCCGAGCTAAGTCTACCTCAGAAAGCGCTAAAAGACTAGGGAGCAAGTGAGGATGAAAGCATGCTTTCTGAAGTGCCCCTTGGGTCCTATTTATAGATTTCTGAAAATGGCCTGCAAATAGCCAACCTCCGCAGTTTTGAACAACTGCGTGCAGCCCAACTTGGTCTGCCAACAGCGCAACTCCGCTATTCTAACAAGATATTCGCACCCATGTGGGGGTATCCAGGTAATTTTACCTCTGGGCCCCACTGGGCAGGACCCAAGGATATGGAGGTCAACTCGCCACTACTCTCCACCCCCATGGCGCGGATGCGACCTGACTCCTGCAGCTTGCCTTCTCTTCTTGGGAGAGCGCGAGCCAGGCCACCGCGACCCACCAATGCCTGCTCTGAGGCGGGCTGGCGGCCAGGTCGCCTATTGGAGGGCGGGCTGGCCGGTCTCAGATTATCACTATGGAATGCTCCAGAGGAGCTTGCTGTTTGGGCTTGACGAGTTCAACCCTAAATATTAGTTTGAATCATGCCGAGCTCCGTCCTCTGCTCAACGAATGTCGAGCCCAAACTCTGCTCGACGAATGCTGAGCCCAAACTCTGGTCGACGAATGCCGAGCCCAAACTCTGGTCGACAAATGTCGAGCCCAAACTCTGGTCGACGAATGCTGAGCCCAAACTATGCTCGACGAATGCCAAGCCCAAACTCGGCTCGACAAATGTCGAGCCCAAACTCTGCTCGACGAATGCCGAGCCGAATGCCGAGCCCAAACTCTGCTCGACGAACTCAAGGCGAGTGCGAGGGGGAGGGGTCAGCTCACACGGCTCGCCCGCCTAGATTGGGCTAGAGCAAGCTGGCCATCCGTTGCTTGCCCGCATGCTGTTCTGGTGCGGGCAGGATGTCTTGGTCTGCTTTCCTGGCCCGGTGGGCCCACTCGGCGAACACGGGAATGTACACAATCCCCGCTCTTTTTGAGTTTGACCAAGCTCGGAAAGAATCATCCAACCCGCGTGTTCGGTGAGTGCTGTGCTGAGCTGTCGAGGAATCTTTTGGTGGTTCCCACTCCCTAGCTATAAATACACCACCGAACCCCCAGGGAAATCCCTACCCTCTTTTGCCTTTCTCAGTGAACTGTAGCTGCACCATGCCTATCAATAAGGAAGTGTGAGCCCGGCTGGCAGCTGCGAGCCAAAAGACCAGAGAATAGGCTCTTGAGGCCACCCTGTGGTTGGCGCATGGGTCTCCCGGCCCCCTCTTCAGGCCGGTAAAAGGAAAAATCATCAGGCGATCCCCGGCGAATGACCCCCCGGGTTCCAGGTCGGCGGCTGGCGTAGAGGCTGTTCATCAGGTACGCGCACTTCATGTCTGATTCGTCGCTTTGCTGCTAACCTCTCCTTCCGCAGGTGCCGCCGCGTGAAGAGGGAGGCAGTGGGGAAGGAGATCATTCCCTCCCGCTGTCAACCGAGCGGGTCACCAGCCCCTCGGGCCTGGGACGTCCCCCTCCGGAGACTTCTCAATCGCCGATCCCCCCCCCCCCCCGGGCTAGGGAAATCCATCGCAGCTTTCGAAGGGGAACTCTTCCAGGGATGGTCGGGTTCTTCTCGACCATACACCGATGTGGGCGACGTGCCGACCCCTGGTAAGCTCATACTCGGTTCTTGTTTTGTTCACGCCTGTCCCCTCTGTCCTTTCTCTTCGTAGGTTGTAATGCGGTCTCCTCTGATGACGAGATGAGCGAGGGATATTCGCCTCCCCGTGATGTGGAGGGGGTTTCAGAGTATCTAGGCGACCCGACGGATGCGGCGGGGATGAAGAGACAAGTTATGCGGCTATTTCAGAAACATACTCTGCTGTTACAGGAGATCTTCAACAGGGTTGACCAGGACAAAATTGCGGCGGAGGCGCGGTTTGCGGCTCTGGAGGGAGCGTGGTGCCCAGCTGAAGGGGAGGAGGTTACTTCTCCTGGAGTGAATATTATGCGGGCCGAGGAGAGGTTCAGGCATGCCACGGAGCAAGTCGGCCTGGCCCAGCAGGAGCTGGTGGCGGTTCACGATTAGCATTATCCTCGCGTGCCCCCCCCCCCCCCCCGAACTGGGATGCAGAGGCGGGGCAGGTGGAAATGGATCCAGTACTGACCCGCTTACCCCCTCCCCCCGGTCAGTTGCCGGGTTAGGCCGCATCCGAACTCTAAACCAACTTACTTAGGAGGGTTCCCCATTTTGAAACATTTTAATGTTTGTAAAAATCTGAGACTTCTCTCGCCCGTCGACGGGCTTAATTCCTATCGCACGTTATGTCTGTTGTGTTATTTTTTAGTTTTCTTTGGGTGGGTATGGATGAAGCCATCTTGCTCGTCCACCGCTTCTTTAAGCGGGCGCGAGATCGTTGAATCGGCTTGCCCAGCCCGCTTATCTGTTCCTGGCGGGAGCGGGCTTGGAACTCGCTGGTTGCGAGTCTCCCCGGCTCGCCTATGATTTCGGGCGGGTGCGGGTTGCAGCTCGCCCGCCTCTTGTGCAGACGTGGGTGGGCACAATTTGCCGCCAGACGGTCCTTGTGGCGTGGCTGCGAGCCAGGAAGTTGAATTGTCAGGCCTCTTTTTGCTATCCGCACTTTTCCCGCCGGCGGAAGATTTTCCCGCCCTTTTTCTTTTTATAAATAGGCCCTGCCGGCCCTTGCTCACCCACTTCATTTTAGTCTCCCCCTTCTCTTGCTCCTTGTGAACTCCGACTCGCCCGCTTCCTGCGAGGACTTCCTCGCCCTCTTAGCAAGCTTTCTGCAAAATGGGCGGTGGCAGCGATGATGCGGACGGGCAGGGCAGGTGTGTTTGGACCTTTGCTGAGCACGACTTCCCCCCGCTGTCATCTATGAGAGCGAGTTCCTTGACACGATAAGCGACTACATATCGCCCGGATTTGTGGCGAGGCGGCCTGGGAAGGGAGAAAGAATAAATGACCTCAGGAGGGAGAGCTCTCCATCCTGGTGGTGCACTTTGAGGTTGGCCTCCGGCTCCCTCTATGGATGGAGGTGCGACAGATACTAAAATATTTCGGGGTCATCATCGGTCAGATGACCCCGAACTCCGTAGCAGTCATGGTTGATTTCGCCTGCTTCTTGCGGGAGGAGCGGGTTGAGTTCAGCCTCGCGGTATTCCGCAAGTTGTTCTCTTTCTGCGCGAATAAGGACGGGACCGCCTATTTTTCCAGCGCCCACGTTAAGGTTCGCGAGACCGTCAACAAGAGCCATAATTGGCTTAAGAAGATCATGTTCGTCAAGGGGGACTTTGACAATGTCCCCTTCTCGCTGGTGCAACTCAGCAAGGCAAGCTACCGCCCCCTAGCCTAGGGGGACATGAAGCGGATTTGTGCGGGTTCTTCACCGTGAATAACCCCGAGGTCGCCTTCCTGCGCTGGAATCTGGACAACCTCTCCGCCGTCCCGCCCGGGGAGGTAAGCTACTCGCGCTTCTCCTTTTTTACTTCACTGTTTTTTCTTGCTTTAACTTTCTTTTTTCGCAGGCGAGCGGGACATCCCCCAGCACCCCCCATACGAGAGTGACTAGGTCGCTCCCAGCAGGCTTGCCCGCGCTCAAGCCGCAGACGCTGCACAACGCGAGATCCCGACGTCTGCTATCCAGAAGCGGCCGAGCCGCGAACAGCCTCCAGCACCACCGCCCAAGAAGGCGAAGGTTGCAGGCAAGGCGCCCACCGCGGGCCAGAGAAAAGGCAAAGCCCCAGCGACCCAATCGGCCAAGGACCCCAACCCGCGACTGCACTGGCCAACAGCATCCCCAGCAAGGCGGCTGGCACCTCCGGGCCACAGGAAGAGGAGCGGACCGCCGTGAAGCCGGTGTCGAGAGGGCACCGTAACTTTGGCTATGGCGAGAAGTGCCTGGACGAGCTCGACGTCCCGCTCCTGTTATGGGACAAGGAGTCGAACCGGGCGGTGATCTCCACCCTGCTGCCAAGCTAGCTGGAGCAGGAGACCATCAGCGGGGAGGCTTACAACTTCTCGTTTGTCCTCTACTCGCGGGAAGACGCCGCCATTTACAATGAGGAGGTGACGCGGGTGCTGGTGCATGAAAGTGCGCGGGCCCAGCTCCGCAGCCTAGAGCTGGCCCACATGGTCGGTCGGCGTTGTACTCAGATGGAGAGGAACGCCACCTTGCTATAGAGGCTGACGGATGAGGAGGAGGCCCGCCGCCTCACCCAGGAGGAGGCGGAGCGATAGAGGGAGAGGGCGGATGCTGCCGACGCCGCCGACGCCACTCTAGAGAAAGAAAGGGAAGTGCTGCGGGAGCGGGTGCAAGAGCTGGAGGCCGCGACGGCTGTCCCACCGTCATCAAGCAGCTCCTGCCAGCTCGCGCATTACACCGAGCATGAACTAGAAGAAATGATGCAGAAGAACGGCGCCATCGCGGCCAAGTATACAATCTAGATGCTACAGAGGGCCGATCTCATCAAGAGTGAGGGCGTGGGTCTCTCTGCGAGCAACATGGTGTCGGCGTTGTTCCTCCCGGTGCTGGATCTGGGAGACAAGTCCTACCAACGCCTCTAGGATTTGTCCCCCGGAGCTCGCGTCCCCCTTTATGTAAATCTCTTTTTCATTATGTTGTAAGCGTGGGCCACGTCCCAATTTTGTATTCCTGCCCACAAACGAACTGTTTTGTATCCGCCTCTCCGTGTGTATGTATATTACTGTCACTTGTAATGGCTTCCGTGCAGTGCGGATTTTCTTTCTTTTTGTTCTTGTGGCTTGTCTTAATCCTCCCGCTCGCAGTTCCTTTTTCCATGCCCTGACGGCGAGATAACGTGTCCCCTAGGTACTTAGTGTAGGGAGCATAGGAGGCTTAGTCAGCCATCCCACGAGTGGCGACCCACCTGCTTAGTCCAGATCCTCTATGTTGTTTGCTCGCCAGAGGAGGCGAGTCGGATCGGCTCATACCCGAGCCGCCGGGTTTCTTGCGAGTCGACCCTCTTGTGACGCGGCCCGGGTTTTCGCTGCCTGGACCGTTATCTTGGGCGCTGGATGATCATGCTGGACCTATCTTGTTATTCAGGTGACTCCTTTCTAGATCATTTGTATGACTGAGGCCCTACAGCTTCCAATACCGCTTCATTCATCACGACCCGTCTTATTGCCAGTTGGGTAACCAGATTGGACTCCTACGAGTGACATCCAGCCCTGCTAGCTAGGTGAGAGCCTGACAGCGGGATCTGCTTGTGGTCCGGGTCGACGCACACGAGTGACATCCAGCCTTGCCAGCTAGGTGAGAGCCTGGCAACGAGATCTACTCGGGGTCCGGGTAGACACCTTCTAGTGACATACAACCCTACCAGCTAGGTGTGAGCCTGGTAGTGGGATCTGCTCAGGGTCCGGGTAGACACCTTCGAGTGACATCCAGCCCTGCCAGCTAAGTGAGAGCCTGGCAGCGGGATCTGCTCAGGGTCAGGGTAGACACCTTCGAGTGACATCCAGCCCTGCCAGCTAGGTGAGAGCCTAACATCGGGATCTGCTCGAGGTTCGGATAGACACCTTCGAGTGACATCCAGCACTGCCAGCTAGGTGTGAGCCTGACAGCGGCATCTGCTCGGGGTCCAGGTAGATACCTTCGAGTGACATCCAGCCCTGCCATCTAAGTGAGAGCCTGATAGCGGGATCTACTCGTGGTCCGGGTAGACACCTTCGAGTGACATCCAACCCTGCTAGATAAGTGAGAGTCTAGCAGTGGGATCTGCTCGGGGTCCGGGTAGACACTTTTGAGTGACATCCAGCCCTGCCAGCTAAGTGAGAGCTTGGCAGCGGGATCTGCTCGGGGTCTGGGTAGACACCTTCGAGTGACATCTACCCCTGCCAGCTAAGTGAGAGCCTAGCAGCGGGATCTGCTCGGGGTCTATCAAATGAATACTCCACCCTATCGTGTGAGTTACTGGAGCGGGATTAGCACATCACAAAGCTTTATGAAGAACAAGTCATTACTTACATATTTCGAGGATAAAAACATTTTAAGTCGTCACCGCTCCAGGTGATACTTAGGGTCACGCCATCCATATTTTGGAGACGATACCCTCACGATCTTAGCGTTTCCTTTATAATGTACGGACCTTCCCAGTTGGGGTTGAGCTTCCCCACGGTTGTCGATCTTCCTGCCGCATCCACCTTTTTCAGGACCAAGTCCCCCTCCGCAAATTATTTGACTCTGACATGCTTGTCAAAGTACTTGGTCATTCTCCTCTTCACTTCTTCTTGTTAGATGGCGGAGAGGTCACACAATTCCTCCACCATGTCAAGGGAGAGCCGCAACTCCTCCGCGTTTTCAGCCGGCCATTCTTCCATGCCTTCTTCCGCCGTAACCACCCGGGACGTTTGTACTTCAATTTCTATGGGGAGCACTGCTTCACATCCGTGGGAGAGCTTGAAGGGGGTCTCCCCTGGTGGTGTGTTGGGGGTGGTCCTCAGGGCCCAGAGAATCGAGGGAAGCTGCTCCACTCAGCTCCCTTTCAGGTTCTCTACCTTCTTCTTCAGGAGATTCACAATGATCTTATTGGCGGCCTCTACTTGCCCGTTGCTCCTGGGGTGGTGGACCGAGGCAAACCTGAGGTCAATCCCGAGCTGCTCGCAGAAGCTAGTGAATTCTGTGCTGGAGAACTGAGGCCCGTTGTCCGTGACAATGGCCTGGGGCAGCCCATGGCGGTAGATGATCTCTCCACAAACAAAGTTTTTGATGACTTGGTAGGTCACTTTGGCCAGCGCCTTCACCTCCAACCACTTAGAGAAATAATTTATCATCACCAATAGGAACCTCCTCTGCCCACTGGCCTGGGTGAATGGTCCGACCAAATCCATTCCCCAAATTACAATGGGCCAGGGGGCTGTGATGCTCTTGAGGCGCTGAGCCGGCTGTAGTTGGACGGGGGCATACAACTGGCACTTGTGACATCTCCTCGTGAATTTTACAGCATCGCGGCCCAGGGTTGTCCAGAAGTATCCTTGCCTGACGATCCTCCCTTCCAGGGTCCGACTCTCGGAATGACTCCTGCACTCCCCGGAGTGGGTTTCTTCCAAGATCCTTTGTACTTCCCTCTCGGCCACATAACGGGCCAGCATCCCTGAGAGAGTCTTCCTATATAATTGTCCATCCCGGCAGAGATAGTATGCGGATTTGTACCTAAGACTCTTCTTGTCCACCCCCTCCAAATACTCTCCCGTGGAGAGTAAAGTTGCAATCATGTCCATCCACGAGGAGTGCTGATCCACTTCCATCAGTTCTCCCTCCTAAATGGAAGGGAGAAACAGGTCAGTAATGGTGCCTCCCACCCGGGGGTCGTATTTTGCCAGGTGATCGATTTGCTCGTTTTCTTCCCGGGGCACGTATCAGATGGAGAAGGTTTGGAACGTGCTGATGACCCCCTTCACTTTGGCTAAGTATAGTCGTAGGGTAGGATCTCTTGCCTCAAACTCCCCGTTGATCTGGGAAGCCGCCACCATGGAGTTAGTGAGGACCTCCACGTACAACACCCTCAGCTCCCTGGCCAGGCGCAGCCCAGCTATCACGGCCTCGTACTATGCTTGGTTATTAGTGATGAGGAAGTGCACCACCACTGTTTGTTCGATTCTAGTTCCCTGGGGGCTCTCCAAAATCACCCCCACCCCCAGGGAATGCCTCCCCGAGACGCTATCTACCTTCACCTTCCACGGAGTCGAACGAGTGAGCTCTTCCTCCACCACCTCGATCACGTAATAGGCCAAAAAGTAGGTCATTGCTTGGGCCTTGATCGAGAGGTGGGGGATGAAGGAGATGTCAAACTCGCTCAAATCCACCGACCACTTGGCCAGCCTACCCGAATGCTCCACCCCCTCAAAGATGTTATGGAGGGGATGGTCAGTCACCACTCGGATGTAGTGTGCCTGGAAGTAGGGCCGCAGCCTTCGGGACGAGATGATAAGGGCGAAGGCCAACTTTTCCAAAATCGGATATCGGATCTCGGCCTTCCTCAGGACCCGACTCACATAGTATATGGGTAGCTGCCTCTTCCCCTCTTCACACACCAGGATAGAGCTCAAGGCCTCCACTCCGACCACGAGATATAAAAATAGGTCCTCCCCCTCTTTCGGCCCTCGGAGCAATGGAGCATGTGTCAACTGCATCTTAAGAGCTTGGAATGCCTCATCGCACTCTTTGGTCCACTCAATTTTTTGACCTCCCCTTAGTGTTTTGAAGAAGGGGGAGCACTTCTCCCCGGGCCGGGAGAGGAACCGTCTCAATCCTGTCAGCTTCCCTATCAATCGTTGCACCTCCTTAGCATTCTGTGGTGACCCCAACTCCATGATAGCCTTGACCTTATCCGGATTTGGCTCAACCCCTGCGGGGGTGAGGAGATGCCCCAAGAACTTTCCCCTGTTGGCCCCAAAGACGCACTTCAGGAGGTTTAGTTGCATCTTATACTTGCGCAGGGTGGCGAAGGTTTCTTCCAAGTCCCGAAGGTGAGAGTCCACATCCCGACTCTTGATCATGAGGTTGTCCACATACACCTCCAGGTTCCTCCCCTTCTGTTCCCGGAAGACCCTATCCATCATCTTTTGGTAGGTCGCTCCTACATTCTTTAGCACAAAGGGCATCATTTTGTAGCAGTAGCACCCATCCCCTGTGAAAGTGAGGGTTAGACCTGATTTACTCTAGAGGGGGGGGGGGGGTGAATAAAGTAATAAAAAATCTTTTTACTATTTAAGAAATAATATCAGAGTAATGACTTGAGAGATATCAGATTAACAGTAAGCTAAAAGTTATCCTAAGTTAAACTATTCTAACACAGCATATATAACCTAATCTATCACAAGCACGTCAAGAACAAATAGAAAAAGGCAACCAGACAACACAAGAATTTTTATAGTGGTTCCCCAACCTGGGTACATCCACTCTTCTACCACCCTGGTAGGAATCTACTACAGGTTTTGATCAGGTGAATGCCACCAATGAGCTCTTGATCAAGTACTCAAAAACTAACACAAGTCTTTTGATCAGGAGACTTACAACCAAGGAATAACTTTTGAAGGGAGTTAAAGAACCTTTTGTATAGAAAGGGGGTGAGAGATTTATGGTGTCTTCTCTTTCTCAAAATAACTGAGAAGACTAGTGGATCTTGATGTTTTCAAAGCTCCCACTGAGATGAAGATTTGTTCAGGAAGAGTGGAAGCTTTGCAGGGTGAGTAGGTCTTCTTGAAAGGATCTCCAGAAAGCTGTAGACAGATCGAAGTTGATTGTCTCTTTTTAGCTTGCTGGAGGAAGAACCCTAGATGAAGACAGACAGAGCCTTTTCTTTGAATAATTTCTGGTGCCTGTCTTTCTTTATGTTCTGCTATCCTTGTTGTCTGTTGTGTGTCTTCGACTGAAAGAGAAGAATATCTTTTATATATCTCTGTCTAATTTCTCCTTTGAATTTGAATTGTCTGCATTGAATGCTGACTGCCTGCAGAATGAAAATCCGGCTGGAGAGAATATTGCATTAATGGATTTCCCCAACTGTCCTATTAAAAAAATGGCAAGTAATTATCCTGATGAATACCATAATCAATGCTGCCACTAACGGCTATTTCCAGAGAATATAAGCATTGATTATTTAGTAATTACTGCAATAGAATAAGGACAAAAAGAAGGGAAAATTCCAAGTCTGGAACTGCACAACAATCGTCGAGCAGAGAATAGATTTCATCGACCTGAGTCCAGAGTACGTCGAGCTGAGAAATCTTGTTCGTCGACCTAAGAACTAAGTTCGTGGACCTGAGATCAGCTAACTGCTTTCTGTGAAGAACTTCCCATTTCTGTGCTCTAAGTTCGTCGAGCTGATAATGTAACTTCGTCGACCTGAGTTCAAAGAAAGGATTCTGGACTTAATGTATTGAAGTTGATCACCCAGAATTCGTCGACCTGAGCTCGAATATCATCGAGCTCAACTTAGAGAATTTGCTCTGAGTTCGTCGAGTGGAGCACGACTTTCGTCGAGCTGAGTTCGACGAACGTCGAAGTCACTTTCCTGAACTTGATTTTATTCTAAGTCTGAGTCTTCTGCAGTCTTCTGTTGGCTGGTCCATGTGTGGTTGTTTCTAAGGACTTAGCCTAAACTCTAGAACACAGATATGACCCGGGATATACATGTCGGGTCAATTATCCTAGATAGTGAACTTAGCCCAAATCAAACTAGAGATCCAACAATCTCCCCCTATTTGGGTGAGGTCGCTAATCCAAACAAAAAAATATTCACAAATCAAAAGAAAAAAAGATATCTGGTAGAAAAATTTTAAACTTGCACCAGATATTTACAATGTAGCTTTGTGAAATAATAATAAGAGTTCAGAATGTATATATATATATAAAAATAAGCAGAATGTTTAATGCTTTTTCTTTAGCTTTTCCTTTTCCTAGTTTCCTTTATCAGAACTTCCAGAAGGCTGTCTGAATATGATTTCTCTGTTTGGGTTGACAACTTCTCTCTTTGACATTGTCATATCAGCAGCACCAATTATATCGAGAGAAGTGGCTCTAGGTACTACAGCTTTTGGATGTAATTGCATATAATCATCTACATTAAAGAACTTGTTTGCTTTAGCATACCTGTTTAATTCCTCTTTCTTATATTTGGACATAGTTGAATATTGTGAGAGATCCTTTCCTTCAGCTTTAGCCTTGTTTATCATAGATAATCCAACCGGTTCTTAGAACCTGACCATTATTGCAGTAGTAGTTGTTTCAGGATCCTCAAATGGAACAGCAGGAGATTCAGGCCTCTTTGAACTATCAGCTTTTTGATGTTCAGGAGCTTGTTGTAGATGTTGCTGAGGTTATTGATGTTGATGTTGTTGATGTTGTCTGCTTGAGGATTGCCTTTGTGGCTGCTTCCAGAATGTGAAGAAGATCTACCATGTTGTCTTTGATATGTTTGAGAATAAGAGGTAGACCTCTGAGAAGTAAGTCCTGAAGCACCAGCAGCAGGTGGAGGAGGAGGAGGTGGGTCTTTCCTATATCTTTGAGAAGGTGGAGGAGGAGAGTATCTCTTACTTTTCTTCTTGGCTTTCTGCTCATTATTTGACAGCCACATCCAAGCTGGCATACCCTTATAAGCAGTGATATTCTGAAGAATGTAATATGAAGTATCATGAGTGGGATTAGGTTTTGGGGCAACAGCTGGAAGGGCTTTCCTTTTCTTAGAGATTTTCTTTTTCTTTACAAGAGTACTATCATCAAAATCATCTGCATCATCAACATCTGAAGAATCTTGGGGATTATCATATAAAGCATTAATTTCCTTTAGAGCTTCTGCAGATATCAGCAACGTTTCAGCCTGAGGAGGAGCTGGAGGTAGAACAACTGATTCAATAACTTTTTCAGCAACTAAAGATAACTGATTCTCTTGTTCTATGTATGTCATCATGATCTCATCCAGATCTGGCATGGGACTGTCATCCATCTTGAATGTTGGAGGAGAGATGGCATTGGGAGGGGATGATACAATGACAGAATCTGCTCCCGGTGGAGATGGAACAACTGGAGCCTCTATACTTGCAAAACTGGCCTTGAGTTGCATGACAACTTTGGGGCTTATTGGAGAAGTGTAAGGAACTATAACCATAGAAGCCTTTAGGCTATTTTCTGGAAGAAAGTTCAAATGAACTGTATCAAAAGTATTAACAAACTCAAAATATTTACTGTGGGATTGATAATATAATCACCAACAGTGTTTATTCCAGCTATAGCTGTCTCATCCATATCTATATCAGACTCAATGAAATCAACTAAATCAGCAGGGATAATTGTGTCTGCTGCTGCTTCTGCTGCAGTTGCTGTTACTGCTTCTGCTGGAGCTGGAGCTACTTCTTCATGGAGTATCTCCCCATGCCTGGTTTCAGTATGCACTGGAGCCAGGCCCCTAACTGAAGAAGGAGGGATAGAGAAGGCAGAGAGGTGGGCAGCAAGGGATGAGATGGAAGTAGCAAGAGGGGAAATAACCTCTGCTATCAAGTTTCTGATGAGTGGAGTGAGAATGGTCAGGAGAGGTTGAATGGAAGGGGGTCCAATTGCATGAACTCAGAAGGTGTCTGAGTGGATACAGAAGTATGGATGGAAGATGATGGTGGAGGAGAAGATAAAGTATCTGGCATTGGCTCATCTGCAGGTGATGGAGTATGAAGGGGGGATGACAGTAGGTCAAAAGAAGGTAGTGATAGAAGGTTGGAAAGGGGTATGTGATCTAAGTACAGTGGTAGAGGAGATGAGGGTGGTGTACTATGTTATGATGGAGTTGGTGTACCATGTTGTGATGGAGTTGGTGTACCATGTTGTGATGGAGTTGGTGTACCATGTTGTGATGGAGTTGATGTACCATGGTGTGATGGAGTTGATGTACCATGGTGTGATGGAGTTGATGTATCATGTTGTGATGGAGTTGGTGTACCATGGTGTGATGGAGTTGGTGTATCATGTTATGATGGAGGTGTTGGAGTATGGACTGTGGTATGAGCTGGTGAAGAGAGATGAATTGGGGAAGCTGGAGGTGGTGGAGGTGGAACATCTTCAGTAGGGTGGGGAGTGGCTGGAACAGCCCTTATACTGTCAGAAGGTCTGGAGGAAGAGGAAGCCTTGGTTGGCTTGGTTATCTTCCTCTCCCATCTACCAAAGAGGGCAGAGGTAAGACTCTTGGAGGCATTGATGAACACTGGTGTAGAGACAAGATGTTCTTGTACTTTTTCTTGCAGAAATATCCCCAGAATTCTGTCAAAGCAGACCTCTTTCTTGTTGTTTTTCTTTTTAATCAGATCGAACAACAGCTTTCCCCAATTTGCTGCTTTCTTCTCGACCAGAGCACTCATCACCGTAAACTGGTGCCTGGTTATGTAGTCGTGGGCGGTGTGTTTGCCCAGTAGCACCTTGCCGACTACGTCAGCCAAGAACTTGTACTCAGGAGATAAGTTCTTCTTGAGCAGTTTGTTAGGGTTGTCGCCGGAATGAACCATCTTGTTCAGCATATTTCCATACTCCTCAGAGTCCATTTCAATTTCTTCTGCTCCATTTAAAAGACCGAAAGTGTCGGTTAGTACGGAAAGGGAGAGGGTAAGTATATTTCCAGAAACTGATCCAGTCATATTATCTTCTTCTGGAATTGTAGATGTGTACACCCATTCTTTAACTTCAGTCATCGCTATCTTGATTCTCATTGTCATGAACTGTTTCAGATGTTGTTCTTCAAATAACTTCAGGATTTCGACAAAGATGGCGTCAGAGAACTGGAATGAGTCGAAATCGATGTCAAATCCCATATCAAATTTCATGGAAGAGAGAGCATTTGCTGGAATCGCCATGAATGTACCTGCAAGAGAAAAACAAAGATCAAGTGCAAAGGGAACTGAAAGCGCGGGACGAAGGTTGAAGAAAATCTAGATATAAGGTTTTTCAGAATATGAATCGACAAACTCCGTTCGACGAAAAATAAAAAATTCTTCAATCTGAGTTCGACGAAATATTTCATAGTCAAAAGAATTCGTCGATCTCAGTCAGAAGATGTGAAAATATTTCGTCAAGCTCCGTTCGACGAAAGTTTCCCGAAGCAAATTCATCGATCTCCGGTCAATGAAAATAACTTCACTCATAGAGAATTCGTCAATCTCCGTTCGTTGAAGTTCTCTAGAACTTTTATCTATTTGTCAAGCTCCGTTCGACGAACTTTGAAAAATTCGTCGACCATAGACAGAAATCAAATTAAAGCTTGTTCATTTATCATACCAAGCTGATTTATAAAGAACAGATGATTGCTCTAATCTAAAGGTTTGGTGAAGATATCTGCCCTTTGTAAATCAGTGTAGATATAGACAGGATTAATTTTATTTTTGTCTACACACACTCTTATGAAATGATGCCTAATGTCTATGTGCTTAGTCCTACTGTGATGGACTGGATTTTGTGTTATGGATATAGAACTTGTGTTGTCACATAGTAGAGTTGAATTATTTAAGTTGAACCCATAGTCTAGAAGTTGGTTCTGAATCCACAACATCTGGGAACAGCAACTGCCAGCTGCTATATATTCTGCTTCAGCAATTGATGTAGACACAGATAACTGCTTCTTGCTAAACCAAGAGACTAATCTCATACCAAGGAACTGACATATTCCTGAGGTACTTTTTCTGTCTACTCTACATCCAGCAAAATAAGCATCTGAGTATCTAGTTAACTCAAACTCTGACTCAGTGGGATACCAAAGTCCTAGACTAGGACAACTCTTTATATATCTCAAAATCCTTTTTAAGAAAATTAGATGAGATTCTTTAGGGTTCACTTGGTACCTAGCACAAAGACATGTGGCAAACATTATGTCAGGTCAGCTTGCTGTAAGGTATAGTAGGGACCCAACAATGCCCCTATATAATTTCTGATCAACAGGTTTCCCATATTCATCAGAGTCTATTACAGTATTAGTGGCCATGGGTGTTTTCTTTGCTGAGGCATCAGCTATCCCAAACTATTTGAGAAGCTCCTTAGCATACTTAACCTGAGATATGAAGATGTCATCAGGTAGCTGCTTCACTTGGAGACCAAGGAAGTAGGAGAGCTCACCCATGCTACTCATTTCAAACTTTGAATGCATGAGGTCAGAGAACCTCTTGCATAGTTTGGAATCTGTAGACCCATATATAATATTATGTACATAAATTTGTATTAACAATATTTGATCCTTATGGTGCCTAGTGAATAATGTCCTATCTACAATGCCTCTAGAGAATTTATACTCTATCAAGAAGCTATCTAAGGTCTCATACCAAGCTCTTGGAGCTTGCTTTAAACCATAAAGATCTTTATGCAGTCTAAAAACATATGAGGGATGAGTAGAAGAGATAAAACCTGGGAGTTGTTCAACATAAACCTCTTCCTTTAGTTCTCCATTCAAGAAATCACTCTTGACATCCATTTGGTAGACTTTAAACTTCTTAAAATTAGCATAAGCAAGAAAAATCCTGATTGCTTCTAGCCTTGCAACAGGAGCAAAGGTTTGATTATAGTCAATGCCTTCCTCTTGCCTATAGCCTTGAGCAAAAAGCCTAGCCTTATTTCACACAATTACACCTTGGGCATCAAGTTTGTTTCTGAATACCCACTTGGTTCTAATTACTGGGCACCAACATATTATACCTAAACGAAGCACATCGAGATCAGATATCATTTCATCCGGGGGCATGTGGAGAACGGGGACATCAATCTCAGCTATGTCCCGACAAACAAGCAAGTCTCAGACATATTCATTAAGCCACTGGACGAGGCCAAGTTCTCATTCTTCAAAATGGAACTGGGCATGCTCAACAAGGAATCTTGAAGATGGCTAAGGAATCAGATATCTCTCAGTGAATTTCATCTCAGAGAAGTCAATTTTTCCAAGGCAAATTCGTCGAGAAGCTTTCGTGGAAACTCACTAATTCGTCGAAACAACTCTTATTTCTTCGACGAAACTCAGTGATATTTGACAAATTCTTCTTCACTCCTGTGGGATTTCAACGAATTATACTATAGGTCAAAATTTTTGTATTAGATCCGAAAAGTTACCAGGTCTAAGGTACGCGCCTATTTCTCTCACTTCAAAATATTATGCATATATATAGTTCTATTCGAGGTAAACAGTTAACATGTCGGAGACGACAATTCATATATCCGCAGTTTGATAATATCAATTCTCATGTTGTATTTGATCACATCTTATGTTTGGTAGAGTGTGCAGGTTTACAGGTTCAAGCGATGCAGGAAGCTCTCCTAATGCACTTACCGTCGAGTGGTAGCAGTTACCGCCGGGCTATAGCCTGAATTAAATAGACATGGCGCTGATGAATCTACCGCGCCTCGCTAGTCCTACCGCCCGCACTAGCTCGATGAATTAATTCGTCCAGGCTCTCGGGATCCTACCACGCTGGCGCTACCTGTAACGACCCGGTTATTTAGGCCAAGCGTCGCTACAGGCTTGCATTCTGTGCCACCCCAACCCCTCTCCGACCTGTTTCTCAGCACGGTTGATTGTTGAGAATACGGGGCTTCCATCTCGCGCCTCCTTAACAAGGCACCTTAAACATCCCTCATCACCAACTGAGCTCAGTTGGTGATGAGGGCTATTGAAGGTGCTTTGTTAAGGAGACGCAGGATCGAAGCCACGCGTCTTCAACAACCCACCGTGCTGAGAAACAGGTCGGAGAGTGGTTGGGGTGGCACTGGCTGCAGCCCTGTAGCGACGCTTGGCCTAAATAACTGGGTCGTTACAAAAAAAGTGAGAAACAGGCCGGAGAGGCATTGGGGTGGCACGGGCTGCAGCCCTGTAGCGACGCTTGGCCAAAATAATCGGGTCGTTACAAAAAAACTTTTTACAGCCCTCATCACCAACTGAGCTGCAGCTCAGTTGGTGATGATGGTTGTTGAAGACCATATAAATTGACAGAACCTTGAGAAAAAAATCTAGAAAATAATTGGAACCTCTGGGGGCAAAGTGGTTAACATGAAAAATGTTCTCCATAATGATAACTATCAACACAAAAATTTGGAAAAAATTTTGGAGTCGATTTGGTATTTTTAAAGGCCCAAATAAAATTTATTTGGTCAAATTAAAGACTCAAATCTCTTCAAAAAATTATGGAAATTTTTCTATGCTCACTTTAGACCTCCTCAAAGGTTGTATCAAAATTTGAGAAGTTGGCGATCAAAATTGATTCTTCCTCATTTTCTTAAAGCCTAGAGCCGCGCACGGAAAATTATTACGCTCATTTTCTTCGAAAATGAAAATTTTGAGCGCGCGGCTTTTCTCTCTAAATTAAAGAATCAATGCAAATTGTCTTATCAACGAGAGTTGCCGGGGCAAATAACCAAGCTCTCTGTGCTCCGAGATTTCGTGAACCCGTCGAGCGCCTCAACTCTCGGGTGTTGCGGGCACGCTCGGAAGATAAGAATACGAGTGATACGTGGCAAAATTGTTCTTGATAAATATTAAAGAAGTAACTCCTAATAAGCCACGATCCGATTAGGCTGTAATTAATAGGGCGCAACTGAATTGTTATCAGATCTTAGTAATGGGTGAAATCCAAGGAAACCTCCTGAGAATGGAGATGGAACTAAACATGTCTCCTAAGAACGGAGATGGAACTGAAGCCTCCTGAATGGAGTGATTAGGCTACTAACCATTTTTTTATGATTATTTCAGTCTTGCACCGGTCCATTAACTTTATTTAATTCAGTTCAGTAGTTTCAATTCAGTACTACTTCATTCCCGTACTGGTCACGTTCAATTCAGTACTTTCAATTCAGCACTACTCCAGTCCCGTACTGGTCAAGTTCAATTCAGTACTTTCAATTTAGTACTACTCCAGTTCTATACTGGTCAAGTTCAATTCAATACTACTTCAGTTTCGTACTGGTCAAGTTCAATTTAGTACTACTCCAGTTTCGTACTGGTCAAGTTCAATTCAGTACTTTCAATTCAGTACTACTCCAGTTCCGTACTGGTCAAGTTCAATTCAGTACTACTTCAGTTTCGTACTAGTCAAGTTTATTTTGGTTCAGTACTTTTATTTCAGTACTACTTCAGTTTCGTACTGGTCACCTCTCATTAAGCAGCATTTATTATCAGTAGCTTAAATTACTGATGTACAACCCCGTATCCGGCGAGTGGGGTGAACCAGGAACCAGACCTGCCAGCTCAGATCACCCAGGCCCCAGGCGAGCTCGATAGAGAAACCCGAGCCCGAGCTCGGCATTCGTCGACCGCGAGCTCGGCATTCGCCGAGCTAATTCAAGATTCGCCGAGCTGAGGCCGACTAATGGAGGTCGACCGATGGGCGAGCTCGTCGTCCCAGCTCGCGCTCACGCAAAGGAGCTTGGCAATAGCAGCCGAGCCGGATATTCAGGGGTGGCCGAGCTCCCCAGCTCGCCCAGATCTATGAGGTACTTTTTACTATTTTGCCCCCGCTGGTCTGCCCATATCCATTCAAAATAGCGGAGTTTGGCTGTTGGCAGACCTAGCCATGGGTATTTTGGTAACTTCAGGCCAGTTCAGGTCGTTATTGGCGGTTCAAATTCTAAACTCTATAAATAGGACCCAAGGGGTACCTCAGAGAGCAGGCTTCATGTGCTCTCTGGCTTCACCTCTCAAGCGCTTTCTGAGGATACCTTAGCACGGCCTTTGGCTAAGGAGGGGAAGCGCTCTAAGATCTTCCTGGTGTGTGGTGGGTCCTCCCCGCCGAGCCCTTGGGTCAGTTTTTCCTTGTCTCCCTTGTTGTTTTGCTTGCAGGAGCAAAGTAGGTGCGCGATCACCCATTCCCCGAGGGTGAACTCCACAGGAGACCGTTTTTTGGTTTCAACATTTTGGTGCTGTGAGCGTGGAGCGTGGTCAGCATAGAAAACTTTCAACGAGCTCGATGACAGGAGGACAGGTATCTAACAGGCCGGACTTGCCCCCCCCCCCCCCCCACCTCTGGCCATGGTGGGGATGTTTGAAGATTTCAGGAACGAGGTGCTGGCCTCGTCAAGTTCACACTCGGCATGCGGGCCGAGTGCTCGACTCTGGCTATCCAGATCATAGCTGCCCCCTCTCTAGGCGAGGACGCCCCCGGCAGGCGAGCTGTGAAAGAAGTGGCCGAGGAAGGCCGAGGGTGCGAGCTCCCCAGGCGCGAGCACTTCCCAGGCTCGGCAGGCAGAGGCCGGCTCGGCGAGCTGGGCCCGCGAGACACGCCAACTCGTCCAGTAGGGGGAGGCAGCTCCTTCAGCGAGTTGGTCTCTTCAGCTCCTGTTCCAGAGGGGTTCAGGGAACCCGAGATGTCCTACTACACCGGGAAGGGAGACCCGGTCCAACACGTCCAGTGGTTTGAGGACGTGGTCTCGATCCGACAGATGTCGGATGGGTTCAAGTGTCGACTCTTCGCCATCACCCTCAAGGAGAAGGCGAGGGAGTGGTTCCATTAGCTGTCGGTCAGCTCCATCTACTACTTCGAGGACCTACGCTGGGGGTTCATGCTGAGGTTCACTACCTCGAAGAGGAGGAAGAAGGAGTCGGAGTCCTTGTTCCACATCAAGCAGGGAGTGAATGAGATATTGGGAAGCTATGTCGACCGGTTCTAGGAGGAGGACACCCAGGTCCAGGAAATGTCGGGCCATAATCAGATGATGGTTTTCACCCTGGGCCTGCAGCAGGGATTCTTCAGTATGGAGCTGAAGAGAGTGCCCCCCTCCCCTCTACTACGAGCAGTTGATGGAGAGGGCGGTAAGAGAAGTTGACGCAGAGGCGTCAAATTCGGAGTTCGCCCGGAAGCTGCCTAGGTGGGCCACGAAGGAGGAGAAAGAGTTGAGAGGAGGAAGAGGGCAGGAGGAGAGGAGAGCCGAGCCACGACAGAGGGAGCAGAGGCAGCTCCATAGGCAGCAGCAGCCTAGGTGGGGGCGTAAGGAGCCCGACCGTCGGCTGGGTTGGAGGCCCGAGTGGCAAGAGCAGGGGCCCCGGAGAGGGTACCAGTGGAGGGACCACCACCGGGGGGGAAGATCAATTCCACCCCCCCCCCCCCCCGAGCTGGAGGCAGGACCAAAGGCCTCGACTCCCCGATCAAGAAGAGGCTATGGCCATAGCCATAGGGGAGAGGAGGAGAGCAGCAAGGAGGAGGAGGAGAGAAGTTAGGGTGGAGTTGCCCTACTGCGACTTCCATCAGGAGGAGGGGCGTGACACAGCCACGTGCTCGGAGTTCCTCGAAATGAGAGGGAACAGGGAGCAACAGCAGCAACAAGGGCGCCAGGATGTGCGGATAGAGGAGGTCCTGCCACGGGCAGAGGAGGACCGGTGTGAAGACCGGGTGGATGTCGGGACTCGGGGGGATCAGAGTGATCCATGGGGGGTGGGGGTTGAGGCTTCCCGGAAGGCGAGACTCCACACCATATATCACTGGGTGTTGGCTCCACATCCCAAACCCCAACCCTAGATGAGAGGATTACCTTCTCAAGGAGAGATATGTCGGATCATGAGGATCCATTTTGCGATGCGCTGGTCATCCAGACAGCCATCGAGAATTTTACCATATCCCGGATCCTCATTGACAACGGAAGTCCCGTCAATGTCATCTTTAAGAAGGCGTTTGATGCGATTAAGGTGGAGGCGAAGAGGGTGTTGGCCTCAGATGGGCCCTTGTTCGGATTCTCAGGGGAGAGGAAGGAGGTAGAAGGAGGAGTAGGCCTCCATGTCACACTAGGGGGCATTCCAGAAACTGTAGTTTCGTCATCGTGGATGCCCCCAGCAGCTATAGCGCCATCTTTGAGAGGCCCCTGATCAGTGGCTTCTACTGCGTCCCCTCATCGTTCCACCAGTGCTTAAAGTTTAATGTCGAGGGGATTCAAGTCCGGGTCAGGGGGACCCCAAGGTGGCGCGGGGATGCTACGTCACCGTCATAAACTCCATATCTTCGCAAGAGGGAGCCGAGGAGATGGAGCGAAGGATGGAGGAGGCGGAGCAGGGAGCTGGTAGGGAGGAGATGGAGGTAGAAAGCTTCACTGAGGTTGAGGTGGTAGGAGGAGGTCAGGAGGAGCTGACCGAAGCGATGGTCATGGAGGAAGAGGTAGAGGCGGAGGTGCTCATCCCAGAGGAGAGGGATGTTGGAGAATGGGGGAGCAGTCCAGGCTGGAGGCTGCGGAAGAGGTGTTGGAGCTGGAGGTCCTCACCCGTAGAGGCAGGATGGAGAAGGTTCGCGTCAGTGGAGGGCTGACCCCGAAGGACCAAGGCAGGATGCTAGCATGCATCCAGAAGAACGTGGACATCATCACATGGAGCTCCGTGGAGATGCCGGGGGTTGACGCGGACGTGGCTTGCCACCGCCTCAACTTGGACCCGGGAACACGCCCCTTCCAACAAAAGAAGAGGTCCACCGCGGACAAGCTGGCAGAGCCCATCAGGGAGGAGGTAGTCAAACTCCTCAAGGCCGGCTTCATATCCGAGATCCAATACCTCGGCTGGGTCTCAAATGTAGTCATGGTTAAAAAGGGGGATGGCCGGTGGCGTATGTGTATCGACTTATCTTTGCTTAATAAATCTTGTCCTAAGAACTGTTATCCCTTGCCTCGGATCGACGCGCTGGTTTACTCAGTCGTTGGTTTTTTTGTAATGAGTTTTTTAGATGCATTTTCAGGTTATCATTAAATAAGAATGCATCCCCGGACGTCAAGGATGTCTCATTCATTACGAGGTATGGATGTTACTGTTATAAAATGATGTCCTTCAGGCTGAAGAATGCAGGGGCGACCTACCAGAAGATGATGGATAGGATCTTCAAAGTACAGAAGGTGAGGAACCTAGAGGTGTACGTAGATGATCTCATGATCAAGAGTCAGGATGTGGACTCTCACCTCCAGGACCTAGAGGAGACCTTTGCTACCCTGCACAAGTACAAGATGCGGTTGAACCCCCTGAAGTGCGTCTTCGGGTCTAGCAGGGGAAAGTTCTTAGGGCACCTCCTCACCCCTACAGGGGTCGAGCCGAATCTGAATAATGTCAAGGATATCATGGAGCTGGGGTCGCCACGGAATACTAAGGAGGTGCAACGGCTGACGGGGAAGCTGGCAGGGCTCAGTAGGTTCCTCTCCCGGGCTGGGAAGAAGTGCACCCCCTTCTTCAAAACACTGAGGGGGGGGGGGGGGGGTCAAAAATTTGAGTGGACCAAGGAGTGCGAGGAGGCATTCTAGGCCCTCAAAATGCAGTTGACTCGGGTATCTTGGAGAGCCCCCAGGGGACTAGAATTGAGCAGACGGTGGTGGTGCACTTCCCCATCACCAACAATCAGACCGAGTATGAGGCCTTGATAGCAGGGTTGCGCCTGGCCAGGGAGCTAGGGGTGTTGGACATGGATGTCCTTACTGACTCCATGGTGGTAGCTTCCTAGATCAACGGGGAGTTCGAGGCGAGAGAGCCTACCCTACAGCTATACTTAGCCAAAGTAAAGGGGTTCATTGGCGCATTCCAAACTTTTTCCATCCAGCACATTCCCTGGGAGGAGAATGAGCAGGTCGATCAGCTAGCGAAGCATGGCCCCCCCGGGTGGGGGTACCACCACCGACCTATTCCGCCCTTCCATAGAAGAGGGAGAGCTCATAGAGATAGATCAGCGGCCCTCATGGATTGACCCGGTTATAACCTTCCTTTCCACGGGAGAGTATCCGGAGGGGTGTACAAGAATAAGCTTAGGTACAAATTAGCGTACTACCTCCTCCAAGACGGGCAGTTATACATAAAGACTCTCTCAGGGATGTTGGCTCGTTTCATGGCCGAGGGGGAAGTACAGAGAATCTTGGAAGAAGTCAACTCCGGGGAGTATGGGAGTCACTCCGGGAGTCGGACCCTGGAAGGAAGGATCGTCGGGCAAGGGTATTTCTGGCCCACCCTTGGCCGCGACGCGATAGAATTCACGAGAAGATGCCACAAGTGCCAGTTGTTTGCCCCCATCCAGCTACAACCATCTCAGCGACTCAAGAGTATTACAGCCCCCTGGCCCTTTGCCATTTGGGGAATGGATTTGGTTGGACCGTTCCCCCAGGCCAGTGGGCAGAGAAGGTTCCTATTGGTGATGATTGATTATTTCTCCAAGTGGTTGGAGGTGAAGGCGCTAGCCAAGGTGACTTCCCAGGTCATCAGGAACTTCATTTGGGGGGAGATCATCTGCCTCCATGGGCTGCACCAAGCCATTGTCACGGAAAATGAGCCCCAGTTCGCCAGCGTAGAGTTTACCAGTTTCTGCAAGCATCTTGGGATCGACCTCAGGTTCGCGTCGGTCCACCACCCCAGGAGCAACGGGCAGGTGGAGCCACGAATAAAATCATTGTTAACCTCCTAAAGAATAACGTGGAAAATCTGAAGGGGAGCTAGGTGGAGCAGCTTCCCGCGGTTCTCTGGGCCCTGAGGACCACACCGAACACAGCTACAGGAGAGACCCCCTTCAAGCTCTCCCATGGGTGCGCGACAGTGCTCCCCGTAGAATTTGAAGTTCAAACACCTCGAGTTGTTGTGGCCGGGGAAGGCAGGTAAGAATGGCAGGCTGAGAACGAGGAAGAGCTGCGGCTCTCCCTTGACATGGTGGAAGAGCTGCGGGACCTTTCCGCCGTCCGACAAGAAGAGGTGAAGAGGAGGATGGCCAAGTACTTTGACAAGCACGTCAGGGTCAAGCAGTATGCAGAGGGGGATTTGGTGCTGAAGAAGGTGGATGTTGTGGGAAGGTCAGCAACTGTGGGGAAGCTCAACCCCGGCTGGGAAGGATCATTCATTGTAAAAGAGGCATTGAAATCAGGAGGGTATCGACTCCACAATGTGGAGGCCGAGACCCTGAGTCTCACCTGGAGTGGTGATGACTTGAAACGCTTTTTTCCTTAAAACATGTAAGTGGTGCTTTGATTTTTAATAAAGTTCTTTGACACATCAATGTTGTCGCAATAAGTTTGCATGAAGGAGTGAAGTGAACTTAGACCCTGAGCAGATCCCGCTGTCAGGCTCTCACCTAGCTGGCAGGGCTGGAAGTTACTCGGTGTCAGCCTTTGGACCCCGAGCAGATCCCGCTGTCAGGCTCTCACCTAGCTGGCAGGGCTGGAAGTCACTCAATGGTGTCAACCCTTGGACCCCGAGCAGATCCCACTATCAGGCTCTCACCTAGCTGGCAGGGCTGGAAGTCACTCGGTGTCAGCCTTGGACCCTGAGCAGATCCCGCTGTCAGGCTCTCACCTAGCTGGCAGGGCTGGAAGTCACTCGATGGTGTCAATCCCTAGACCCCGAGCAGATCCCGCTGTCAGGCTCTCACTTAGCTGGCAGGGCTGGAAGTCACTCTGTGTCAGCCTTTGAACCCCGAGCAGATCCCGTTGTCAAGCTCTCACCTAGCTAGCAGGGCTGGAAGTCACTCGGTGTCAGCCTTTGGACCCCGAGCAGATCCCACTGTCAGGCTCTCACCTAGCTGGTAGGGCTGGAAGTCACTCGGTGTCAACCCATGGACCCCGAGCAGATCCCGCTGTCAGACTCTCACCTAACTGGCAGGGCTGGAAGTCACTCGGTGTCAGCCCTTGGACTCCGAGCAGATCCCACTGTTAGGCTCTCACCTAGCTAGCAGGGTTGGAAGTCACTCGGTGTCAGCCTTGGACCCCGAGCAGATCCCGATGTCAGGCTCTCACCTAGCTGGCAGGGTTGTAATTCACTCGGTGTCAGCCTTTCGACCCCGAGTAGATCCCACTGTCAGGCTCTCACCTTGCTGGCGGGGCTGCAAGTCGCTCGATGGTGTCAGCCCCTGGACCACGAGCAGATCCCGCTGTCATGCTCTCTCCTAGATGGTAGGGCTGGAAGCCACTCGGTGTCAGCCCTTGGACCCCGAGCAGATCCCACTGTCAGGCTCTCACCTAGTTGGCAGGGCTGGAAGTCACTCGATGGTGTCAACCCCTGGACCCCGAGCATATCCCGCTGTCAGGATCTCACCTAGATGGCACGACTGGAATTCACTCGATGGTGTCAGCCCCTAGACCCCGAGCAGATCCTGCTGTCAGGCTCTCACCTAGCAGACAGGGCTCAAAGTCACTCGGTGTTAGCCCTTGGACCCGCGAACAGATCCCGCTGTCAAGCTCCCACCTAACTGACAAGGCTGGATGTCACTCGGTGTCAGCCTTGGATCCCGAGCAGATCACGCTGTCAGGCTCTCACCTAGCTGGCAGGGCTGGAATTCACTCGATGGTGTCAACCCCTGGACCCCGAGCAGATCCCACTGTAAGGCCCTCACCAAGCTAGCAGGGCTGGAAGTCACTCGGTGTCAGCCTTTGGACCCCGACCAGATCTCGCTCTCAGGCTCTCACCTTGCTGGCAGGGCTGGAAGTCACTCGATGGTGTCAGCCCCTGGACCCCGAGAAGATCCCGCTGTCAGGCTCTCACCTAGCTGGAAGAGCTGGAAGTCACTCAGTGTCAGCCACGGACCCTAAATGGATCCCGCTGTCAAGTTCTCACCTAGCTGGCAGGGCCGGGTGTCATCCGGGAAGAATACTACTCCCCAGATAGTATACAATGGGTTTGACATCTCCTAAGGGTAGGGGGAGAGGGGCTCGGCATAGGCGAGTCAGAACTTTCCAGCTCAGCTCAGCCTCGATAGAAGGGTGGCAGGCCAGACCCTTGGATCTCACTGAAGGGAGGCGAGCTCTGGCAGAACGCTTCACCCCTTCTCAGTTTTACTTGTGAAAATTTAGTAAATTTGGTCTTATATTGATAAGGTTATGGGCAGCTCGCGAGCGAGCTGGGGCGAGTCCCGAGAATTGGCGGGCTCTCAAAATATGCTCTCAGAGGCGAGTGCTAACAATTGTCCTACTCGCAAAATCTATCTACACAAGGTCACCAAGGGTAGGGCCCACGGGCAAGCAGAACACATCAAAGATACAAAAAAAGGGATAGAAAAATGGCCAAGGTTATAATCAAAAATGTATTTCATTAAGCAGGAATGTTTACAGAGAGAGCTCGCCTTGGCGAGATTACAAAAAATATATGCATATATATACATTAGCCCTTGCCCCCCCCCCCCTCGCCAGACTGGTGACCACCCCCCCCCCCCCCATCCGCCGGCCAGATCCAGGAAGTCCTTCCTGAACAGCGCGTCAAGGCTATTTTCCTTCTCCCTGGGCTGCGTCGCCGGGAACAAGCTCGGCATCAGGTCCCGGGCTGAGATCTCCTCGCAACCCTCTACCAGCACTCTTGTATCCTTCATCATCTGGAGGACACATTCAGCAGTTTGGACCGAGTTGATCTGCAGCCTCTCAGCAATGTCAGCCTCGCCGAAGATCCTTGGGCTCTTGTAGGGGAAGGAAGGCTCCACGCCGCGAGCCAGGAAGAAGATCTCCGCCTGGAGGCGGACCTCACAGCTGAGGCTCATGTTCTCCTCCATCAGCTTTGTGTTCGTCCCCTCCAACTCGGCAAGGCGGGCGCGCAGCTGGCCGATCTCTTCTTCCTGCCCAGCGATGCGAGCCCGCGACTCTCCAGCAGCTTTAGCTTCCTGATAAATAAGAATGTCAGCAACAGCAGAAAATCCTAAGTAAAAAAGGAAAAGGGATGGACAACAACTCGATACTTACCAGTCCACCGGCGGCCTGGGTAAGAAGATTCTCGGCAATGCCGAGCTGCCTCTCCAAGTCGACGGCCTTGTCCTTGGCGACGTCGCGTGCTTGCTCGGCCTTTTGGAGGAGGTTGTAGAGGTTGAAGCTGCGGTGGACCACCATGTGGTGGAGCTCCATAGCTCGCATATGCTCCTGCAGGACCTCATGGCCGAGCTGGCGAAGGGGGACGCCCTTGTAGGTCTCGACGTCCTCGCGCCCATATAGGCCAAACCCAGGCATGTAGGCATGACCGGTGGCAGGCTAGCGGTCAGTCCAGGAGGGGTGAAGGGTGGATATGGAGACCCGGTGGGCCGCCTCATCCCACTGGACCATCGGCTCGCCCGCCAAATCTTTCCACCTCCCCCCAAAGCCGAAGAGGGGGTGTTCTTTTGGCGGGGCGGGCTCGCGAGCCACCTTCTTCGCCTCAGGAGGAGCAAGGGTCTGGGAAACTTCTTTCCCCTTGCTAGTGATCTCCTTGAGCGGGTTCTCTAGCGACCCATCGGGGATGACCTCTGGCAAGCTCATGTACTTGGGGCTTTGTTGATGTTGTTGATGTTGTTTCGCCCGCGGAGTCAGCATGGCTCTCATCATCTTTTTTGGTGGTTGTTTGTGATGGTGCGAGCTCGAACTCGCGAGCTCAGCTCGCTTCTTGCTGGAGGAGGGCTTGGAGAAAGCCGCTTCGTCGCGGCAGGCGACCACCGCCACCTTCTCGCGGGCAAGCGGGTCCGCATGCAACCCCGAGTCCGGAAACGGCGGGTTCGCGGGGATTATCCTCTCCCCTGCAAGAAATAACTTGGAAAAATTAGAACAATTCCATAACAAAGTGGCGAGCTCGGCAAGCGGAAGTGTACAATACCTTCGTTGGGCAAAACGGGGGGGGAGTAAGTCAAGGCCCCTTCACAGGAAGGCGACCTCAAAGTCCTTGTGTAGGAATAATTTGTGGAGGTCTGTGTCGTTGCCGGACACGGTCGGCGGACGGTAGATCTCCTCTCCTTTTTGCTGGGTGGAGAAGGGGATGTTGCCGAGATCACCCTTGATGAAGGCGATCTTGGTCATCCAGTTGTGGTGTTTGTTCGCGATCTCGCGAACCTTGATCAGCGAGCCCATGAAGTAGGCAACGCCATCCGGCGTCGCCTTGTAGGAGAAGAGCTTCCTGAACACCGTCAGGTTGAACTCAATCCTCTCTCGATAGAGGTAGCTCGCGTACGCCACCATCATGGCGATGACGTTTGAATTCAGCTGCGCGGGCATCACGCCATAATATTTCAGAATCTGGCGGATCTCTGGCCAGAGGGGAAGGCATAGCCCCACCTCAAAGTGAGAGATGGGGAAGGCGAGCTCATCATCGTAGAAGGAGTTGATGGCCTCCCCCTCCCTCGGTCGGCGTGCCTCGAAGTCCGGCAGAACATGGTCGCCGACAAATTCCGCGAGCTCTGCCTCGGTGATGCTCCCCTCGAAGAAGCAGTAATCTCTAAAGTGTTAGGCACACTTGGTGCGGCCATCAGCGTCGGGATTAGTTTTGCCCATGCTCGCAAGAGGGGGTGGAGCACGAGCAGGAAAGAGGAAAAGCGCAGGAAGAGAGAGAAAGAGTAAGCAGTTAAGGCAGTAGTATGGGGGTTGGTGGGGGGCCTATTTATAGAAAAAGTAATCTGGGGGCCAAGCTGTCCAATCGGCCCAGCTCGCCATCCCAGCTTGCCAACCCCCAGCTCGCTAACTTCTGACGCGTTCCAACAAAGGCTAAGTCAAATAAGAAGCAATATAATTACTATTATTCAAATACATGACATATCTAAGAATGTTTGAAGTTATTTATTACAGCAATCTCGTGAAGGAATAAAGAAGCGGGACGCACGGGCAGGGGGGCCAGGAGGCGAGTACTGGTAGGCTCGGCAAGGGAGCCGTCTTCTATCTACCCCGGCCTCGCATCCCCCGTCTCTCAGACTGCCGTGCGCGGAGGAGCTCGCGAATCCTACCCGAATTCCTCTACGCCACCGAGAGGCCGTCGTCTATCTCATCCAGGAGCCGGGAAGGAGACGTCATCTCGCCAGCCTGGCCGCTTCGCACCTCGTCAGCAAGACGCGCGTAGTCGCGTTGTAACTCCTCGTTGACTTCCCGCACCTCGCACAACCCACACACTAGTTTCTTGAAAAGCTTGACCCCCCTCCTCGTCAGCTCGCCTTGCTCCACTTCGGGGCCTAGGTAAGAGTCCAGCGAACTCGGGGAGGGGAGGGGAGAGTAATGGGCTGCCCGCGAAGATTCCTCAGCAGCGGATTGGCTGGGGGAAACTGCGAAGACAGAAACATCAACAAGGGGAGGTGTGATGGAAAATCGCATAACAAGAATCTATGGCCAAATTTACCTGACAAGCTCAGCAACTGAAAGGAGGTGCGGGGAGGGACAAACCTCAGGTCCTTCACGCGCCCTGGAGCACGCATTCCCGGTGAGAGGAGCTCGAATCCCGGGATGAGGATGGTCTCCACGCCTGCCCCCGTGGTCACAACAGCTCGCTGAGGGGAGGGGGCACGCACCGGCGAGTGCGGCTTCTGCAAGCCCACCCCCAAGGTTCCAAATGGGGGGCGACGGATCCCACGGGCGATTTTCCGGAGTTCTGATTCACGAGTCCTCGGGTGTGGTCTTGGCTCGCGGGGTGGTGTCTCGCGGCACGGCGCCCCCCACACCATCAAACTGGTTGTCTGGACCGTCGCAGAGGTCGACAACGTTCTTGCCCTTTTCTGGGGCAGGCAAAGTGGAGGAGTCGGTCCCGTGCTCCAAGGTGGTTCTCAGAACATCGTAAATGGGTTCGGCCGCTTGAGGAAATGGCTTCACCCTCTTGGAGCTGGGCTCAGCAGAGCCGCCCTGCGGGACAGCGGGCGGAACCGCAGTCAGTGCAGCTATGCGAGCAGTTGAGACCTGGCGAGCTCGGTTAAGGCACTCTTGGATCTCCTTGGTAATTGGCATCTCGACAGGGCTATAACAAAGAGAATGGCAAGTCAGGCATGTATGTAAGTCTATATATATAGCCACAGGTGGACCCCACCCGAAGATTCCCTCCAATCCACCCCGCATTCACCGAACACTTGGGGTTGGATGTTTCTTTCTGAGCTTTGCCAAGCTCAAAAAGAGCGGGGATTGTGTACAACCCCGTATCCGGCGAGTGGGGTGAACCAGGAACCAGATCGGCCAGCTCAGATCACCCAGGCCCCATGCGAGCTCGATAGAGAAACCCGGGGCCGAGCTCGACATTCGTCGACTGCAAGCTCGGCATTCGCCGAGCTAAGTCAGGATCCGTCGAGCTGAGGACGACTAATGGAGGCCGACCAATGGGCGAGCTCGGATTCCCAGCTCGCGCTCACGCAAAGGAGCTCGACAACAGTAGGCGAGCCGGATCTTCAGGGGTGGCCGAGCTCCCCAGCTCGCCCAGATCTATGAGATACTTTTTACTATTTTGCCCTGCTGGTCTGCCCATAGACCTTCAAAACAGCGGAGTTTGTGTTGGAACACCATATTACTGATTTGGGCAAAGATCACTATGTCCTTTAGGAAATTTGTTTTGACCTCCTTGTATAGATCTAAAGGTCAATTAGTTTGAGTCTAAGGGTTAGTATTTAGGTCTGAAAGCTGCCCTCAAGACCCTCAAGACCAGATATTTCAGTTCAGGAGACTAAGTCATTTCGTCGAGCTCAGGTCGACGAATCGTCGAACTCCATTCGACGATCTCTGAGCTCAATTCGACGAATCGTCGAACTCCATTCGACGATCTCTGAGCTCAACTTCAATGAGTCGTCGAACTCCATTCGACGATCTTCGAGCTCAGATCGACGTTCCTGTCTCTAGTTTGTTTCCCTATCTCTGAGCTCAGTTCGACGATAGTTGAGCTCAGATCGATGCTTTCTGCTTCAGTCTAAGTCCAGTCGTTGAGCTCAGTTCAACGATAGTGGAGCTCAGGTCGACGTTTTTCTAGAGAGATCGACGTTTTTCAAGATTCAAATTCAGGCAGTTATGGAATTATTCCCAGCATTTATTTCAAGGATCTTGTAGCCGTTTCAATTAATCTGGAGCATGTTTCAAGGGAATTTTAAAGTAATGTTTTATTGGACTTTCCTCCAGAAGACAAAATGCAGTTAAGGAAGTCATTTATGACAGGCTAACGGCTATCTTGGACAGAGAAATATTCTATTCAGATCTAAGCAATAAAAGATCAATTTTCATTCTGCTGGTTAACAACAAGAATAACAATAACAAGAAAGAGAAATAGTTGCAGATATTCACAGTCTTAGAATTCATACAGGAACACACATCACTAGAGGAGATCAACATTCTGAAATTTCTAGATCCCTCTTGATTCCAGTGTTCAAAGGCCATTATCATTCAAGACTCCAGATAACACACATTTCAACTGCTGGAATCATCTTTTGCTGGAGATCAAATCTTCTGAAGGCATATCACCCTACTACAAAGCTTCACTTCCTGAACAACTCAAGAACTCAGGGGGAGCTTTGACAACATCCACTATCTTCTCTCTGATTGTTGACAGATAAGATCATCCCATCTCTCTCTCTCTCTGCTGTAAAGGGTTTATCAAACTCCCTTCAAAAGTTTGTGTTGGTTTCTGAGACCTTGTCAAAACTCAGTGGTGGAAAGACACCTGATCAAAAAATCTGGTTTGTTTTTTGAGTACCTTATCAAAAGCTCATCGGTGCCCATGACACCTGATCAATTCATCCTGCAGTGGATTCCTACCTAGGGTGGTAGAAGAGTGGATGTACCCAGATTGGTTGGGGAACCACTATAGCTCCTTGTGTCATCTTGTTGCTTATTTTCTTTTATTTTCTAGCTGTGGTTTGTGATTGTTTTGTGATTGATTTGTAATTAGATAGTTGTTGTGTTTGCTTTATTTCATTTACTTCCATGTTCACCTAGGAATACAACAAGAGTTGTAAAAGTTTTTAGTAAGCACCATACTCTATTCACCCCCCCCCCTCTAGAGTATATCAGATCTAACCTACACTTTCAATTGGTATCAGAGGCAGGTTGGTTAAAATACCATCCCTTAGTGGTTGCACAGGCTAACACATGAACCCAAAGATCCCTCCAGTTAGATCTGCTTGTTTTAAGTTTATTATTAGAATTATTTCTTCACAGAACATGGCCCAAAACAAAGATTATACTAGCACCAGACCTCCAGTGTGCAATCTATCTAAGTTTGCACTTTGGAAGGAAAGGATTAGATTGTACATGAACTCTATTGATGAAAACATTTTCAATTTTGTTTTGACAGTGTGTCCAAGACCTCCAGAAAATACAAGTACAAGTGCTGTTCGACCTCCTTCAGGAACAGATGCAGAAATCAAGAAATGGAAAGTGGCAGATGCTAAGACAATGAATATTTTAGCCCAGACTATGTCTGATGAAATATTCCAAAAAGTAGCTGACTGCAACTCAGCAAAGGACATCTAGGACAAGTTATCTGAGATAGTCTCAGGATCTGCTGATGAGAGAAAAGATAGAAGATCTCACCTCATAACCTAATATGAGAATTTCAAGAAAGGAGAAGCTGAGTCAGTAGCAGACATGTATAATAGACTCAGTCTCATAGTCAATGAGCTGAAAATATTGGACAAAGAGATCTCATTGACTGAGCTCAATGATAAAATCCTAATGTGCTTCCCAAACACTTGGGACTCAAGGATCTGGCCAATCAAGGACGCCATAAGCCTAAATGAGATCACAACTGAAGCTCTCTTGGGCAAACTCAAGTCTTATGAGCTGCTCATCAATAATAGAGAAGAAGAGCAGAAGGCTGCCTCACCAGCTATAAGAAAGGAAAAATCAATAGCTTTCAAAGCCATTGAAGATCAGCCTGAAGACAAGGTCACAGGCAATGAAGAGATGCTAAGCCTACTGGCCAAAAGATTTTACAAAATGGCCAGGAAAGATTTCAGGAAAAGATCATACAGAGGGCATGACAAGCCAAGGTATGTTAAATCAAATAATAAAGAGATTATTTGTTTTGGATGCAGGAAACCAGGCCACATTGTGCCTGACTGTCCAGAAAATAAAAATAAGGACAAGAAGGATAGGCAAGAAAGGAGAAAAGAAAAGGACTTCAAGAAAAATAGCAATGACAAACCCTCCTTCAGCAAGAACAAAAATACAAGGAAGGGGTTCGTTGCTGAAACTTGGAGTGAGACAGAAGAAGAATCTGAAGCTTCATCTAGCTCAAGTGATGATGAAGATGATGCTGATGAAAAAGAATTCTGCATGATGACTATCAATGCCTCACAACAAAATTCTGATGCAGAAGAATCAGAGTCAGAATCAGAGACTCAATCTGAAGAGGACCAAGTAATAAGTTCTTTTGATTTTAATTCTGAGGACTTCAAGTGTGAGTTTAAAGCACTATGTTTAGATTTATTAAAATCTGAGAAGGAAATCATTTCTCTCAGAAACCAGCTATCAGAACACAGCACTTTAAAATCAGAAAACCTCAAACTCTCTGAGGAGTTGGAATGCTATAGGGAGCAGATAGCTTCACTAAAAAGTGAGCTATCAGAGGCCAAAAAGTTTGAAGAATCCCTCAATGGGGGAAGTGTCAAACTAATGGACATCACAAGCACAGTAAACTCAAGATTCAATAGTACACTAGGCTTGGGTGCCTCATCTAGCCAACCCATAGTATTAACAACCCCAATCAAGTTTATCTCTGATAAAGGTAAGGGAGTTGTAGAGGTAGCTAGGAAGAATTCTGACTTACCTAAGAAAACAAGAGTTCAACAAAAATCGTCGAACGGAGCTAGACGATCGCCGAATGAAGATCAATGATCTCAGGTTAAATCGTTGAACTCAGGTCGACGATCTCTAAACCCTGAACTCTGCCACAGTCGATCTTCGAACGGAGCTTGACGATCTGACCCAAGATCGTCGAACTCAGCTCAGCGATCATCGAACAGAGATCAGAGTTTTGAAAATTTTTCTAAAGGTAAATCAAATTTCAAACCTAGGGGTCCTTCATCCGAAAGATTTAACCCTTATACTGGATGGATAATACCTCCAAGGAGATATCATCCTGAAGGCTATAAGAGTCAACCAGGGATGTCTTTTATTTCTGAATTCAAAGGTTATCAACCTAGGCCCAAGGTAAACTGGGTCAAAAACAAATAAATTATTTTATGTGCAGGTGAAGACCTATCCAACATCAAACCAACAATGGTATCTGGATAGTGGATTCTCAAAGCACATGACAGGAAACAAGGAGAACTTCACTTCCTTCAAAGCCAAACCTGGACCCAAAGTAAAATTTGGTGATTCAAACTTTGGACTAACAAAAGGATATGGTAAAATCTAGATTGGCACAGTCACTTTCAAGAAAGTAGCCTATGTGGAAGGACTGAAGCACAACTTGATCAGTATCAGTCAAATGTGTGATGAAGGCTATCAAGTGACTTTCAGCAAATCCTCATGCAATATCAAATCAGAGGACAACACAACTGTGTTGACAGGTAAAAGGAAAGGTAACATCTATCTTGTAGATTTTCTTTCAACCAAGGTAGATATATGCTTGTTTAACTCTATTTGTAGACCTAATGAATTATGGCATAAGAGATTAGGACATATAAACCTTAGAACCATTGCTAGGCTATCCAAGGATAACCTTGTTAGAGGACTACCTTCTGGCCCCTACAAGAAGGAAGGACTTTGCAGGGCTTGTCAATTAGGCAAGCAAACCAAAAATAGTTTCAAGTCACTTAATAAGAGTGATTCACCTATGATTTTATATCTGTTACACATGGATCTCTTTGGACCCATTACAGTACAAAGCTTAGGAGAAATCTTATACTTTAGTGGTTATAGATGACTTCTCTAGATTCACATGAGTGTTCTTTCTGAGGAAGAAGTCTGATAACTTTAAGTGTTTGATAGAATTTCTCAAATGCATACAGAGTGAGTTCAATACTCACATTGCCCTGATCAGAAATGATCATGGGATAGAGTTTGATTCTCTTCTTATGCAAGAGTTCTGTCAGAGTGAAGGGATCAGACACACTTTTTTAGCTCCTAGAACTCCTCAACAAAATGAGGTAGCTGATGCTTAAGACCACGGCAGTGAACCGGTCGCACAAGTAGTATAAAATGGGGGGTTTCCCAAGTATCGATCTCACAAGGAACACAGTAAGGTGGAGTTAATTTCGAGGAGGACTTGAGATTGAAGTCCTCAGGTCGGAGCTATCTAAGAGGAGATTTTGATATTACGGAAACAGAAAATAAAAAGCTATCAACTACTCCTATGCAACGCCGCTATGCGATGCTTCGCCAGGCGGGATGGAAGACTAGTCGGACCGCTATGCACCGAATCGCTAGGCGGATGGACGAGAAGGCTAGCGGATGAGGTGGTTAGAACGACGGAATGAGGGTCGTGAGCTCCTCTTTGCAACGCACGCCACTAGCAATTGCTAGTGCGGCAAGAACGGATGGTGGTGGATGGAATATGGCGCAACTCAAGTAGATAACGAAAACATACAAAATCATATAGACATGATTATATCAAATCGTTTTACAAATTCAGCATACTTCATCAATATAACTAAAGTTAAACACCAATATTCAACAAGAAAGCAAGGACAAGTCAAGAGATCGACCGAATCCGAAGTCTTGCTGAGGATTCACGGTCGGAATCGTCGGGTTGTCATTCCGCGTCCAAGCTCGGTCCTCAACTGCGTCCGGGATAGAGAAGGGCTGTCACCACCTTCCAATGGCCCGTCTTCTTCGTCTCACGATAGCGGACGAAGTTTGCTAGCTTTCCTTTGCTTGATGGCTATGGCGTCAAACCCTACTTGAAGCTCATGGATGAAGGAGAAGGCCGAGAGGAAGCTCTGGCTCGGATTTGGCGGTGAAAGCTTGCCCGGAGCACCTCCCTAGGGTGGAAGATGAAGGGGAACGGTGGAGAAGGCAGAAAACAGCGGAGGAAGATGAGCGATCTCCGGATCTTTTGATTAGGGCGAGACCTGCACTATTTATACAAAAGCAGAAATGAATAATGTGCACGATCACATGCGCACGACCAGTGGTCGTGCGCACTATGTCCTGTGCTCGTGCGCACTGGCATGTAATATCAGGAAGAAGAACTGGGATAATGCACACGAGTAGTGGCGCACGACCAGTGGTCGTGCGCACTAAGTCCAATGATCATGCGATTACCCAGACAGGACTCCAGAAATGAGGAATCAATGCACACGATCAGTGGCGCACGACCGGTGGTCATGCGCAATATGTCCAGTGGTTGTGCGCTTACCCCAGGCTGATTCTGGAAAACGTAGAGTAGTGTGCACGATCCGGGGCGCACGACCAGTGGTCTTGCGCAGTATATCCCATGATCGTGCGCAGTATTCCTGTTTCACAACCATCCCGGAACACGCACACGACCCTTGTACCGAAAGGAAAAACCAATCACTAATCTGTGCAGACATTCCAGACAATCACAAAAGGGAGTACAAACTATAAAAATAACAAAATACACAACCACGGTCATAAATGTGCACTTCCTATGGAAATAAAGATAAGATGAGATATGAACGATATAGAACTAAAAGTGAAGTGCAAACGTGTGAAAACTAGCCCCGATGAGTCCGAAAATAGGTATATAAAGTGGACTCATCACACCCCCAGACTTAACTGTTTGCGCGTCCCGAGCAAACAAAATCTAAGCAGATAGGGAAAAATACTAGTTAACAAAGAAATTGCGATACGAAGTACCATGCGAAGTCGCATGCTCGCGCACGTAAAAATATAATAGAAGAAATTTCTAAGTATACAAAATAGTTTATACTTTTCACAATGCGTATCAAAATTTTATTATTAATCAAAAATAGAATCACGGTGAATCATCCGGTCATGCGTAGGGAGAAAGTAGACTAATCGCTAGGCGAGCATTGCCAAAGATCAGGGCTCAGGATAACCTCCAAAGGAATCCACCAATGTCGGTGACCATATGCTTGCACTTTCGCATTCTCTCCACGGCACTGGTTTGGTTCACACACGAATCAGTAGGACTATAGGTGAAGACATGGGGCTTGGGTTTCGGTGAGGTAAACAAAGATAAACAAGAAGGCTATGCACCTAACCCAAATGAGCTAGTATAAAAGGAATCCATCAGCTAACCAAAATACATGCGTGTACACCACACCCCCAAACTTAACTTTTAACATATGGGTGTGTGCACCGCCTACTCCAAAAATAAGCACATCTCAAATAGGATTTTCAATTTTACTTTTCCTTTTCACTTTTTCACTTTAACATCATTTTTTTAACTTTTCTTTTTCTTTTTCAAATTAATTTTCTTTTAACAAATTCAGTAAATATAAGCTTTGGAGCACATCCACATTTTCACATGTAATAACACCACATCACACCCCAACATTAAAATGTAAACACTAAAGCTCAACTTGGGTGTGCGACTAGTATTGGCTTTGAGGCTTTGGTGAAATAAAGGTGGAGCTGAATCAAAAGAATGGGTAGGCACAACGGGGCTAGCGAGGATAAGACGTTAGGAATGGTACAAAGCTCAACTGGGCCAAAATGATGGCCTACATCACACTCATGCATGACTAACCTATACCCATGCTTCAAGAATAGCTTGGGGCAAGTTCTTAGCCAACGAGAAAGACTATCCACCCTCCCGACTCGAGCAATACAAAACTAACGACCGTCTACACATATCCCTAAGCTACTGTCGGATTTACACAGGATTCACCAACTTTTGAGTAGAATAAAAGGTATCTACGCAATTAGAAAAATATGAAACTAAAAGCATACAGAAAAATTAAATCTACTCCAATTTCTACACGAGACGAGAGCAGTTGACTAGGATCACAACAAGGCCAACATTTTACTCCGTCTCACAATCCTATGTCATCACCATAATTTTCCCAAATCTAACGAAGAAATGAGTTTAACTCGCAGCACGCAAAAAGCTAAGCACGCGCTCATGTGGGTGCAGTGGTGTGTGATGCAATGAACTAAGCAAAATAAAACAATAAAGGCTTCTAGTATGCACAAGAAATGTGTGTGTGCAATAGGTAACAAATCTCTCCCCCAGACTTAAACTAAACTACAAAGCAGATGATATAGAAATTAAAAGCGTAAGGAGCTAAGGGAAGAGGTTACCCAATGCTCAGCCAGTGAGCATACCAGAAGGCGCGTGGAAACCTGAAGCAGGCCCGCCATACGAAGAATCAGAACCCCGCCAATGCAATTTGCCAAGAATACCTGCAGGGGTGAGCTCCGCAAAAACAAAACAAAATATACAAAAAGAAATGCTAAAACTAAAATAGACATGAAAAATAAAAATTGCAGAAAATAAAAGATAAGTACTAGGGTTATTGTCATCCCAGCATGACTTATTCGGCTATGAAAAGGTTCTAGCTAATGGGTCTATGAAAAGAAAAATGCACAGGCAACTGTTCCATTATCCGTTGCGGTAACGGGTACCGATACGGTGATAAAACAGTTACCCCTCTACCTAAATAGTAATACCTGCCCAACACAGGTAGAGGAAATAGGAAGTAAGAAGAGAAGGAGCGCTGGTCCTCACTCTTCTCACCACAAAACACATCCTTGCCTAGCAAGGTTTCGTCCACCACAAGTTTGCTGGGGGCGAAGGTGACGGCAGGGGCTTCCACTGTGAAGGAGGTAGGAACCTCCTCACACAAGAGGATGCACTAGTCGACAGCCTGAGCGCAAGGCTCAACATCAACCCGACTTACCCGTGGAGATTCAACCTGCACAGGCTCAGAAAAGGAAGGTGGGTAAAGAAATAAAAGAGACGAAGAACATAAAGAAATAATCGAGGGAGTGATCCCGGTTTCACTCCCCAAAGGCTGAGGTAGAAAAATATCGTCTGTAATCTCGACAATGCTACAAGGCTCGGCTGGATCCATAGAGGCCTCCACCAAGACTTGGACTTCCTCCTTTAGTATCAAGGGAGAATCCTCGACACCAAGAAGGTTGTCCTCCTCCATAGGAGTGGAAACAACCCATGTATCACAAGCCTCAACTTGTATTGCATCGTCGAAAATGTCTCTAGAGGCAACTGAAGTAGAATGCACAAAAGGCGGAAGAACTTTGCTTGAATAAAAGTCAAGCGTAGGTTCCTCACAAAGAATCGGCTCCACGCTTGGAGATGTATGCACAAGAGAGATGGGCTCAGCCATGTCAAAGCCTAGATCAGTCACACATCTAGTGGTTGTGTCCATATCATTCCCTTCAACAAATGAAGGTGACAGGGACACATAACCAGATGATGAAGGTGTGCCACCAAGGGTAGGATTCGGGATGATCCGGATGTCCGGCTCATCATCCTCTTCCATAACACGGAGGTACTCGGCACAATCCTTCAGGACATGATCTGTTCTACGACAATACAAACACTTTCTCCCATTATGCTGCGGTCCTTGTGGGGCCGGAAAGGAATAAGAGAACGATGTATGTGGCGAGGACGATTGACCATAAGCTCGAGGCACATTGTTTGAAAGGCTGTACGAATACAACATCTCATGCATTGTGCGCTGAGGCTTATGCTCAATATCTCTCGTAGGGCATTCATGACTAGCGTGGGAAGGCTTCCCACACCAACGACATTGGGCATACGAATATCCCCACATGGTGTAGAAACAGCAGATTCAAAATAAATTGTGCAAATTACTAAATCCAACAATATATTACTACAATTGCCTAAAGAAACAAGAAAAAGGCAGACAAAACAGAAATAGAACAAAACAAAAGCGATTTACAAAGGAAAAGGAAAGTAATCTCACGTCTCCCTCCCCAAAAACTCACACGACTGTGTTCCCTGGCAACGGCGCCAAAAACTTGATGCTTAAGATCACGGCAGTGAACCTGTCGCACAAGTAATATAAAATGGGGGATTTCCCAAGTATCGATCTCACAAGGAACACAGTAAGGTGGAGTTAATTTCGAGGAGGACTTGAGATTGAAGTCCTCAGGTCGGAGCTATATAAGGGGAGGTTTTGATATTGCGAAAACAGAAAATAAAAAGCTATCAACTACTCCTATGCAACGCCGCTATGCGATGCTTCGCCAGGCGGGATGGAAGACTAGTCGGGCCGCTATGCACACAATCGCTAGGCGGATGGACGAGAAGGCTAGCGGATGAGGTGGTTAGAACGGCGGAATGAGGGTCGTGAGCACCTCTTCGCAACGCACGCCACTAGCAATTGCTAGTGCGGCAAGAGCGGATGGTGGTGGATGGAATATGGCGCAACTCAAGTAGATAACGAAAACATACAAAATCATATAGACATGATTGTATCAAATCGTTTTACAAATTCAGCATACTTCATCAATATAACTAAAGTTAAACACCAATATTCAACAAGAAAGTAAGAACAAGTCAAGAGATCGACCGAATCCGAAGTCTTGTTGAGGATTCACGGTTGGAATCGTCGGGTTATCATTCCGCATCCAAGCTCGGTCCTCAACTGCGTCCGGGATAGAGAAGGGCTGTCACCACCTTCCAATGGCCCGTCTTCTTCGTCTCACGATAGCGGACGAAGTTTGCTAGTTTTCCTTTGCTTGATGGCTATGGCGTCAAACCCTACTTGAAGCTCATGGATGAAGGAGAAGGCCGAGAGGAAGCTCCGGCTCGGATTTGGCGGTGAAAGCTTGCCCGGAGCACCTCCCTAGGGTGGAAGATGAAGGGGGACGGTGGAGAAGGCGGAAAACGGCGGAGGAAGATGAGCGATCTCCGGATCTTTTGATTAGGGCGAGACCTGCACTATTTATACAAAAGCAGAAATGAACAATGCGCACGATCACAGGTGCACGACCAGTGGTCGTGCGCACTATGTCCTGTGCTCGTGCGCACTGGAATGGAATATCAGGAAGAAGAACTGTGATAATGCGCACTAGTAGTGGCGCACGACCAGTGGTCGTGCGCACTAAGTCCAATGATCGTGCGATTACCCAGACAGGACTCCAAAATGAGGAATCAATGCACACGATCAGTGGCGCACGACCGGTGGTCGTGCGCAATATGTCCAGTGGTCGTGCGCTTACCCCAGGCTGATTCTGGAAAATGTAGAGTAGTGCGCACGATCCGGGGCGCACGACCAGTGGTCGTGCGCAGTATATCCCATGATCGTGCGCAGTATTCCTGTTTCACAACCATCTCGGAACACGCACACGAGCCCTGTACCGAAAGGAAAAACCAATCACTAATCTGTGCAGACATTCCAGACAATCACAAAAGGGAGTACAAACTATAAAAATAACAAAATACACAACCACGGTCATAAATGTGCACTTCCTATGGAAATAAAGATAAGATGAGATATGAACGATATAAAACTAAAAGTGAAGTGCAAACGCGTGAAAACTAGCCCAGATGAGTCCGAAAATAGGTATATAAAGTGGACTCATCAGTAGCTGAAAGGAAAAATAGAACCCTTATTGAATCTGCTATTACATTGTTGTCAGATGTTCACCTTCCTCTATCCTTTTGGGTAGAAGCAGTGAACACCTCCAACTATGTGTTGAATAGAAGTTTAATACATAAACTGAAGGGCAAGACTCCCTATGAATTACTCAAAGGGAAGAAACCTAAAGTAGATTATTTCAAAATCTTTGGTTGTATTTGCTACATTCATAATAATGGCAAGAAATACTTAGCAAAATTTCAAGCTAAAGCTGATGTAGGAGTGTTTCTGGGATACTCCATGATCAGTAAAGCTTATAGGATATATAATAAATCTACTCTCAAAATTGAAGAATTTGTTCATATATCTTTTGATGAATCTAACATGTCTTTCAAGGAGAAGAATACTTCTACCATATAACCTTTGCAGGTACACTCTCTTGTTGAAGACTTGGCCAGATTACAAATTATTCAAAAAGATGAAAGCAGTGAAGATGAAGAAGACATTCAACATCTTGAAGAGAATCTTCTTGAAGAGACAGTTGTTGTACCACAAGAGGAAACAACAACACAGGTTGGTGAACAATCAACATCTCCTGTTAATTCAGTAACATCAAGAGACCATCCAATCTCCCAAGTGATTGGAGACATCTCAGCCGGCGTGCAAACCAGAAATCAGGTCAACCAAAACCTGATGCACACTTGCTTTCTTTCTCAAATTGAACCTCAATCCATTCAAGATGCAGAGCAAGATCCACACTGGATCATTGCAATGCAAGAGGAGTTGCATCAATTTGAAAGGAACAAAGTTTGGGAACTAGTGTCAAGGCCAAAGGATCACTCCATTGTTGGAACACAATGGGTGTTCAGAAATAAATTGGATGATCAATGAGTCATTGTAAGGAACAAGGCAAGGCTAGTTGCTCAAGGATACTCTCAAGAAGAAGGGATAGACTATGACCAGACCTTTGAACTAGTTGCAAGGTTAGAGACCATAAGAATCTTATTAGCATATACAGTACACAAAGGATTCAAAGTATACCAGATGGATGTAAAGAGTGCTTTTCTCAATGGAGATATCAAAGAAGAAGTCTATGTCAGACAACCCCCAGGTTTTATCTCTTCAACTCATCCTGATCATGTTTTCAAATTGCATAAAGCATTATATGGTCTAAAGCAAGCTCCTAGAACATGGTATGAGACCTTAGCATGCTTTCTTCTGAAAAATGATTTTATAATGGGTAGAGTAGACCAAACTCTTTTTATTAGAACCCATAAGTCCCATACCCTACGAGTACAAATCTATGTAGATGATATTATATTTGGCTCTACTGATTCAAATTTGTGTAGAAGGTTTTCCAACCCAATGTATTCTAAATTTAAAATGAGTAGCATGGGTGAGCTATCCTTCTTTCTAGGATTGCAAATCAAACAACATGCTGAAGGCATATTTATTTCTCAAACCAAGTATGCAAAAGAATTGTTTAAGAAATTTGGTATGTTTGAAGCATCATGTATGAAAACACCTATGCCTACTAATGCTGTATTAGATGTTGATGAACATGGGAAACTTGTTGATCAGACAACATATAGAGCAATGATTGGCTCTTTATTGTACCTTACAGCTAGTAGACCTGACATAATGTTTGCTACATGCATATGTGCTAGATTCCAAGTGAGCCCTAGAGAGTCACACTTAACCTTAGTAAAAAGGATTCTTAGGTATGTAAAAAGTTGTCCAAATCTAGGTCTCTGGTATCCAAAAGATTAAGCATTTGACTTAACTGGATTTTCAGATGCTGATTATGCTGGATGCAGAATAGATAGGAAAAGCACCAGTGGAACTTATCAGTTTCTTGGTGACAGACTTGTCTCCTGGTTTTGTAAGAAACAAACATCTGTGTCAACTTCAACTGCTGAAACTGAATATATGGCTGCAGGTAGTTGTTGTTCACAAATCTTGTGGATTCAAAATCAACTCCTAGACTATGGCTACAACTTAGAGAAGTCTAAATTATTTTGTGATAATACTAGTGTTACTTCCATAGCACAAAATCCAGTCCTCCATAGTAGGACAAAACATATAGAAATTAGGCATCACTTTCTAAGGGATAATGTTGAGAAAAATAAAATTGAACTTTAATATATCCCAACTGATTTGCAAAGGGGAGATATTTTCACCAAACCCTTGGATGAAAAGAAACATACATTCTTCCTGAATCAGTTAGGAATGCTAGATGGAGGAAGTCTAAAATAAGATCCAAGATTTTAAAAATCTAAAAATGACCAAGACTAGGCAAATCAAAATGTTTTTTTTCTAGTGTATAGGGTGTTTCTAGGTCTCTGAACTGCGTTCGACAATTTTCCCCAAGATCGTCGAACGGAGATCGACGGTTTCATAAATCGTCGACCAGAGTTCAGCGCTTCTCAGATAGTTCTAAACTATCTTTCTTCAGGTCAGCAATCGTCAAACGGAGCTCGACGCTCTCCAATATCGTCGAACGAAGATCGACGATGTTAATGACCTTTAAGTTCCCTTTAGAAGCCCAGATCGTCGAACAGAGTTCAACGATCTTTCCTTTTCTACATCGAACCCTAATATAAAACTCATTTTTTGACCGTCGTTCTGCCTTTGCGCTTTCATACTCTCTGCAAAATTTCTCTTTCCCTCCAAATTTTTCTGCACTTGCTCTGGTGTTTGTTCATTTTCTTTTCAGGAATCAATGACAGTTTCTATCGCAATCTTGGCAGCCATGAAATTTGATACTGGCTTTGATATAGACATAGATTCTTTTGATAATAGCGATCAAATCTTCAAGGACATTCTGGAACTTTTCAAAGACCAACAGTTAGTTAACATAATGACTAAAAGGATCAAATTGGCCGCAGATGAGATAAAGGATTGGGTGTATACTGCCCACAATCTGGATCAGAACACAGTGGTCGGAACCATCTCAGGAACTCAGGTATCTTTAACACCTGTTGTTTTGACAGAGGTTTTTCAATTGAATTCTGGTGAAGATTCTGTTGAGCTTTATGGAGAAGAATTTTCAATTATGCTTGAGAGGATGGGCCATTCAGAAGCTAACCCTAGTAAATTACTTAAGAAAAAATTGTCAGTTGAGTACAGATTTCTTGCTGATGTAGTTGGGAAAGTGTTGTTGGCAAAACACTCAGCTCATGATACCATCTCTAGGTATCAGCTCTATTTGATGGGTGCCTTGGTGGACAAGAAGCAACTGAACTGGGGATAAGTATTCTTTGATTTAATCAAGAAGAAAATTAACAAAAAAAATTTTTAATTTTGGGAGGATTTTAGGGCTGTTTCTTCATAACAGATGCCCTGCACTGCTTGTTTCCAATGGAGTGCACATCAATGCCTCTAAGAGGCTTACCTGTGCCCTATTTGGGAAATGGGACAGGCAAATTGTAAAGCCCAGCAGAGCCTCTGCAATCTCTTCTTCAGGCACAAGGACTATTTTAGTCTCTTCCCCTCAGGTTTCTGCCCCTGCAGAAGACTTGCCTGCCTCATCATCTCCTCCTTCTCAACCTATTGTTTCATCAACAATAATTTCATCCACCATCACAATTTCATCCCCCATTTCCATCTCATCTCTAACTTCAATCCCTTCTCCAACTCCAACATCAACTGAAGAAATCTTCCATCCACTACATCACTACCCACACATGGCCATTGATTCATCATCTCATATTCCATCATTCACTCTTCTAGATGATTCCTATATGGATGATCCTCCTTCATCCCCTCCTGAGCCACCATCATCATCCACTTCTTATCAACAATTACTTCAGGACATCATTGCTTAACCATCATTCACACCATCCATCTCCACTCCATTATCTTCCATCTCCACAATTCCAATATCTCAACCATCACTTCCTCAATCCACAATTTCTCCAACAACATCTCCTGCTACTCCAACTTTCATCTCTACCACATCCATCCCTACCTCTACTCAAGTCCGTCTTGAGCAAGTAGACGTTCCAGCTCTTGCAGACAAGCTATATGAGCTGATAGCTCCAAGGCTCTCACTACTGCTGGAGACCTCTTTGGCTCCACTTCTGACAACTGTTTAGGAGTTGTCTGCCAGGCTATCTTCTAGTCTTCCTCCTCAGGCAATCCCTTCTACTGGGTGCCTTGATCCAGTTATCGCTGAATTTAGGTAGGGGGAGATGCCTTATGAAGCTGAGAGATTGCCTGCTGTAGTAACTCCAGTTCAAGCTCAGGTTGCAGTCATTACAGTGGACCTCAGGTCACTGCTGTCAATATTTGATTCTGTATACTTCAGCGCCTTCCAGACCAGCATACTGAAGATCTTACTAAGGCCATTGTGCCTATTTCCAGCTGTGACCCCAGCTTAATAAGTTCTTATATCGATTCCTTCAATGCTATGGACAGTGCTCCTTCTGTTTCTGTTGCTCCTACTGCTGCTGTTGATGTTTCTGTTAGTTCTGATGTTGTTGTTTCAGTTTTTGAGGATATGCATATGACAGAGGCAATTGTTTTTGAGCCTGCTGTATCTGAGCCTATTGGTTCTAAAATTTCTATTTCTGAACCTGCTGTTATAGCTCCTTCTGCCAGTGTTGCTTCTACTCCACTTCCTGCTGCTGCTGTTGCTCTTGTTGCTGTTTCTACTGTTTCTTCTGCTCAGTCTCAATAACAGAAAGAATATCTCAAAAGGATTGATGCATTGCATGATAATCAAAGTTCAGAAAGTGATCAGTTTAGGACTGACTCTGATGATTCCTCTACAACAATTGCAAGGAAAAGGAAAGCAAGAAGCAAGGCCATGAAGAGAGTTCCCCTAGAGAAGGTTAAATATACAAATGATATTCCATATTATATATTGCATGATTGCCCTATTACAGAACCATGGATGCAGTACTCCAGGAATCAGCTGAAAGCCATGAAGAAGAAAAGGAAGTATGACAAAGGATCATCCCATTTCAATCCTCCTCCTCCTCCTCCTTCACCTGATGCAGGTATAGGTGGTAGTTCTGCCTTTCAATCTACTGCTAGAAGCCAAAGTTCATATTAATTTCAAGGAAGATCTCAGTATAGAGGAAATCAGTCTAGAGGTTACCAGTCCAGTAGAGGACAGTACAGAGGAAATCAAAGAGAGCTCAAAGTGTATTCTAAAGGATATTCTAGGTAACATCCTTATCAAAGGGAAGGACAAGGTCCCTCTGACACTACTTCTGGTCCTTTCCCTTATAATCTTAAAGATCTAGTCTCTTCCAGAGCTCCTCCTGATAATTCTTCAAACAGATATGAGCCTCCTGTTCCATTTGAAGACCCAGAAAATAATCCCACTTCATGGACTGCCAGAATGAAAGAGTTGACTGCATTAGACCAAATCAATAAGGCTAGAGAACAAGGAAAAGATACATCAAATACCACTACTCTATCAGATCAAAGAAAGAAATAACTTGAGAGATACTCTTCTAGCAAATTCTTTGACTCAGAAAGTTATATGAAGCTGCACCCAGAAGCTGTAGTCCCCAGGCCAAAGCATCAAACTTCTCTAGGTGCAGCTGATGACAAAAGATCCAAGAAAGAAGCACTCAATCCTAATAGAGAAATAGTTCTCATAAAGAGCAAGGAAAAGGAATGATTCTGTAAGATGACAGTAATACCTATTTCTGACTATCTGTGATTATATCTATATTTCTGCAATGTTTTTTTTTGTTTGTTTTTGTTATATTTATGCATTGTATGTTTTTATTTTTCCAATGTCTGTAAATAGTAATCCTAACCCAAATAGGGGGAGATTGTTGGAACACCCTATTACTGATTTGGGCAAGGATCACTATGTCCTTTAGGAAATTTGTTTTGACCTTCATGTATAGATCTAAAGGTCAATTAGTTTGAGTCTAAGGGTTAGTATTTAGGTTTGAAAGCTGCCCTCAAGACCCTCAAGAACAGATATTTCAGTTCAGGAGACTAAGTCATTTCATCGAGCTCAGGTCGACGAATCATCGAACTCCATTCGACGATCTCTGAGCTCACTTCGACGAATCGTCGAACTCCATTCGACGATCTCTGAGCTCAACTTCAACGAGTCGTCGAACTCCATTCGACGATCTTCGAGCTCAGATCGACGTTCCTGTCTCTAGTTTGTTTCCCTATCTCTGAGCTCAGTTCGACAATAGTTGAGCTCATATCGATGCTTTCTGCTTCAGTCTAAGTCCAGTCGCTGAGCTCAGTTCAACGATAGTGGAGCTGAGGTCGACATTTTTCTGGAGAGATCGACGCTTTTCAAAATTCAATTTCAGGCAGTTATGGAATTATTCCAAGCATTTATTTCAAGGATCTTGTAGCTGTTTCAATTAATCTGGAGCAAGTTTCAAGGGAATTTTAAAGGAATGTTTTATTGGACTTTTCTCCAGAAGAAAAAATGCAGTAAAGGAATGTTTTCTTGTTGACAGGCTAACGGCTATCTTGGATAGAGAAATATTCTATTCAGATCTAAGGAATAAAAGATCAATTTTCATTATGCTGGTTAACAACAAGAATAACAACAACAAGAAAGAGAAATAGTTGCAGATATTCACAGTCTTAGAATTCATATAGGAACACACATCACTAGAGGAGATCAACATTCTGAAATTTCTAGATCCCTCTTGATTCCAGTGTTCAAAGGTCATTATCATTCAAGACTCCAGACAACACACATTTCAGCTGCTGCTGGAATCATCTTTTGCTGGAGATCAAATCTTCTGAAGGCCTATCACCCTACTGCAAAGCTTCACTTCCTGAACAACTCAAGAACTCAGGGGGATCTTTGACAACATCCACTATCTTCTCTCTGATTGTTGACAGAGAAGATCATCCCATCTCTCTCTCTCTGCTGTAAAGGGTTTATCAAACTCCCTTCAAAAGTTTGTGTTGGTTTCTGAGACCTTGTCAAAACTCAGTGGTGGCAAGACACCTGATCAAAAAATCTGGTTTGGTTTTTGAGTACCTTATCAAAAGCTCATTGGTGCCCAGGACATCTGATCAACTCATCCTGCAGTGGATTCCTACCTAGGGTGGTAGAAGAGTGGATGTACCCAGATTAGTTGGGGAACCACTATAGCTCCTTGTGTCATCTGGTTGTTTATTTTCTTTTGTTTTCTGGCTGTGGTTTGTGATTGTTTTGTGATTGCTTTGTAATTAGATAGTTGCTGTGTTTGCTTTATTTCATTTGCTTCCCTGTTCACCTAGGAATACAACAAGAGTTGTAAAAGTTTTTAGTAAGCACCATACTCTATTCACCCCCCCCCCTCTCTAGAGTATATCAGATCTAACCTGCACTTTCAGTTTGGCTATTGGCAGACTAAGCCAAGGGTATTTTGGTAACTTTAGGCCAGTTCAGTTTGGTTATTGGCAGTTCAAATTCTAAAATCTATAAATAGGACCCAAGGGGTACCTCAGAAAGCAGGATTCCTGTGCTCTCTATCTTCATCTCTCTGTTGGGTATTGTATCCACACTAACCCAGATTTGATGAAGTCACCATTGAACTAAGATGAATTAAATTGTATTTGATACTTGGTTTGAGTTGTGTGTTTGCAGAAATTCTTATGGGAAGTGTAGACCAATGTCAGTCTACAATGGGTCACCAAACACAGGACCATATAATGTAATCCCTCATTGTGTGTTCCAAAGTGTTGACTCATGTGTAGCCTCTCTATTGGGATACACTTCATATTCAAGCTATAGACTAAGAGAAGAGACTTGATGTTGATTTCCCTTGGAAGAAGAAAAATTTCTGTCAGAAAATTTTCCTAAGTAAAGTACTCGAGTAGTTATTTACTTACTCGAGTAAGTTACTGAATTCATACTCGAGTAATAATACTCTTACTCGAGTAGATAAGATGTATCTCGAGTAGTTACATCAACTACTCGAGTAGTTCCCTTTCTTCTCTCGAGTTTACAAAAATTCTCTTCTCTCATTTTTCTAAGTTAAATACTCGAGTAGTACTATATAGTACTCGAGTAGTTCTATCTTCTGTCTCGAGTAATTGGACTCTAATTCTCGTATAGTTCTCACTTACTCGAGTAGTCTAAGTCATGTACTCGCGTAGTTCATCTACTACTCGAGTAGTCCAGTGCTCATACTCGTGTAATCCAGATTTCCTTTCCAGAAAATTTCTCTAAGTGAATTACTCAAGTAGTCCATGTTACATACTCGAGTAGTTCTATTTATCTCGAGTACTTCATCTCATATACTCGAGTAGTTCTTTGTGTCTCGAGTAGTTCAACTTCTATTCTCGAGTAGTCAGTTTTCTCTGTTCCAGAAATTTTCTAAGTGTATGACTCGAGTAGTCTCTTATATACTCGAGTAGTTCATTCTTATTTACTTGAGTAGTATTTCTTTTACTCGAGTAATATACTCCACCTCTCGTGTAAGTACTTAAGTACTCGAGTAAGTCATTATTGTTACTCGAGTAGCTGATTCCTTGAATTCTTATTTACTCGAGTAGTTGACTCCATGTACTCGAGTAATGATTTCTCTTTCTCCCGAGTAGTTTTTCTCATGTACTCGAGTAGTCATCTTCTACCTACTCGAGTAGTGGTACATATACTCGAGTAGTCTGCTGCATCTCGTGTATTTTCCTTGACTTTTCCGAAAATTCTTCAAGTCCAGAATAACGGTCTTATTCTTAAACTCTGACGTGATTGGTCCACGTGTCTTTCTCATAATGAATCATTTAAGTCTAATCTTCTCCTCTCCTATAAAAGGTCTTGTCTAAACCTACAAACCCTAATCTAATTATTCAAAGATTATTCTAAGAGATTTTGCAGCCGTACACTCTCAAAAGAATTCTGTCTCCTCTTTCTCTCTCCAAGAACAAAACTCGCCGCCGCCGCCATCGCAGATTTCCAACTGGCTAGGGTTTTACCTTTTTGAGGATTCAGATCAACAAGACTCTACAGATCGAGATCTCCGCTCAACGCTTCATCTTCTAATTCGATCGTGTAAAGTCAAGAAGTCCAGATCTGATATTGCCAAGGTTTTCTTCACTATTCTGATAAAGCCAAAAAGTCTAGAAGAAGAAGATCCAGGCCGATTTCTTGCAGATCTGACAAGGATTTACTGTTTGTATTTCTTTACAAGTTTATTTCATTATTGTAGGAGAAGTTTTCTCCTAGTGTATGAGTTTTTCAGCTCCGAGATTGTAGGAAGTTTTGTCTTCCGAGTGTAGATCCGTTTTGTGGATCGAGTTTGTAGGAACATTGCTCCGAGGGTAGGATTGATTTCCAATCCGAGATAGTGGAGTAGCCGAGTCTAGTGTATTGCTAGATCGGTGAGGGAAAGTGGATGTACCCAAGGTTGGGGAACCACGATAAATCTTGCCTCATTTGTGTTTGATTGGTAGATAGATCTATTCTTTGGTTTATAATTTTTTATTCCGCAAAGAGACGCATATCTCACCTATTCACCCCCCTCTAGGTGATTTAGGTTGACAACTATTAACTTTCACTCTCAAGCGCTTTCTGAGGATACCTTAGCTCGGCCTTTGGTTAAGGAGGGGAAGCGCTCTAAGATCTTCCGGGTGTGTGGTGGGTCCTCCCCGCCGAGCCCTTGGGTCAGTTCTTCCTTGTCTCCCTTGTTGTTTTGCTTGTAGGAGCGAAGTAGGTGCGCGATCACCCCTTCCCCGAGGGTGAACTCCACAGGAGACCGCTTTTTCGGTTTCAACAACTGCACTCTTGTTACTGCAAATTACTATTATAAGTACAGGTCCTACTTTAACGAGCAGTAGTTGGTTATGGTTGAGCCTTAGTTGGTGATAATCGGAGTTGAGGTGTTCCTCCAGTTTTAGCCTCAAATAAAGTGCTCTCACGCTCCTTGTCGAAAGTTGAGCTGAGCGTCGCTACCTCAAGGATAACATATAGTAGGGCAGACCGCCACATACCCGGTGCATATTAGCATGATTGTTTAATTGATTGCTTGTGAATTGCTTGCGATAAATTGTGGCGGGTCAGTCACTTCAGCAGGTCGTTCGTACCGATGCGGAAAGTTCGACGACTCAAGGCGACAGGGGGATAAGTACCACGGGTGACCTACCTTTATGTTTTCCCCGTCAGGTTTCCTCCTTTGGTCAGCCAAAATGTTAAATCGCTGGTTGTTGCTCACATCCAAGAATACACGGGGATGTAAGTTAGGGTCTGGGCTGTGCGGTACAACCACCCCACAGAAGTGGCAGGACTGGCCACTATCACCGACGACAACATCGGTGAGGCCCGCGGGGCTCGCTACCATGCTGGAACAAAAGCGGTCCATACTATGTGGACATAGGGTTTCTGGTATAGTTGTGAATGCCTGCGGTGTGTGTACGCGGCTGTGAATGCATGCGATTGGATATGGGTTGCAAATACCTGATGTGTCGATGCGCTAGTGGAACCCGTATTATAACAAATGCTACTGCTGCTATTTTATTTTCAGTTATATCGTGTTGTCTTGTCATTTGTGCTCCTAGATTAAAATATGAAATGTTGTGCTAACTCTCTCATGCTTCGGCTATCTTATTCTGCTGGGTGCGTGTGTGCTCATCCCCAGGATATGGATCCGAGGAGGGAATTTAATTCTACTTAGCTCTGTGACTAACGGTTATTTAATTAACCATTCACAGGAAATGGAGCGATGTAGTGACCCGTTGCCGCAAGAGATTGCGCCAGCAGATAAGACCACTCGAGCAGAAGCACCCCCGACGTCTGCAGAATTTCGAGACGTGAGTACCGACGAGATGATTAAGGAGAGAGAGTGAGGAGTTGTATACAGTACTTGTATAGCCTGTAGGCTTATACATATATCTAGGCTACGACCTTATGATCGTGTAATTATATATGATGATATATACATATATGTGGTACTGGTTTCCTGTTAATGCTCCCACATATGTCTATGATGTGATGTGAATGTTGTGATTCAAGCCGAGCAAGGCAGCCAATTAGTGCTTAGCAGAGTGGGTCGTTACCCCTCAAGGAGTACTGGGTGGACGCCTTGGGCAGTAGGATCCCCTCCGGCCCAACCTAGGCAAAAGTTTGGGGGTTCAACAAATGGATCAGAGCGATCACGATCTGTCCTTGTGGAGCAGTCTCAGGATCTCTTTGTCCCTCGCTTCGTTCGTTGGTTCGGGACGAACCACGCAGTGAAAGCCTGGTGGACCCTAGTATAGAGGCTTAGGGATTCTAGACTGTACGTTAGTATGCCCGTATACTGATGTTTCTGCTTCGTCAGTCATTTTTGCAAATTTTCCCTATTTTTGCAAAGTACTGACACTTTTCCTGTTACTCCTCCAGAAACCGAGTACAGTAACGGGGGGTCCTCTTCCAAAGGATATGTTCCTGCCACCCCACCTCCAGACCCGGTCGCCCCCGTGGTTGTACCGTTTGCCGAAACTGACTTGGGGCATACATTGACAGCCATCCTGGCCACTTTTCGGACAGCCTTGGCACAACCACCATGCGAAATGATGGCACCTACCGATTTACTGACGACTTTTTGAGGACTGAGGCTACCTGCTTTTAGAGGTATAGAGACTGCCATCCAGGCAGAGGAATGGGTGGAGTGTGTGGAGGAGCTGCTAGTGGGAATGATGTGCCAAGCAGTGGCTGTAGTTTCTCTAGTGGTGACCTTATTGGAAGGATACGCTTGGGATTGGTGGAGAGCAATTGTCGCTCTACTTTTAGAGTACGGCCGTTGAGCGCGATCCTTTGGGGGGAGTTCTCTGAGGCTTTACTGGAGTTCTTCATCTCAGATGCAGACCGAGCGGCTTTGCAGGAGAGATTCCTGCACATTCAACAGGGCAACCGCATGGTGGCAGAGTACGAGAGAGAATTCATACACTTGGCACGCTTTTCCGGAAATTTGGCTGCCACCGACAGGGATAGAGCTTCACGCTTCTATCGGTGGTTACGTGATGACTTGAGGTAGGCTCTAATTATGATCTCTGAGTCTACCTTCCATACCATAGCCTCTCATGCAGCAGCACTTGAGTTGGACCAGCAGATGGTAGCCTAGCAGCACAAAAGACAGGTCGATGCCCCTCGAGATCTGAGATGAGACCGGGGGCTGCTCCCCACCGACAGGATAAAGAGCACAGACAGAAATGTCGCAGGCAGCCTTATAAGCGCCCATCATCACCCCTAGCCCCACAGCAGGACATCAGACCAGCTCTGGCACCACAGCCCACGCTAGTGGTCCGACGTGATGTTCCCTTTACAGGGAACTGTTTCTTGTGTCAGCAGCCAAGGCATATGAGGGCCTTCTACCCACGGGCAACAGGAAGGCCAGGACTAGGAGCAGTACAGGGTGGGCGGCCCGCATGGGGACAGGGTCAAAGAGGTCATATAGGTAGAGCTGGCAGGAGAGGCCAGCAGGGTCGAGCAGCGCCCTTGGAGACCTACACACTGGACTTACAGCACGGACCAGCCCCTGATGTGGTGATAGGTATATATATTAGGCGATAGGATATATCAGATGTTGCTACTTATGTATGTACATGATATATATGTATGCCTACATCTTATATATTAGTCGTGTGATATATATATATACTTCATATATCGCCAGGAATGTTGTTAATAGGAGGACTTTCTTCCAAGACCCTCTTCGACATAGGAGCAACACACTGCTTTGTGTCCCACGATTTTATTGCAATAAAAGAGAACGTTATCCGCACTACCGGATTAGCTATACAAATTCGTTTACTAGATGGATCAGATATGACGTCTACAAAAAAGTGTTTGTTCTGGGCTGCGCTAAGAGAAATAGACTTTGAAATCTATGCGATCATCCTAGCAATAACTGGATTTGATATTATACTGGGAATGGAATGGCTAGCCGCGCACAAGGCGCAAATAGATTGTTCAACGCGAGAGGTCCGCCTGCAGAACAAAAATGGCCAGAACGCCACGTTGATAGGTGTACCCTCATTCTCGCATATTATTTTGACTTCTGCACAGATTGTAAGGTCAGTCCGGCACAAGAATGAGGTGCGCCTAATCTACTTCGAAATGGAAGACAAAACTCAAGTACTAACCAAAGTCCCGATGGTACGCGACTTCCCGGACATTTTTCCAGAGTCTCTCCCAGGATTGCCGCCCCAGCGAGAGGTTGACTTCCAAATTGAGCTCGTGACTGGAACACGGCCAGTATCACGAACCCCCTACCGGAAGGCCCCGAGAGATCTGGCTGAATTAAAGATTCAACTATAGGAACTAATAGATGCTGGATTCGTGCGTCCTAGTTCCTTACCCTGGGGAGCCCCGGTGCTATTCGTAAAGAAGAAGTACGGAACATTACGTCAGTGTATAGACTACAGGGAGCTAAATAAACTTACTATACGAAACACATACCCCCTCCCTAGGATCGACTAGCTGTTCGATTAGTTGCAGGGTGCATCCGTGTTTTCCAAAATGGACCTGAGATCAGGCTACTATCAGCTTCAAAAACGGGAAGAAGATGTTCCCAAGACTGCCTTCAGCTCCCGATATGGCCTCTATGAGTTTCTGGTGATGCCTTTTGGACTCACCAATGCACCCTCCGCCTTCATGTCCTTGATGAATAGAGTCTTTGACCCCTTCCTAGATCACTTCGTGATCGTCTTCATTGATGATATTTTGATCTACTCAAAGACCAAGGCAGACCATGCTAGGCACCTGCATATTATGTTGCTAAAACTCTGAGAACACTCCCTCTTCGCCAAATTCAGTAAGTGTGAGTTTTGGTTGGAAGAAGTTGGATTCTTGGGCCACACTATAAATAAGGAAGGAATAGATGTGGATCAAGCCAAGATCCAAGCAGTGCAAAATTGGCCACCGCTCAAAACAGTGACAGATATCCGAAGTTTCCTTGGTCTTGCCAGATATTATAGGAAGTTCGTGGAAGGCTTCTCCAAGATTTCTTTACCCTTAACTGCCCTCACCAGAAAGGATGTTACGTTTCGATGGACACCGGAATGTGAGATCGCGTTCGTCGAATTGAAGAAATGACTAACTTCTGCCCCAATCCTTATGATTCTCACTGGAACCGAGGGATTCCAGATCTACACTGATGCCTCCCTGAAAGGATTAGGAGCAGTCCTGATGCAGCATGGCAAGGTGGTGGCCTACGCATCTTGTCAATTGAAGCTGCATGAATTAAACTACGTAGCCCATGATCTAGAATTGGGCGTTGTCGTCTTCGTCCTTAAAATATGGAGGCATTACTTGTACGGGGTAAGATGTGAGATCTTCTCCAACCATAAAAACCTCAAATACATCTTCACTCAGAAAGAGCTGAATCTTCGGTAGCGCTGATGGTTAGTGAAAGATATTGTACCTAAACACCTAGAGGGGGGGTGAATAGGTGACTTGAATCTTTTTAACTTTTTAAGGCAGCAATCAGATTTTATCTCAGAGTTATATCTATTTGTATACAGCAAGCACACATCAATCACAGAATATCACAGCACACAGTAGACACACAGTTTTATAGTGGTTCCCCAAGGTTTGGGTACATCCACTTTCCCCCTTCGCCTATCTAGCAGTGTACTAGATTCGGCCAAACTCCTCCACTATCTCAGAACCCAAAACAGGTTCCTACACCTAAGGCCCAAGGCCCTATAACTCAGCTTCTTCACAAAGCCTACACTCAGCCACCAAGGCCTACACTCAGCCACCAAGGCCTACACTCAGCCACAATAGCCACAATAGCCTACACTCAGAGATTCCAATCTCCTACACTCAGGCTCTTAAGCCCTACACTCAGCCTTTATAATTACAGGCTTACAACACTCAGATCCCTAAGGATCCTACAAGATAAAATGAATACAATAATTGTAACTCAACAACTCAGAGAAAAGAGAGAAGAGTTGTGAGTTTCTTGATGAGTTCTTGGAAGAACTCAGCTAAAATCAATCTGACTTGGCTTTCTTCAAAGCTTCTTGAATGTAGAACTCAATAAGATTGACCTCTTCTACAGTTGATCTTTGATCTCTCCTACTTAAGATTCAGAATAAATCTGAATCCTTCTTCTCAGTCTGGTTCCAATGACTGTTTTCTTGGATGGAGCTCTCTCTCTCCAACTTCTTAGATCTTCACTAGATTCTTCAAGGAATAGCTAGATCTTCTTTGTATTACTTGATGTGTTGATCTGAACTTAGACAACTTCAACAACAGTTTATGTAGACTGTATAAGCCTATTTATAGGCCTTCTTCATGGTAACCGGCTGGTCCGGTTCATAACTGATTTCTGACAACTTTGACAGGTGCTGTAGACCGGCTGGAATGACAGCTATCAAGTCATCCAGTCAGTTCTTGAAAATTCTGTAACTGTCTGCAAGTGTCGATACTGTCTGTCTTTAAGTGTCGACACTTATAGACCAAGTGTCGACACAAGTTGTCTAAGTGTCGACACTAGCCTACAAGGTGTCGACACAACTCCTTGTGTTATAGTTTTCACTTCTCGACACAGCTTCTTCTTCATGTGTCGACACTGATATTGAGTGTCGACACAACACTTTGTTCTTCAGCACTTTGTTGAATTCTTGTAAGTGTCGACACAACACCTTTGTGTCGACACATCTTCATGTGTTGAACTTGTTCAGTGTCGACACATCTTCTAGGTGTCGACACATGCCTTCTGTGTTGATACTTGCTGAGTGTCGACACATTGCTCTGGGTGTCGACACATTCTTCTTCTGTCGAGACTCTGGCTGAGTGTCGACACAACTCCTTAGTGTCGACACTTGTACTTAGAATATTCTTGAACTTTGCTAAGTGTCGACACAGCTCCTTGTGTCGACACTTTCTTCAAGTGTTGAGTCTTCAGCTGAGTGTCGACACATACTTTCTTGTGTCGACACTTTCTTCAAGTGTTGACTCTTCTGCTGAGTGTCGATACATTGCTCTGGGTGTCGACACTTATACTTAGTCTCTGCTGACTTTTGCTGAGTGTTGACACAGCCTCCAAGTGTCGACACTTTCTTATGTAGACACAGTTTCTCTGGGTGTCGACACAACTGCTAAGTGTCGACACTGCTTCACTGCACTTTTCTTCACTGAGTGTCGACACAGCTCCTTGTGTCGACACTTTCTGTCTGGTGTCGACTCAGCATCCCTGGTGTCGACACAAATACTCCAAGTGTCGACACTGCTTGCCTGGGTGTCGACACAAGTCTTCTTAAGTGTCGACACTTTCCATCTGGGTGTCGACACATGGACTTAGAAACTTTTTCTTCTTTCCTGCAAATACTTAACCTGCACAAGTAAACTCAAAACACATCAAATACATTTTGATGTATATCATTGAGTTGGGTGAGGCTTCTTCAAATCAGGTACATTTGAACCAATGTACCCAACAATCTTCCCCTATTTGGAGAAGTCATAACCCTTAGTCAATGATATACACCATTCATAATAAAATTACAGAATGATGTGAAACAGGATTATGTAATCAGGAAAGAAACATCACATGTATTAAACAAACATGCATACACAGATATCATCATAGAACAATTATGAAATAAATTTATCACATAGCAAATTTATCACACATACATTGTTCTAATAGCTTGTCATATTCATAATTCTAAAGTTTACAGAATGCTTTACATCAAAAGATTCCATAGTAAACTTAAGAAAATTTCTATGCTACTTTTGTTCAGCCTTCTTAATTACTATGCCCTTCCCAGATTGTACTTTGGCTTGTACTGAGGCTTCAGTGTCTTCAGCAGCAGTAGGCTTTTTCCCTTTAAGCTCCTTCTTCTTTAGCTCTTCAGCTTTGATCTTTTGCCTCTCAAAATAATGATAAGGCTTGGGAAAGTACTTGCTAGGCTCCTGGGCAGTAGGAGGTAGCTTTCCCATCTTGGCCTTTCTTCTTTATTGGACTATGGCCTCCTGCCTTGTCTCATGCCTTCTTCATTCTGATTCAGAAAACCACTTGTTCCTGTCTTGCACATTATATTTTGCAGCTTTCTAGGCAGTCAAAATAATATTTCTTGAGGTGGGGCTCCACTGCTCAAAGTCAGGTCTTTGTTCAGCTTGCTCCATGAACCTCTTCTTAGACAATCTGGTTTCTTCCTCTTTTTGTAGAGCTTCTTGCATAGCTTCAGATATTGGCTGAACAACCTTTTCTAGAATAACCTTCTGAGTACCATCAGGTGGACTATATATGGACTGAATATCAGCATGTACAATTTCAAAATCTGGTGGAGGATAGATAACTTGAGCTACTTCAGGTTGCTCACCTCTAAGATATGCAGGGTTAATTCCAGATTCTGCCACATTATCATCATCACAAAGAGGAGGATAACCAAGAGTGGCTCTGATGGAATTAGAAACCCATTTTGCATGGTCAGAGCCAGCTTTGACTAAGACCCTCTCCCCCTTTATGACTTCTCTTTCTATGTGATCCCTTAAATCATCTTTTTGAAATCTGATTTGAGCATTTAGATAATTGACTCCATCCTTGTAGAAAGGTTTTAACCTTTGGAGTTTTTCAGTTATGATCTTCTGAGAGTCTTAAATAACAGTCTTAACAGCAGTTATTTCCTCTTGAAATGCTTTGTCAAAAGCTGTCATAGCAGTAGCAGTAGAAGTTGTCAGGCCAGCAGCAATGTTCTTCATCTCTGTGACAATAGCATTGTGAGATTCTGTCAAATTATCATTCATTCTGATTTGGTTCTCTAGAACATATCCCTGCTTCAGTGCTATGTCATCTACTTGAGCTTTTATGTTCTCTTGATGAGTTGCTAGATAGACTACTGCATTCCCTCCCTTGTGGAAGCAGTCAGTCATCTCCTTCTTATTGAGATTCATCTCAAATCTTATTGACTTTATATCTTGGGCTAGATCAAATTGTAATGATTTTTTCCCTTCATCCACATACTTCTCAATGGCCTGGCTGTGCTCATCAAGCTTAATTTGCATTGCAACCATTAGAGCACTATAATCAACAGTAGGTCCTGGCTGTGATATAGGCTGTGGTGCAATAGTTTGTAAGGCCTTTTTGTAACTCTGGCTCCTTCTTCTGAATACTTGAAATTTCTTTTTCTTTGCCCTTGTTGCCTCCTCATCTTCAGATGCTGAGGTGCTGGCTATGTCTACCCTCTCCTTAGGTAGCTCCTCAACAGCTGGTTGTTTCTCAGGCTCATGCCTTGCAGGTTCTTCAAGAATTGGCACTTGCTCCCCCTCAATTGGAACATTCTCTCCTTCAGCAGCTGTACTTTCTTTTCCAAAGTCTTCTTGATCCAGATTAAGAAATAGATCTTCCATAGTAAATTCTTGTGGAGAATGAGCTGGAGAAACTCTTGGCTCATCAACCACTGGATCAGATATAACTTGAACTGTAACAGATGTGTCCTCCATGACAACATCTGGGACTTGACCATGAATCTGAGTTTGCTGATTGTCATAATTTAGGGAATCAGACAATACATTATCCATTATAGGGAATCTAAAGCATTAAGCTCAGTGATTACCTCAAGGATGATGTTGGTTGCTTGCTCACTCTCAAGAGGAGTGGGCTCTTCCACCACTAGTGGCTCCCCCTGGATGTGATCCTTGTGTAAGGGGCTAGCGGATGGTAGCTCCCCCTGCCTTTCAGCAACTACTTATTGAGCTGTATTCTTCTCAACAGTCCCTTCTTCATGCTCATCAGGTGTGAAGACAACTTGCTCTTCACTATCAGAGCTGCTAGATGAAACCTGAGCCACTGGGGCATCTTTCTTCTTCTTCTTTAGTGGAATTTCCTTCTCAGAAGTTATTTTCTCAGGTGTTGGCATTTCCTTAGACAACACCCTGTCCCATCTAGAAAATATCCTCAAGTCCATTTTCCTCATGTGGTTGATTTTACTTCCAGCAGCTTGACCCATAACTTCTGGTATAATACCAGCAAGGTATAGACTTAAGATCCTGCCCAGGTTGGGCTTCTTTAGGCTTTCATTAATCTTCTCAAAGATCACTACAGACCAGTCAGTTTTCAGAGTGAAGATTATCCTTGTCATAATACTAAACATATGGGCTGATACCCTATCATGCCCTCCTGGCTTACTTAGGATTACTTTTCCAACAATTTCTGACAGGAATTTCCCCTGACTGTTCATTCCTTTTCTATTGAAAACTGAGCCAATTTTCATCTTAGAATCCAGACCACACCATACCAATGCATATCTGGTCCTGGTAGCTGTAACCTCTTCTTCTTCCTTAGCAAACAGTCCTATATATGCCTCAGCATCTGACTCAGTTTCTGATGAAGAAATATCTGACAGGCTCTTGTCCTTTTTGGCAACAAAAGACATTTCCTTCTTTCCCTTGTATTGAGTCCTTTTCTTGTCACTAGACTCCTTCCTTTTTTCTGGACAATCTGCAACAACATGGCCTTGTCTGTTACAGCAATAGCATACTATTTTTGAAAGAGTTGCCTTGCTAGACTTGGTCTTTTTCCTGTCTTTCTTTGAAGACTTTTTATTCTGATAATAGTCTTTGTTTCCCTGTGAAGTAGATGGCCTTGTCCTCCACTGTTTCTTCTTTAAGAACTTCTGGAAATGTCTTGTAAAGGCAGCAAAGTCCTCATCACTTTCACTGCTTTCAGACTTTCTACTTGCTGACTCATCTGATTCAGTTTCAGCAACCTTTGGAGGTGGAGTTGGTGACTTACTCCTGTACTTTCTGGGGCTTCTGATTTGAAGGCCACTGTCCTTTCCTTATGTTCACTTCTTGTTGATTTTTCCTCTTCTTTCCTCACCATTAACTGCATTTCATAGGACAGCAGTTTGGCAAAAAGTGTTGGTGGAGGAATTTCTCCCAACTTTGTCATTTCCCTAATGGCATATATCTTGGTGTCCCAATCTTTTGTTAGGGACCTTAGAAACTTATCATTGAGTTCATAATTACTGAACTCTCTGCCATAGGACATGAGCTCATTCACAATCCTGTAGAACTTCTTATAGCACTCAGTTATGCTATCAGCTTTTCCTTATCTAAAACTTTCATATTCTTGGTTTAGCAAGGATTTTCCGTCTTGCCTTACTTCTTCAGAACCCTCCATGTACACAATAAGAGTATCCCACATCTCTTTAGCTGTCTTACAGTATATCAGATTCTGAAAAGTTGCATCATCTATGGCACTTACAATGATGTTCTGAACCCTTTTGTCCATAGTGGCTAGAACAATTTCATCCTTTGTCATTTCAGAGAAATCCTTTGATGTTCTTTGATTTGCATCTAAGACTGATACCTTCATGGGCACATAAGGCCTTTCTTTCACTGTGATATAAATCCTAGGGTCTGAGGCTTCCATAAACAGTCTCACCCTTTCCTTCCAGATACCAAACATCTCTTTTCTACATATGGGTAACTTCATGGATCTCAATTCCTTGTGATTCTCAGTGGAACCCATGGTTCTTGATTTTCTTGATTCTGTAATTAACTTAGACTGAATCTGCCAACAGGATCTACTCAGACAGTTATGTCCCTTTTTGAGTAACCTCCCTCTGATACCACTTGAAAGATATTGTACCTAAACACCTAGAGGGGGGTGAATAGGTAACTTGAATCTTTTTAACTTTTTAAGGCAGCAATCAGATTTTATCTCAGAGTTATATTTATTTGTACACAGCAAGCACACATCAATCATAGAATATCACAGCACACAGTAGACACACAGTTTTATAGTGGTTCCCCAAGGTTTGGGTACATCCACTTTCCCCCTTCGCCTATCTAGCAGTGTACTAGATTCGGCCAAACTCCTCCACTATCTCATAACCCAAAACAGGTTCCTACACCTCAGGCCCAAGGCCCTACAACTCAGCTTCTTCACAAAACCTACACTCAGCCACCAAGGCCTACACTCAGCCACCAAGGCCTACACTCAGCCACCAAGGCCTACACTCAGCCACAATAGGCCTACACTTAGAGATTCCAATCTCCTACACTCAGGCTCTTAAGCTCTACACTCAGCCTTTATAATTACAGGCTTACAACACTCAGATCCCTAAGGATCCTACAAGATAAAATGAATACAATAATTGTAACTCAACAACTCAGAGAAAAGAGAGAAGAGTTGTGAGTTTCTTGATGAGTTCTTGGAAGAACTCAGCTGAAATCAATCTGACTTGGCTTTCTTCAAAGCTTCTTGAATGTAGAACTCAATAAGATTGACCTCTTCTGCAGTTGATCCTTGATCTCTGCTACTTAAGATTCAGAATAAATCTGAATCCTTCTTCTCAGTCTTGTTCCAATGACTGTTTTCTTGGATGGAGCTCTCTCTCTCCAACTTCTTAGATCTTCACTAGATTCTTCAAGGAATAGCTAGATCTTCTTTGTATTACTTGATGTGTTGATCTGAACTTAGACAACTTCAACAACAGTTTCTGTAGACTGTATAAGCCTATTTATAGGCCTTCTTCATGGTAACCGGCTGGTCTGGTTCATAACTGATTTCTGACAACTCTGACAGGTGCTGTAGACCGGCTGGAATGGCAGCTGTCAAGTCATCCAGTCAGTTCTTGAAAATTCTGTAACTGTCTGCAAGTGTCGAGACTGTCTGTCTTTAAGTGTCGACACATATAGATTAAGTGTCGACACAAGTTGTCTAAGTGTCGACACTAGTCTACAAGGTGTCGACACAACTCCTTGTGTTGTAGTTTTTATATCTCGACACTGCTTCTTCTTCAAGTGTCGACACTGATAATGTGTGTCGACACAAGTCCTTGTACTTCAGTATTTTGCTGAATTCTTCTAAGTGTCGACACAACACCATTGTGTTGACACATCTTCATGTGTTGAACTCGCTGAGTGTCGACACTTCTTCTTGGTGTCGACACATGTCTTCAGTGTTGATACTTGCTGAGTGTCGACATATTGCTCTGGGTGTCGACACATTCTTCTTCTATCGAGACTCTGGCTGAGTGTCGACACAACTCCTTAGTGTCGACACTTGTACTTAGAATATTCTTGAACTTTGGTAAGTGTCGACACAGCTCCTTGTGTCGATACTTTCTTCAAGTGTTGAGTCTTCAGCTGAGTGTCGACACATACTTTCTTGTGTCGACACTTTCTTCAAGTGTTGACTCTTCTACTGAGTGTCGACACATTGCTCTGGGTGTCGACACTTATACTTAGTCTCTGCTGACTTTTGCTGAGTGTCGACACAGCCTCCAAGTGTCGACACTTTCTAATGTAGACACAGTTTCTCTGGGTGTCGACACAACTGCTAAGTGTCGACACTGCTTCACTGTACTTTTCTTCACTGAGTGTCGACACAGCTCCTTGTGTCGACACTTTCTGTCTGGTGTCGACTCAGCATCCCTAGTGTCGACACAAATACTCCAAGTGTCGACACTGCTTGCCTGGGTGTCGACACAAGTCTTCTTAAGTATCGACACTTTCCCTCTGGGTGTCGACACATGGACTTAGAAACTTTTTCTTCTTTCCTGCAAATACTTAACCTGCACAAGTAAACTCAAAACACATCAAATACATTTTGATGTATATCATTGAGTTGGGTGAGGCTTCTTCAAATCAGGTACATTTGAACCAATGTACCCAATAGTTAGAATTTCTATGCGACTATGATTTCGCTCTCCAATATCACCCTGGAAATGCTAATAGAGTCGCTGACGCTTTGAGCCGCCAGCCTCCGATAGTTGGGAGTTGGATGGAGCAAATCCCTAAGGAGTTGTTCCGGTCTTTAATAGACTTGGAGATTACCCTGATCGCCCAAAGAGATCCAAAAGAATACAAATCTCGGATGTATTGGATGGAGATCCAATGCAACATCCGAGATCGGATACGAGAAGCTCAGAAGATCGACCCAAAGGTGGTTCCGATCATTCGATCTCTACAAGATGGAGCGTAGGAGGATTATAATTTGCACAACGGGATTCTATAATTCAAGCATCGCATATTTATTCACTCTATTGGAGGAATTCGCGAAGAAATTTTGCAAGAAGCACACCAGTCAAAATACTCTATTCATCCTGGTGTGGTTAAAATGTACGTGGACCTACGCCAGACCATTTATTGGCCTGGGATGAAAAGGGATGTTACCAACTTTGTGGCCCAATGTCAAACCTGCCAAAGGGTTAAAGCTGAATGTCGCAGCCCGGGAGGTCTGATGCAGCCCCTGCCTATACCTGAATGGAAGTTCGAGGACATTTCCATGGACTTTGTTCACGGCCTACCTCGATCCCATGCCGGAAATGACTCCATATGGGTTGTTGTAGATTGACTCACCAAAGTGGCCCGGTTCATTCCAAATCGACAGGGAGATAATGTTCATATTCTGGCCAGGATTTTCATAGAGCAAGTTGTCTGTTTCCACGGGGTACCAAAGTCTATCATATCAGATCGTGACAGGCATTTCACATCTAAGGAGTGGAGGAGAGTGCAGGCATACTTGGGAACCAAGTTGGCCTTTAGCGCCACTTTCCACCCGCAAACAGATGGTCAGACAGAAAGGACAAATCAGACAATGGAGGATCTACTTCGACTATGCATAATAGAACATAATGAGCTGTGGGAACAGTTGTTACCTCTGGTTCTGTTTTCTTACAATAACAGCTACCATGCCAACATCAAGATGGCCCCATACGAGGCGTTGTATGGGAGGCGTTGCCGAACCCCGTTGACTTGGGCTCAGGAAGAGGACCCAGAAGCCTTAGGAGTGGCATACATTTATGACACTGCGAAAGCAATACGGCTAATCCATGAACGGATGCGGGAGGCACAGAGCCGACAGGCCAAATATTATGATGTGCGACACCGACCGGTGGAGTTCCGCGTAGGAGAGATGGTGTTCCTAAAAATCAAGCTCATGCATGGTGTCACCCGGTTGAGGAAGCAAAAGAAGCTAGATCCCCGCTACCTAGGCCCCTATCAAGTGATAGAGCGCGTTGGCCCTGTGGCCTATCAATTAGCACTGCCTCCAGAACTAGGAAACCTTCATGATGTATTTCATGTCTCTTCCTTGAGACGAGCCTTCCGGCAACCAGAGCAGCATCTACCTACACCGCTAGTACAGCTGCGGTCAGACAGATCCGTCCAACTCGAACCAGTCAGGATCATAGATCATAAAGTGAAGAACCTGCGTAACAAGACCATTCCAATGGTCAAGATATTGTGTTCAAACTGCGGACGAGATGAGTATACGTGGGAACCTGAAGCTCTCGTCCTAGAAAAGCACCCAGAGCTCTTTCCCCAGGTATGTTATTTTTCCCCCTACTTCGAGCAAATTTTAGGGGACGAAAATCCTTTTATTTTTATTGGATTGTAACATCCAATCTTTTATTGTGCCACCAGAACCCTAGTGGGCCCAATAAAAGTGACCTGAACCCATACCTATGACCCGATAGAGATAAACCTCGGCTGGAAATAGAGCTAGAGAACTCCAATTTGAGTTCTGTCAGTTCATGTGGCCTCGTAAAGCCAATACGAGTGTGTCAGAACTCGTTCCGTTAGACCCTGAGGTCATATGGTGGATGTGACCACTTCTCGTAAAATGACACAAGAGCAAGATTTTGAATATCGGCCTAGAGAGCTCTGATTTGAGTTCTATCAGTTCATGTGGTCTCGTATGACCCATGCGAGCGCATCAGAACTCATCGCATCGCAATCCGAAGCCTAACGACGAATATAAACATTTTGACCATTTTAGCGCGATGTGACGCGCAGACTTTGAACTTTTGCCAAACAAACTCCAATTCAACCCCAGTCAGTGGCGTTGGACTCATGTGGTCAATATAAACTCAACAAAAATGGTCTCGGGAAATTTTGACGAAAAATGGTCAACCCAAGGTCAAATCAAGCACAACTGTGTACTGAAAAGCGTGCGCACACAAATTATGACACGACACTCCAATTTTGACCCGATCCCAATGTCATGGACTCATTTTGACTTTGACCCACATGGGGTCCCACCCCATGGTTGACTTAGTCAAACCCTCCACTTCCTCCATCTTTTTGTAATTTTTCCTAAGGAGGAGCACACCCCCTCCCCATGAATGAACATGGTCTTACACCCCCTCATTCCTTGGTGTTGGGTACATTGTAAAATGTGTATCATATTTGAAGAAGCCTCACCCTACTCAATGATATGCATCAAGGTGTATTTGATGTGTTTTGAGTTTATATGTGCAGGTTAAGAATTTGCAGGAACTGCAGAAAAAAATTCTAAGTCCATGTGCTGACACCTAGAGAAGCAGTGTCGACACTTATGAAGGCTTGTGTCGACACTGGAGAAAAGCTGTGTTGACACTTGGAGTTAGCTATGTCGACACCCGGAAAGGCTTTGTCAACACCAGAAGGAATTGTGTCGACACCAGGAGGCAGTGTCGACACACAGAGAAGCAAAGTCGACATCAACTGTGTCGACACCAAAAGACAGTGTCGACACACAGAAATAGATAGTCGACATCAAATGTGTCGACACACAGGACTTGTGTCGACACACAGTAGAGTTTCAACAAAGTTAAAGAGAAGAAGTACTTGTGTCGACACACTGAGGCAGTGTCGACACCTAGAAGATCTTGTCGACAACAAATGTGTCGACACACAGGACTTGTGTCGACACATGACAGAATTTCAACAAAGTAAATTTGTATGAAGAATAAAAGTGATTGTGTTGACACCACAAAGGCATGTGTCGATACATTCAACAGAAGGCTGTGTCAAGTAGCAGTATCAACAACAGAAGAGATGTGTCGACACCACCAAGGCTTGTGTTAACACCTAGTCCACTTGTGCCGACACTTAGTCTACTTGTGTCGACACATGATGAAGTCCAGTCTCGACACATTCAGACAGAGACAGTATTTTCAAGAAGTGACTGGATGACTTGACAGCTGCCATTTCCAACCAGTCAACTACTACTGTCAGAGCTGTCAGGAGTTTGTTAGAAACCGGTTCAGCCGGTTACCATGGAGGAAGACTATATAAAGGTTTTCTCTCCTTCAACAGAAGAGACAGATTAATAACAGATTGGAGATTGAGAATAACTGTGAAGATTACAATTAAGATTGAAGATCTACACAGAGATCCAGTAACACAAAAAGAAGAAGACCTTCGACAGAAGATCTAAGAAGTTGGAGAGAGAGAGCTCCTTCTAAGAAGAGCAGTTGCTGAACCAGGCTGCCAAGAAAGATTCAGATTGAGATCTGAATCTTAAGTCAGAAGCTGATTGAAGATCAATTTCTCAAGAGTTCAACCCTACTGAGTTCAGATTCAAGAAGCTTTGAAGAAAGCTAAGAGAGGTTGTGCTCTGCTATCAGGTTCTTCTAAGAACTGATCAAGAAACCATCTAACCCTTCTCTCTCTACCTGGGTAGTGGTTATATACTTTGTAAAATCAAATTTCTGTAGGATCTAATCTAGATCTGAGTTATAAGCCTATTTTATAAAGGCTGAGTGTAGGAGAATATATTCTCTGAGTGGTAGGCCTTATTGAAGGCTGAGGTAGGGCTGTGAGCCTGAGTTGTAGGAGATCGTGATCTCTGAGTGTAGGCCTTATTGAACGCTGAGGTAGGAAAAATTGCCTGAGTTGTAGGAACCTGGTTTGGGTTCTGAGCTGTAAGATCTGAGGATCTGAGGTGAAGTGCAGAACTTAGGCCGAATCTAGTACACTGCTAGATAGGCGAAGGGGGAAAGTGGATGTACCCAGATCTTGGGGAACCACTATAAAAACTGTGTGCACTCTGTGATTGATTGTTTCTGTGATTGTTGTGTTGTGTTAGCAGTAGAATTTGCAGTTTATTATTAGTTAACTGAACAGCTTCTCTGCCTTAAAAGAAAAACAGGAATTACACCTATTCACCCCCCCCCCCCCCTCTAGGTGGTTAGGCACTAATTCTTTCAAGTGGTATCAGAGGGAGGTTTCTCAAAGAAGGACTTAACAGTCTGAGTGAGATCCTTAAGGCAGATTCAAGAATCAAGAAAATTGGTTCAGGTGAAAATCATAAGGAGCTGGGTTCTATGAAATTACCCATATGCAGAAAGGAGATATTTGGCATCTGGAAAGAAAGGGTCAGGCTGTTTATGGAGGCTTCTGATCCAAGGATCTATATTACAATCAAGAAAGGTCCTTATGTTCCAATGAAGATATCAATTCTGGATGCAAACCAAAGAATTCCCAAGGATTATTCAGAGATGACCAAGGATGAGATCATCTTGGCCACTATGGATAAGAGAGCCCAAAACATCATAGTGAGTGTCATTGATGATGCAACCTTTCAGAATTTGATTCACTGCAAGACCTCCAAGGAAATGTGGGATACTTTAATAGTCTACATGGAGGGTTCTAAAGAAGTAAGACAAGATAGAAAATCTATGCTAAACCAGGAATATGAGAGTTTCAGACAAGGAAAGTCTGACAGTATAACTGAGTGCTATAAAAAGTTCTATAGGATTGTAAATAAGTTGATGTCCTATGGTAGAATATTCAGTACATATGAACTGAATGATAAATTCCTAAGATCCTTGACAAAGGATTGGGATACTAAGATTTGTGCCATTAGGGAAGTGACCAAACTAGCAGATATCTCTCCACCAACCTTGTTTGGAAAACTGCTATCATATGAGATGCAGCTAATGGCAAGGAAAGAGGAAGAGAAAAGTGCAAAAGGTGAGCATAGAGAAAAGTTTGTGGCCTTAAAGGTTGAAGCCACTAAGAAAAATAGGAGGATGTCTCCATCACCTCCTAAGATTATTGCTGAAACTACTTTAGAAAATTCAGACAATCAGAATTCAGACAGCAGTGACTCTGATGAAGATTTTGCAGCATTTACAAGACAGTTTCAGAGATTCCTGAAGAAGAAGCGGTGGAAGTCTAATCCTTCCACATCTCAGCCTAAGGATGAGTATTATCAAAAAAGGAAGTCATCCAGGAAAGATAGGAGCAGATCTAAGCCAAGCAAATCTACAACATCAAAGATAGTTTGCTACTGCTGTAATAGGCCTGGACATGTTGTGGCTGAGTGTCAAGATAAAAGAAAAGAGACTATTAATAAAAAGAAGAGTCAACACCAGAGCAAGAAGGAGAAATCCTTTATTGCTAAGAAGGAAAATACCTTGTCAGACCAATCTACTTCAGAGTCAGAATCTGAAGCTGAGGCCTACATTGGTCTATATGCAGCAGATGAAGAAGAAGAGTTTCTCCAGGTGCTGAACTCTATATATGAACAAGAAGACCATTAGTGCAAGGGACTGATGGCTGTGTCAGAAGAAGACAAATGTCAGGATCAGCCTGGTCCTAGTAAGGTACAATGTATCTCTAGAAATTCAGATTGCAGTACTGAGTCAGAGTCAGCTACATCTGCATCAAGTGATGAGGATAGGTCTGAGTCTGAAGGTGATATTCATCAGTTGATAGATGAATATGGAGACTTGCTGCATGCACTTAAGAAGAGCAAAAACTTGGTCAAATCTCAGGCTAAGGAAACTGCAGATCTTAAGATGGCTGCATTAGATTCAGAGAAGTTGCTGGATCAAAAACTAAATGAGATTGTCAGATTAAAAAACATAACTTTTATTCAAATAGGCACAATCACATTCAAGAATGATCAGATTAGAAATCTGGAGGTTAGGCTTCAGAAAGAAAAAGAGATTGTAGCTTGTTTTTCTAAACCTAAATCTATATTACCCTTGATTGATGAGTTTGTACCCCAAAAGGGTAAGGCTGGGTTAGGGTTTAAGAGAATAGCATGGACTGCTAGGTCCAAATCTAAAGGCAAAGCCCCAGCTCAAAACAAGAAGCCTGATGTAGACAATTCAGCTAGGGTTGTACCTAAACAAAGGTACAACAAGTTTGAGTGCTGGTGTTGTGGCAAGGTAGGCCACTTTGCCTTAGATTGTTGGCACAATTCCAGTGTCAAGGAGAGTAGCAATCTATCTGCTAGAAGAGCTACAGGCAGATTTGTTAAATTTCAGACTAACTTGCACCAAGGACCCAAAAGTTATTTGGGTTCTAAGGTTAAGTAATTTGTGTTGTAGGTGGGTCCAAGTTGTCATGCCCCAATATGGTACTTGGACAGCAGATGTTCCAGGCACATGACTGGAACAAGGGGGTTGCTGAAGGACTAGACACCTATCATGGATGGCCCTAAAGTAACCTTTGGTGGTTCTGAAAAAGGAATCATCAGAGGATTTGGTAACATTTCTAACAACCAGATTACTATCTCTCAAGTATCCTATGTGAAGGGTTTGAAACACAGCCTTATAAGCATAAGTCAGTTGAGTGATTTAGGATATGACATTTCATTTATTAAGAATGGTTGTCATATCAAAAGGTCAAGTGATCAAAAGGTCATATTGACAGGATATAGAAAGAGAAATGTTTACTGTCTTAACTTTGTGTGTGAGAACAATGTTTCTCCTATTTATCTTGTAACTGATGAGAGTCTCACATTTTGTTAAATGGTACAAGAGGATGGCACATCTTAACTACAAGACTATTGGCCAACTCTTTAGCAAAGAGTTAGTGACAGGTTAAGTGTATAAAGGATGGGATATGCTCAGCTTGTCAAAAAGGCAAGCAGACCAAATCCACCTTTCATAGCCTTGAAAACAAGGATTCAGTGAGGTGTCTATACCTCTTGCATATGGATCTATTTGGTCATATGCTAGTTCATAGTCTAGGTAGGAAGGTCTACACTTTTGTGGTGGTAGATGACTATTCTAGATATTCCTGGGTGTTCTTTCTAAAAAAAAATTTGAAACCCCAAGTGTCTTATATAGTTTTGTTAAACAAATTTAGAATGAGTTGGACAGTACAGTGGTCAAAATCAGAAGTGACCATGGCACTGAATTTCAGTCTGAAAGTATGACAAGAATGTGTGAAGAATTTGGGATTTTTCAAGAATTTTCCTCACCTAGAACACCACAGCAAAATGGTCTTACTGAAAGGAAGAATAGAACATTGATAGAGGCTGCTCGAACTCTATTGAGTGACACTTCTCTCCCAAAATATTTCTGGACTGAGGCAGTAAACACTGCATGTCATATGATCAATAGGGTTACTATCACCAAGAGCCACAAAAAGACTCCCTATGAGATTGTGAAGGGCAGAAAACCAAACGTATCCTATTTGAGGATCTTTGGTTGCAAGTGCTATATACTTAACAATGGTAAGTCTTATCTAACTATGTTTGCTGCCAAATCCCAAGATGGGATATTTGTTGGGTACAACAACAATAGTAAGGCTTATAGGTCTACAACTTGATTACTCAAGTTGTAGAAGAGTCTGTACATGTAGTCTTTGATGAAACAAGACACATTAACTGTGAATTGCCAAGTAGTGCTTGCAGTTCTACAGGTATAAATGAGAGAATGGATAAGCTTACCATTACAGAAGATTCTACTATAAATCAGGAAGTGAAAATGGTGGTTGCTGTCCAGGGGGAGTACAATACTCTCTAGATGCTGAAGAAAACCAAGAGGTGCAGCTTAATGAAGAGGCTGGAGGTGTTCAACCTGAAGATAGACTACCTCCAGCTAATAGACACTTAAAGGATCATCCAGCAAATCAGATAATTGGTGATCCAAGATAAGGAGTGCAAACAAGAAGCAGGAATCTAAGCACAGTTCTTTGATCCAGCTTCCTATCATAAGTGGAACCAAAGAAATTTGAAGAATCTGTTCTAGACCCACATTGGATTGATGCAATGCAAGAGGAGCTAAATTAGTTAAGAAGATGCAAGGTCTGGAAGTTAGTTCCTAAACCAAAAGACCACAACATCATTGGAACAAAGTGGATCTTTAGGAACAAATTGGATGAGAATGAGATCATTGTGAAGAACAAAGCAAGACTTATTGCAAAAGGATATAGGCAGGAAGAAGGTATTGACTTTGATCAAACCTTTGCCCCAGTAGCAAGACTGGAGGCAATCAGGATGTTCCTTGCTTATGCAATATATCAAGGTTTCAAGGTATTCCAAATGGATGTGAAATCAGCATTCCTGAATGGAAATTTAAAATAAGAAGTCTATTTAGAGCAGTCCTCAGGTTTTGTTGATCCTCTCAAACCTGATAAGGTTTATAGACTTAGGAAAGCATTGTATGGGTTGAAACAAGCCCCAAGGGCTTGGTATGAAACCCTGTATAGTTTCCTCATTGAGAACAAATTCTCAAGGGGGAAAATAGACAAGACTATATTCCTAAGGGAATCCAAAGGAAAGATTATCCTAGTTCAAATATATGTTGATGACGTAATATTTGGGTCTACTGAAAGTAATCTTTACAGAAAGTTTGCAAAACTTATGCAAGGAAAATTTGAAATGAGCAGTATGGGGGAACTTAAGTTCTTCTTGGGTCTCCAAGTAAGACAGACTGAAGATGGCTTGTCCATAACTTAGTCTAAGTTCACCCTGGAGTTAATAAAGAAGTATGGTATGGAATCATCCACTACCATAAGAACTCCTATGGGGTCAAGTGTGTCTCTTAGCAAAGATGATGCAGGGAAACCTGTAGATGAAACTTTGTATAGAGGAATAGTTGGCTCCCTCCTATATCTGACTGCTAGTAGATTAGATATCATGTATGCTACATGTGTCTGTGCTAGGTACCAATCCTGCCCTAAAGAATCTCATCTGACTGCAGTAAAAAAGATTTTGAGATATCTTAAGGGCACACCTAATCTAGGCCTTTGTTACTCTAGGAATGGAGATTTTCTACTGACAGACTATTCAAATGCAGATTTTGCAGGTTGTAAGGAAGATAGAAAAAGTACTACATACACCTGTCAATTTCTAGGAGGAAGACTAGTGTCTTGGAGTAGTAAGAAGCAGACCAGTGTGGCAATCTCCACAGCTGAGTCAGAATATGTTGCTGCAGGAAGCTGCTGTGCACAACTTTTGTGGATTCAGCACCAGCTAGAAGACTATGGTATTCAAGTAAGTATAACACTTTTGCTTTGTGATTCTACAAGTGCAATTTCTATTGCTAATAATCCTGTTTCACATAGTAGGACTAAGCACATAGAAATTAGATACCATTTTCTTAGAGAACATGTAGAGAAAGATGACATCTCACTAGAATATGTCAAAACAGATTATCAAATTGCTGATATGTTTACTAAGCCTCTAGATGAAACTAAATTTAATAAGTTTAAAATTGAATTAGGAATGTTGAACTTAGAATAATTTAATATAATTGGCTAAGTAAAATAGTGTCGACACAAGAAGTTGTCTGTGTCAACACATAAAAGTGGTGTCGACATTCCAGAGAAATGATGTCGACACATCTAGAAAGTTAGTGTCGACACTTCAGAGAAGTAGTGTCGACACATCTAGAGTAGGTGTCGATACATCTAGAAGTAGTGTCGACACTTAGGTTCAATACAGATTTCGTCGAGTGAAGTATCGACTAATCGTCGAATGCAGATGTATAAGTACCGACACATCATAATTGGTGTCGACACATATAAGTCAACGCTGTTGTCGAGACTTAAGTAGTCTGTGTCGACACTTTTCAACAGTGTCGACACATTAAGAGGATTTTGACGTGCCTTTTCACCTTTATTTTTAGAAAGGTATAAATAGGTCCTCAACATTGTCTGTCGACATGCTCACCATAGTTTTGAGACCAAATCTTTGTGTCGATAACTCTCTCATCTAAATTCAAGATTTCTCAAAACCCTAATGGCGCCAAAGATCGAGGATAATGTCAATTAAGGATATGAGCTAGTACGCAACGCATTTGACCATGCGGAACCAGAGATTCAAGCTAATGTAACCCTAATTTCTGAGAATGGGTTGGAGTTTCTAGTTTCTGAACCAACCAAGGTGTGGAAGAAAGAGACTCTAGAATTCTTTAGTGCAGCTACCCTTGATGAAACTGGACTCAAAATTAAATCCACAGTCCATTGGGTAAAAGTAAAAATAACCCAAAATAGTTTGAGGAAAGTTCTACATCTGCTAAGAACTCAAGAAGAGGAAGATGTACCTGCATCTAAGACAAGGGAAGCACTTCAATGGTGTGGATTGGATCCCACCTTGAAGATTGGAGTTGTCATGACCAGAAAAGGAATGAATCAGCAAGGCAAATTTCTGTCAGAAATAGTTGGCAAAGTCATCCTCTACAAGCCAGGGGGACATGATAGGATTTCTGCCTACATGTTCAGCCTGATGACAAGGATCATCTATAGACTCAAAACTGATTGGTCCGCAGTTATTTTTGAAAAGATTAAGGAAAGTCTGAAGAAGCCTAATCTAGGTAGGATTATGAGTCTGTACTTGGCTGGAACTATTCCAGAAGTATTGGACCAAGCTGCTGGTTCTAAGATTAATCATATGAGGAGGATGGACATTAGGATTATCTCAAGATGGGATAGGGTCCTCACTAAGTATATGTCTGATGTGAGAGTCAAGAAGTTCCTGAAAAATCTTCAGTACAAGACATTCCTGCACAAGACCCTGCAGATGAAGCACAGAGGCAGGGGGAGCAACCATCAGCTGGCCCCATTCACCTGGATCCACTTCAGGGGGAGCCTCAACATGAGGATGTGCCAACTCACTTAGACAGTGAACTGGCAACTCAAACAATCCTTGAGGTAATACATGAAGTTAATCAATAACCTTTCCATATTGAGGATGAAGTATTAACTGAGTCTTTGATTAATGTTCCAACCAACACAACTACACAGTCAAGCACAAGATGATATCATGGAAGATACATCTGTTGCTGCTGATGTTCCTGAAATAAGAGAGTCTCCAGTTCCTTCCCAACAAGAATTTACCATAGATGAGTTGTTCACTGCTATGGAGCAAGAGACTCAAGGGGAGAAAGTGGCTTTTGAGGGGGAGCCAGTTAACCTTGAAGAGGACCAAGTCAACCTTGAGGGGGAGCAAGTAGGAACTCAGGGGGAGACTGCTAGAACTAATGAGGAGCAAAGCAAAACTGAGAATGAGGAGCACATGACTCAGGGGGGCCAACTTAAAATTGCACAAGATTTGCCTCCTAGTCCTAAGGATACAGTTGAGATAGCAAGTTCCTCACCATCTGAGGATGAAGAAGCTACAAGAGCCAAGAAAAGGAAGCTAATGGTCTTCAAAAGGAGAAGCCAAAGCTACAAGAAAGCATTATAAACTATTGCTCCACAACCTGCCCCAACAACTGATTATAGTTCATTGTTAATATATTTACAAGTGAAGCTAGATGAGCAAAGGATAGTAATGGAGAAGTATATGGATGAGACTCACAAAGATCTCCAATTCTCCTTGGCTCAAGATATAAAATCTATAAGATTTGAAGTGAATAAAAATAAAAAGGAAATGACTGATTGTTTCCATAAAGGGGGTAATGTAGTGGTTTTCCTAGCTACCCATCAAGAAAAGATCAAGACTCAAGTAGATGATATAGCAGCGAAGCAGGGCTATATCTTATAAAATCAGATTAGGATGAATGATAATCTGACTGCATCACATAATGCAATTGTTATAAAATTGAAAAATGTTGCAACAGCTCAGCCTGGTGATAAGTCTAAAGCCAAGCCAGAATTTGATAAGGAGAAGTTTGATAAGGACTTCTAGGAAGGCATAATTGCTGTCAAAATAGCTATTGAGCTATCTCAAAAGACTATTTCTGGACTGCTGCTGAAATTAAAGTGTTTTTATAAGGATGGAGTTAATTTTCTAGATGAACAAATCATATTTCAGAAGGATGATCTTAGAGATCATGTGGCCAGAGAAGTCATAAAGGGGGAGAGAGTATTAGTCAAAGCTGGATCTGACCATGCTAAATGGATTTCCAATATCATCAGAGCCACACTTGGATATCCACCTCTTTGTGATGATGACACTGTGGTTGAATCTGGTATACATCCTGCTATTTTTGGAGGTGAGCAAGCTGAAGTTGCTCAAGTAATCTATCCTCCAGCAGATTTTGAGATGATACATCATGAAGTACAATCTATGTACAGTCCTCCTGAAGGCAATAAAAATATTATCTTTGAGAAAGTAGACAAGCCAGTGCCTGAGGAAGTGTTGACCAAAGAGCAAGAAGCCCTATTGTCCAAGAAGAGATTCAGAGAACAGGCAGAACTAAAGCCTGATTTTGAGCAGTGGAGTCCTACTTCTAGGAACATTATACTGACTACTTGGAAAGTTGTTAAGGACTAGACCCATGATAGGGGTAAATGGTATTCTGACCAAGAATGAAGAAAACATGAAGCCAGATAAGAAGCTATTGTACAGTATAGAAGGAAGGCAAAACTGGGGAAGCTACCTCCTAATGCTCAGGAGCCTAGCAAATATTTCCCTAAGCCCTTTCATTATTTTGAAAGACAAAAAATAAGGGCTGAAGAGCAAAAGAAGAAAGATCTTAAGGGAAAGAAGCCAGCTGATGACACTGATGTTCCTGTACAAGCCAAATTTCAATCAGGCAAAGGAATTGTCATCAAGGAGCCAGAACAGCCTTAGTTTTGTTTTACTAGATTTTATAACATTGTAATCTTTAGTGTTAAAATCTATGTAAACTTTTATTAAAGAAAGTGTTGGATATTGAAACAAAACTATAATGAATGCTCATTATGTTAGCATACTTATTCTGTAATGAAATATTCTTTATGTTTTGTTTTAAGTATTTACCCTGTCATATAATATTGTTATACATCATAATGTATATTTATTATGAATGTGTATATCATTGACTAAGGGTTATGACTTCTCCAAATAGGGGGAGATTGCTGGGTACATTGGAAAATGTGTACCAGATTTGAAGAAGCCTCACCCTACTCAATGATATGCATCAAGGTGTATTTGATGTGTTTTGAGTTTATATGTGCAGGTTAAGAATTTGCAGGAAATGCAGAAAAAAATTCTAAGTCCATGTGTCGACACCTAGAGAAGTAGTGTCGACACTTATGAAGGCTTGTGTCGACACTGGAGAAAAGCTGTGTCGACACTTGGAGTTAGTTGTGTCGACACCAGGAAAGGCTTTGTCAACACCAGAAGGAATTATGTCGACACCAGGAGGCAGTGTCAACACACAGAGAAGCAAAGTCGACATCAACTGTGTCGACACCAAAAGACAGTGTCGACACACAGAAATAGCTAGTCGACATCAACTGTGTCGACACACAGGACTTATGTCGACACACAGCAGAGTTTCAACAAAGTTAAAGAGAAGAAGTACTTGTGTCGACACACTGAGGCAGTGTCGACACCTAGAAGATCTTGTCGACAACAAATGTGTCGACACACAGGACTTGTGTCGACACATGACAGAATTTCAACAAAGTAAATTTGTATGAAGAATAAAAGTGACTGTGTCGACACCACAAAGGCATGTGTCGACACATTCAACCGAAGGCTGTGTCGAGTAGCAGTATCAACAACAGAAGAGATGTGTCGACACCACCAAGGTTTGTGTCGACACTTAGTCCACTTGTCTCGACACTTAGTCTACTTGTGTCGACACATGATGAAGTCCAGTCTCGACACTTTCAGACAGAGATAGTATTTTCAAGATGGGACTAGATGACTTGGCAGCTGCCATTTCCAACCAGTCAATTACTACTGTCAGAGCTGTCAGGAGTTTGTTAGAAACCAGTTCAACCGGTGCCATGGAGGAAGACTATATAAAGGTTTTTTTCCTTCAACAGAAGAGACAGATTAATAACAGATTGGAGATTGAGAACAACTGTGAAGAATACAATTAAGATTGAAGATCTACACAGAGATCCAACAACACAAAAAGAAGAAGACCTTCGACAGAAGATCTAAGAAGTTGGAGAGAAAGAGCTCCTTCTAAGAAGAGCAGTTGCTGAACCAGGATGCCAAGAAAGATTCAGATTGAGATTTGAATCTTAAGTCAGAAGCTGATTGAAGATCAATTTCTCAAGAGTTCAACCCTACTGAGTTCAGATTCAAGAAGCTTTGAAGAAAGCTAAGAGAGGTTGTGCTCTGCTATCAGGTTCTTCCAAAAACTGATCAAGAAACCATCTAACCCTTCTCTCTCTACCTGGGTAGTGGCTATATACTTTGTAAAATCAAATTTCTGTAGGATATAATCTAGATCTGAGTTGTAAGCCTATTTTATAAAGGCTGAGTGTAGGAGAATATATTCTCTGAGTGGTAGGCCTTGTTGAAGGCTGAGGTATGGCTGTGAGCCTGAGTTGTAGGAGATTGTGATCTCTGAGTGTAGACCTTGTTGAACGCTGAGGTAGGGCAGATTGCCTGAGTTGTAGGAACCTGGTTTGGGTTCTGAGCTATAAGATCTGAGGATCTAAGGTGAAGTGCAGATGTTAGGCCGAATCTAGTACACTGCTAGATAGGCGAAGGGGGAAAGTGGATGTACCCAGACCTTGGGGAACCACTATAAAAACTGTGTGCACTCTGTGATTGATTGTTTCTGTGATTGGTGTGCTGTGTTAGCAGTAGAATTTGTAGTTTATTATTAGTTAACTGAACAGCTTCTCTGCCTTAAAAGAAAAACAGGAATTACACCTATTCACCCCCCCCCCCCCCCCTCTAGGTGGTTAGGCACTAATTCTTTCACTTGGGCCCCCCAATGAATTAGGAAAGAGGAGGAATGGGCCCAAATGGAGTCCCACCAACATTTTCCCTCCATAACCCACCCCCCTTTCCTCCCCTCTTCCTCACTTCAAGCCCAAGCCCACCCTCTCCCTTGCCTTTGAATGGCTGCCACCTGGTGGACCCCTCACCTATCCCATGCTGACTCCTAGCCGGAGGAAATGGGAGGAGAGAAGCTTCTCTCTCTCAGGTAAATCCCACACCACCGTGGGGGGAAGGAACCCCCCCCCCCCCCAGCCTATAAAATGACACCACTTCCCCTACTTCCCTCCACACCAACCCAAACCGAGCAGGGCCCCCTCGCAGGAGCTGCCCTTGCCGAAACCACCACCCTCAAGCTCCACCACTGCCACCTTTAATGGTGTATCAAACTGGACCCTCCCAAGCCCTTCCAGGACAGGTAGAAATCTTTCCCACCTCCTCCCTCACCCTTTCGACGAGCTGGATGCACCCACTGGCGGCTGGAGCGTCGTCGGCACCACCCGAACCAAGTTCAGGTCGGGTGGTGGCCGTAAAGTCTAGCCCCTCTCAGCACTGACACTGGCGCTGGGGAAAGGGTTAAACCACCGGGGATAACATTCCCCGGTGTGGAAGGCCGGGGTGCCTCTGAAAATCACCGCCCGGCAGCACCCGAGAGAAAACAGAATTTTTCTCTGTTTATCTCAGGCGGCGGCCAGCGTCGCTGGTCGTCGGGCCACCACCAAAGAGGAGTCCTGCCCCCAGCGCGCCGTCCGGGGGTGGTTTCGTGGTCGGTAAAGTCACCGGAGAGGCGGGGTGGAGCGTGGTGCTGGGACCAGCGCCACCGCCACCCTGCTCTCATTTTCTCTATTTCCGTCTGTGACCGGCGGCGGCAGACCGCCGGACCACCGCCCAGAAGTTCACAGGGAACCTAAGAGTCGATCAGGGGCGGCGCCGACACCCAGCAGCGGCTGGCCGGCGATGGTAGAAAGCCACCTCCACTTCTATCTTCAGCGACAAAATCGTCGCCGTCCATCTCCGGTGATGAGATGGACGACGGAGATTTTCTCAATTCCCCCACCCCCCCCCCCACCTCCCCCCACCTCCGCGGCATCTGTTGCCCCCATCAGCAGATCAAGATGCGGCTGAGTTGTTGTGGCTAAATGGATGGCTTTGTTGTGACCCGTCGGTCTATTATCTCGCCGGACGGGTATCAAGAAAGTGAGATTTGATTCTTCCTCATTTTCTGCAGAGTCACGAAAAATTCGCTCATTTTCTTCGAAAATGAATTTTGAGAAAATTCTAAAAAATAATTT